>CM065592.1:8515464-8755284 GCA_033119425.1 Bufotes viridis | reverse complement strand
CTGGTACAGTTACATGTAGAGCAGATACTGCAGATATCTCTGGTACAGTCACACATAGAGCAGATACTGCAGATATCTCTTGTACAGTCACATGTAGAGCTGACACTGCAGATATCTCTGGTACAGTCACATGTAGAGCAGATACTGCAGATATCTCTGGTACAGTCACACGTAGAGCAGATATTGCAGATATCTCTGGTACGGTCACACGTAGAGCAGACACTGCAGATATCTCTGGTACAGTCACACGTAGAGCAGATACTGCAGATATCTCTGGTACAGTCACACGTAGAGCAGATACTGCAGATATCTCTGGTACGGTCACACGTAGAGCAGATACTGCAGATATCTCTGGTATGGTCACACGTAGAGCAGATACTGCAGATATCTCTGGTACAGTCACACGTAGAGCAGACACTGCAGATATCTCTGGTACAGTCACACGTAGAGCAGATACTGCAGATATCTCAGGTACAGTCACACGTAGAGCAGATGCTGCAGATATTTCTGGTACAGTCACACGTAGAGCAGATACTGCAGATATCTCTGGTACAGTCACACGTAGAGCAGACACTGCAGATATCTCTGGTACTGTCACACGTAGAGCAGACGCTGCAGATATCTCAGGTACAGTCACACGTAGAGCAGATGCTGCAGATATTTCTGGTACAGTCACACGTAGAGCAGATACTGCAGATATTTCTGGTACAGTCACACATAGAGCAGACACTGCAGATATCTCTGGTACAGTCACATGTAGAGCAGACACTGCAGATATCTCTGGTACAGGCACACGTAGAGCAGACACTGCAGATATCTCTGGTACAGTCACACATAGAGCAGATACTGCAGATATCTCTGGTACAGTCACACGTAGAGCAGATATTGCAGATATCTCTGGTACAGTCACACGTAGAGCAGATACTGCAGATATCTCTGGTACAGGCACACGTAGAGCAGATACTGCAGATATCTCTGGTACAGTCACACGTAGAGCAGACACTGCAGATATCTCTGGTACGGTCACACGTAGAGCAGATACTGCAGATATCTCTGGTACAGGCACACGTAGAGCAGACACTGCAGATATCTCTGGTACAGTCACACGTAGAGCAGACACTGCAGATATCTCTGGTACAGTCACACATAGAGCAGATACTGCAGATATCTCTGGTACAGTCACACGTAGAGCAGACACTGCAGATATCTCTGGTACAGGCACACATAGAGCAGATACTGCAGATATCTCTGGTACAGGCACACATAGAGCAGATACTGCAGATATCTCTGGTACAGTTACATGTAGAGCAGATACTGCAGATATCTCTCGTACAGTCACACGTAGAGCAGATACTGCAGATATCTCTGGTACAGTCACATGTAGAGCAGACACTGCAGATATCTCTGGTACAGTCACACGTAGAGCAGACACTGCAGATATCTCTGGTACAGGCACACGTAGAGCAGACACTGCAGATATCTCTGGTACAGTCACACATAGAGCAGACACTACTAGATATCTCTAGTTTGTTCTGGCTTTATTTTATGTGGTACCTTAAGTGTCTATACATTTTTATGTGTTTAATCTGTTCCTCTTCCCAGATGTTCATCCATTAATGCGATGACAGAGAGCAGATTCAGACATCATCCCTTAATTTATCGTTTCTTCAAGGCCATTAAGAAGCTTAGACCTGTGGTGAGACACCCTATGCCTGTTTGGAATCTGTCATTGGTCCTCAGAAGATTGGCTGAACCCCCCTTTGAGCCCTTAGTGGACGCAGAACTTAAATGGCTCTCCTGCAAAGTTCTCTTTCTTATTGCCATCACTTCGGCTAAGAGACTCGGGGAATTGCAAGCACTATCGGTTAAGACGCCATATTAAGGAATCCTGCCGAATGGAGTTCTGCTGCGCACTCTACCTTCCTTTGTGCCAAAAGTTCCTTTTTCTGCTAACGTCAACCGAGAAGCGTTTCTACCAGTCTTTTTCCCAGACCCCTCAGATAAATAACAAGCTCGCTGGCACACCTTGGATGTCAAGAGGGCGGTTGAGATCTACCTTCGGAGGACGGAGAATTTTAGACTAGATGAAAATCAGTTTTTGCTATACTCCGGTCCTAATAAAGGTCACAAGGCATCTAAGAGTTCCCTGGCAAGATGGATCAAATCGGTCATCTTGGAGGCATTCACCATAGAGGGCATCTCTCCTCCTTCTCTGATTAGAGCACACTCAACTAGGGCCACAGCAACATCTTGGGCTGAACAAGCGCATGTCTCCCTAGAAGAGATCTGTAGAGCGGCATCATGGTCTACTCCATCTACCTTCATGAAGCACTACCGGCTGGACATAGAAAATAAGAGCTCAGCCTTTGGCACTGCGGTGTTGAGTGCAGCCATTCAGTAATTCCCTCCCTTTAGTATCTATGCATATCCCTTCATGTGCTGCCGAGGACGTCAGGGGAAAGTGAAAATTATTACCTGGAATTTTGCTTTCCATGAGTCCGAAGGCAGCACATACGTACCCTCCCTAATAAATCCTTTTTTTTTGCATTTTGTCTGAATCTATTTTTTATACACATTGGAGGTTTGCCAGAGGGGGTGCCTTATAGGGACCTATAGGATTGTTTAATTCATCAATTATCTTGTTTTGTTATCTAGGTGGGCGGTCCTGGGGCTAGAATAGGACTCTGTTAACCCTTCATGTGCTGCCTTCGGACTCATGGAAAGCAAAATTCCAGGTAATAATTTTCACTATCTCTGGTACGGTCACACGTAGAGCAGATACTGCAGATATCTCTGGTACAGTCACACGTAGAGCAGATACTGCAAATATCTCTGGGATAGTCACATATAGAGCGGATACTGCAGATATTTCTAGTACAGTCACATGTAGAGCAGATACTGCAGATATCTCTGGTACAGTCACACGTAGAGCAGATACTGCAGATATTTCTGGGATAGTCACATATAGAGCAGATACTGCAGATATTTCTAGTACAGTCACGCGTAGAGCAGATACCTCTGGTACAGTCACATGTAGAACAAATACTGCAGATATCTCTGGTACAGTCACATGTAGAGCAGATACTGCAGATATCTCTGGTACAGTCACATGTAGAGCAAATACTGCAGATATCTCTGGTACAGTCACATGTAGAGCAGATACTGCAGATATTCACATACATCCGAAAGTATGTTGGCCTTGGCAGCAGCTGCCTGACACAGGTTTCTACAGCTTAGTTTGCTGTTCACTAAAATTCCTAGGTCCTTTTCCATGTCAGTGTTACCCAGTGTTTTACCATTTAGTATGTATGGATGACTTGCATTATTCCTTCCCAAGTGCATAACCTTACATTTGTCTGTTATACCTCATCTGCCACTTCTAAATCTATCCAGATCCATCTGTAGCAGAAAACTGTCCTTTGTAGTATATATACAGTATACTGTCCTCTGTAGTATATATATATACAGTATACTGTCCTCTGTAGTATATATATATACAGTATACTGTCCTCTGTAGTATATATACAGTATACTGTCCTCTGTAGTATATATACAGTATACTGTCCTCTGTAGTATATATACAGTATACTCTCCTCTTCTGTGTTACTTACTTTACACAGTTTAGTGGCATCTGCAAAAATTGATATTTTACTGTGCAAGCCTTCTACAAGATCATTAATAAATAAATTGAAGAGAATAGGGCCCGATACTGACCCCTGAGGTACCCCACTAGTGACAGTGACCCCTCCAGTACTGACCCCTGAGGTACCCCACTAGTGACAGTGACCCAATCTGAGTGTGTACCGTTAATAACCCCCCTCTGTTTTCTGTCACTCAGCCAGTTACTTACCCACATACAGACCTTTTCTCCCAGTCCGAGCATCCTCATTTTATATACTAACCTTTCATGAGGTACAGTGTCAAATGCTTTCGAGAAGTCCAGATATACGACATCCATTGATTCACCGCTGTCAAGTCTAGAACTTACCTACTCATAGAAACTGATTAAATTAGTTTGGCATGACCGATCCCTCATGAAGCCATGCTGATATGGCGGTATTTGCTTATTTTCATAGATAGAATCTCTTAGAAAACCTTCAAACAGTTTACCCACGACAGATATTAAACTTACCAGCCTATAGTTTCCGGGCTCTGTTTTTGGACCCTTTTTGAATATTGGCACCACATTTGCTATGCGCCAATTCTGTGGAACATTCCCTGTCATTATAGAGTCCGTAAATATCAGAAATAAAGGTCTGGCTATGACATCACTTAATTCTCTTAGGATACGGGGGTGTATGCCATCTGGTTCCGTCAATTTGTCTATTTTAATCTTTTTAAGTCGCTGTTGTACTTCTTCCTGGGTCAGACAGGACACTTTTAATGGGGAATTTACTTTTACATTCTGCATTTCATCTGACAGTTTATTTTCTTCAGTGAATACAGTGGAGAAAAAAATATTTAATGGCTTTGCTTTTTCCTCATCACTCTCTGCAACACCCCCCTCATCACTGTAAATGGCCGACTCCTCAGATTTATACGTTTTACCATTTATATAATACTGCTTGAATAAAGACAACATTTGATCTGTCAAATTAAAAAAAAATACTAATCCATGGGGTGTCTTCCTGTTTTACTGGATTCTCCTGCAGTCTGGATGGAATTATGAATACAGTAAAAACAACCAAGATTTATGGGGACAAATCATCTTCAGTGTTCTGACAATAAACACAGAACTCCTTTTCTCTCTCATATCCACCAAACGTTTCTTCCATGGATCCCGATCACTGTCACCATGAGGTAAATATCCACTATACGTTTCTTCCATGTATCCCGATCACTGTCACCATGAAGTAAATATCCACCATATGTTTCTTCTATGGATCCCGATCACTGTCCCCATGAGGTAAATATCCACCATACGTTTCTTCCATGGATCCCGATCACTGTCACCATGAGGTAAATATCCACCATACGTTTCTTCCATGTATCCCGATCACTGTCACCATGAAGTAAATATCCACCATATGTTTCTTCCATGGATCCCGATCACTGTCACCATGAGGTAAATATCCACCATACGTTTCTTCCATGGATCCCGATCACTGTCACCATGAGGTAAATATCCACCATACGTTTCTTCCATGTATCCCGATCACTGTCACCATGAGGTAAATATCCACCATATATTTCTTCTATGGATCCCGATCACTGTCACCATGAGGTAAATATCCACCATATGTTTCTTCCATGTATCCCGATCACTGTCACCATGAGGTAAATATCCACCATATGTTTCTTCTATAGATCCCAATCACTGTCACCATGAGGTAAATATCCACTATACGTTTCTTCCATGTATCCCGATCACTGTCACCATGAAGTAAATATCCACCATATGTTTCTTCTATGGATCCCGATCACTGTCACCATGAGGTAAATATCCACCATATATTTCTTCTATGGATCCCGATCACTGTCACCATGAAGTAAATATCCACCATATGTTTCTTCCATGTATCCCGATCACTGTCACCATGAGGTAAATATCCACCATATATTTCTTCTATGGATCCCGATCACTGTCACCATGAGGTAAATGTCCACCATATGTTTTTTCTATGGATCTCGATCACTGTCACCATGAGGTAAATATTCACCATATGTTTTTTCTATGGATCCCGATCACTGTCACCATGAGGTAAATATCCACTATACGTTTCTTCTATGTATCCCGATCACTGTCACCATGAAGTAAATATCCACCATATGTTTCTTCTATGGATCCCGATCAATGTCACCATGAGGTAAATATCCCCCATATATTTCTTCTATGGATCCCGATCACTGTCACCATGAGGTAAATATCCACCATATGTTTCTTCTATGGATCCCGATCACTGTCACCATGAGGTAAATGTCCACCATATGTTTTTTCTATGGATCCCGATCACTGTCACCATGAGGTAAATGTCCACCATATGTTTTTTCTATGTATCCCGATCACTGTCACCATGAAGTAAATATCCACCATATGTTTCTTCTATGGATCCCGATCACTGTCACCATGAGGTAAATGTAATTTGCATGTTTGTCAGATCCAATAGATTGCCAGAGAAAACAATTAAAGTCACAGCTTTAAGTTTACTTATACTTCCTTTATTTTTTTTAACATGGAACAGAAGGTTAACGCCGTCTCACATTTTTATTGGTTGTTTTGCTGAAGGAACGTTATCTTTCTCTACTGCCTTATATTATCATTCAATGGAACATTTCAATAATAATTTGTTCTAAAAAAAGATTAAAAAGACGAGTCCTAGCGCTGTGGTATTACAAAAGCAGACAAGGATGTGGGAGCTGCATCAGGTAAATGTGAGACTAATGGTACTGAGCGTAACAGTCGGGTGAGCCCTACAGAAGTGCACACCCGAATACGTGGTCTCCACTAGGAGTAGACAGCCAGTGTTTGGCCGTAAAAAAGAATGTAATGTAGATATAGAAGCATCTTTGTAGCGCTATACTATAGGGTCAGTGGCTATTTTTTTAGTGGTAAAATATTTTTGGTTTGTATTGTAATAGGTAAGGCAGTGAAATCGTTATTTTCTTTGAAATAGTACATTGTAGTCATTTGTAGCTGTTTGGCAAATCCAGGCTAATTATGCCACATCCCCCCCCCCTCAAAAAAAATAAAAATAAATTCTTATTGGCTGCATAACCTGATGGGTAAGGGTACGTGTCATCGGAATAGACCATAGAGCTAGGTACATGTCCCTCCTGTTCATCCTCCCATCCTTCATAAACTGTGTTTACCCAAAAATATTGTCTTCATGTCAAAAATCTACTTTGAAAATGTTCCTGACGTCATCACCAGGTAGCTCATGGAGTCACTGGGCGTTACACTGCATGAGACGGGTCATAACCCCCTACTCTCCTGCCCATCTCGCTCTCATAGACCACCCCTTGCCGTCCTGACGTCAGCACCTGGCTAAGTGAGACCTCCTTACACCGCTGCGGTCCAGACATGTGCAGTGAGCAGAGGTGTATACACCTCGGCTTCGAGTTCTCACTGCGATCAGCTGGGACGGCCCTGGAGCATGTGCAGTGAGCGCTTGAAGCCCATCATTCGCAAACTGGCACTCACTGCACATGTCGGGATTGCAGCAGCACAAGGAGGTCTTGTGCACCAGAGCATGAATTTGCTCGACTGGGTGTTGACGTCGAGAAGAGAACGGGTGGTTTGTGAGGCCTCATGTACACGACCGCAAAACACGGAAGCCGCCCATGTGCCTTCCGCAATTTGCAGAACGGATCGGGCGGCCCATTGTAGAAATGCCTATTCTTGTCTGCAAAACGGACAAGAATAGAACATGTTATATTTTTTTTGCGGGGCTACGGAACGAAATTGAAGTGAATGGGTCCACACCCGAGCCTCAAAATATGCGGCTCGGTTGCGGAACCTCGTGTGTATGAGGCCTGAGAAGGTGGAAAGAACAGGAGTTATGACTCGCCTCATTCAGCCCAACGCCCCAATGATTCTATGAGCTACCTGGTGATGACGTCAGGTACATTTTCAAGGTAGATTTTTGACATGAAGACAATACTTTTAAGACTAAACAAATACAGTTCATGACCATTAGGAGGGTGAATAGTAGAAGCATATACCATATTTTTCACCCTATAAGACGCACTTTTTTCTCCCCAAAGTGGAGGGAAAATATCAGTGCGTCTTATGGGGCGAATACTAATGACTGCTTCCATTATGGAAGCACTCAGTAGTACAGGGAGCAGTGAATGCATAGCACTCCCCATGCAGGCTCTGTACTAACTGCTTCCTGGTCGTCTTCTGCAGGGCCCCACATGCTGTGCTGTGACCTGCACACAGTATGAGGACATTAGTGGGCTCTGTGATATCACGCTGTGCAACGTTGGATTACAGCATAGCAGGTAGGAAGACCAGGGACAGTGCTGGAGCAGGACAGGTAAGTTGATTTATTTATTTTTAACTGCTCTGAGGTCTGACTAACATGGGGGTCTGATCTGAGGTCTGAATGGGGGGTTCTTATTCACACTGGGGCTCTGATTTCAGGTCTAAATGGGGTATCTGAATGAGGTCTGATTGGTGGTCTAATGTAAAATACTTTTTTCCTTATTTTCCTCCTCTAAAACTTAGGTGCATCTTATAGGGCGAAAAAATACGCAATTAGCTCTATAGGTCAATTCTGATGATGGGTTCCCTTGAAACATAATTGTTGTTCTAATTACATTTGCCATATTCCAAAAAATGTTTAAAACACTTTCCATGTGAGAACATCAACATAGCTTCTCCCCTGCGTGACTTTTCTGATGATGCTTTAGGCTGGCTTGAGAAATAAAACATATCCCACATTTTGAACATGAATAAGGCTTCTCTCCTGTGTGAAGTCTCTCATGTCTAAGAAGACTTGATTTATCTGAAAGATATCTCCCACATTCTAAACATGAATACATCCTCTCTCCCTTGTGATTTTTCTCATGTATAACCAAATTTAATTTATTTGTAAAACATTTCCCACATTCTGAACATGAATATGGCTTCTCTCCTGTGTGATTTCTCTCATGTCTAGCAAGTTGTGCTTTTTCAGTAAAACATTTTCCACATTCAGTACATGTGTATGGCTTTTCTCCTGTGTGAGTTTTCCGATGGGCAAGAAGACTTGATTTACCTGCAAAACATTTCCCACATTCTGAACATGAATACGGCTTCTCTCCTGTGTGACTTCTTTCATGTATAACAAGACTTGATTTATTTCTAAAATGTTTTCCACATTCTGAACATGTATACGGCATCTCTCCTGTGTGACTTCTTTCATGTTTAATAAGATGTGGTTTATTTGTAAAACATTTCCCACATTCCGAACATGAATACGGCTTCTCCCCTGTGTGAATTCTCTCATGTACAACAAGATGTGATTTATTTTTAAAACATTTCCCACATTCTGAACATGAATATGGTCTCACTCCTGTGTGAATTCTCATGTGTTTATCAAGGCCTGTTTTACGGGTAAAATATTTCCCACATTCTGAGCAGGAGTATGGTTTCTCTCCTGTGTGAATTCTTCTGTGTGTATCAAGACATGAGTGGTATGCAAACTGTTTACCACACTCGTTGCACTGAAAACTTTTTTCTTCTTTCTGATTTGTAGTTGTGGCACCAATCTGTAATTGGTCAGGAGAAGGTTCCTCACACATAGGCAGATATGACAGATGTGTATTATGAAGTTCAGGATGTGAATTTCTGGTAATGAGGTTTTCTTGAGAAGAGCACTGCATGAGATCTGTTAGAATTAAAAATAGATTTTTTTTGTGAATGTTTGTTTTTAAGCCATAGTAGACGCATTTATAACATTTCTATTAACCTAGAAACACAGTTTTTTAGCCAAATCCAGAAGTGGACCCTGCAGGAAGATGTCCTTTCTTTATAGTTTACGTTCTATAATATGCATCAGTGATAACGTCCACAGCTCTGCTCTACATTTGGCCGGTCAGTGTAACTTGGGCATCACTTTACTGAAACGATTTTAAGTGTCCCTCCAATGTCACCTGATCTGACACATCGGAGAGACTTTCCTGCAGACAGGGTGGTAGAGTTCCCAAGGCAATTGTCCAATGTCTACCAAGTATCGTGTGTGAGTCCTAAAGGGGTTTTCCAAGTGTTTCTATTTCTTTACTGACGACCTATCCTCCAGATAGGTCATCAGTATCTGATCAGTGGGGATCTGACTACGGGTTTCTCTGCCAATCAGCTGTTTGAGAAGGCTGCCGCGCTTGCAGTAGTGCCGCAGCCTTCTCTCTGCTTAACAAGCACAGCGCCATATATTGTTTGGTATGGCAGCCCAGTCCCATTTACAGGCCAATCGACTGATGAACGTGACATCACGTGGCCTACAATAAACTGGAGAAGTCTGCGGTGCTACGGTCTTCTTAAACAGCTGATCAGCAGGGGGTTTGGGTGTCGGACTCTTTCTGATCAGATATAATAAGACCTGTACATGATATTGGCTGTATATCGTAGGGTTTCCTTACTGCTCTGACCAATGTCAGAATGTGTGGGCGGAAAAGACTGAAGGGACACTAGCTTAGGGTACTTTCACACGAGCGTTGTTCAGATCCGGCAGGCAGTTTTGGATCTGGCAAACCATATACAAACGGAAATCCCTTTTTGAAATACCGGATCCGTATCATCCGGAAAAACGGATCCAATATTTAATTTTTTTCAAAGATCAAAAGGTATTATAGCTCCTCCTATGTCCCGCGCATGCGCAGACTGGAAAACTGGATCTGGCAACGCGGCAATTTCCGAAACACTTGGTACTGGATCCAGCATGAATACATCTCTATGGAAATGAATGCCGTATCCGGCAAGTGCGGTAGTGTTCCGGGATTTAGGCTGGAAAAAAGGCCGCAGCAAGCTGCGTTATTTTGTCTGGTCAAGTACCATACAAGGGATGGAATGGAAGACATCCTGATGCATTAGGACAAAATCGATGCGTTTTTTCCGGTATTCAGACCCTTTACCGGATTTCAATACCGGAAAAGAATAACGCTAGTGTGAAAGTACCCTTAAAGAGGACCTGTCACCACTTCTGACATCTCTTTTACTAAATCATTTTATGTTTGAAATGTGTTTTTTGGCATTTCTCTTACAAGGTAAAGAACAGAAAGGAGACAATTACAATCTTTTCAGCAGAATAAAAGTATTTGACTGAGGATCAGCGGGTGACGTAGGTCCTGATACTAGACTGAAGATTAGCGAGCTTTCTAAAAAGCCATGTATGATCCACTGTCCAAGTGGCTTGAGCGAGGGCTATCCACAAGCAGAAACAGAGAGGTGTATGAGTATTCGATGCCGCAGGAAGGAAGCAAGAAAGGGGAATACGGAAGATAAAGCGAGGGGGAAACAGCTAATCTAAAGTAACAGCCTATAGACGCAGTCTGGCAAATTAAACCGACTGGTGATTTTTCCAAAAATCCTACACTGTATGTGGCGCAGTGTATTGCTCGGCATAAGGTAATAACTGATGTTCGAAGAGTGACCAGTATAGTGGTAGTATGGAGGGGAGGTCTTCAAGCATAATACGTTACTGAAGCATTCTAATGTCATGTTGAATCTGTAATGGCAATATGGAAATAAAGCTTTCCCAAGTTTCGAAGAATCTTGGGAAAGCTTTATTTCTTACTGCAGCGGCTTCCGCCCAATGTATTTTTTATTAAGAATGAGTTTTTCCAGCTGAAATGTGGGTGGAGTGGCGAATATCCAAGTGTGTAAGATGGTTTTACTGAATTATTTTTTTCCCCATGTAAGAACAATTCTGGAGTATCTTTTTATACAACTGTTGCTACTAGAGGTTTATTGACGAACCTACAACTGGGTTTTACCAGTAATGGTGGTGGTCACTGCAGTCTGATATCATCCAATCAGTGCTACTAGTTCCAACTAACCAAATTGACTTTTGGCTAAAGCTAAGGGCGTTGTTCTGGCAGTTCCCTAGCATTTAACCTTTAACCCCTATACAGGGATCTGGACTTGCCGCAGGGAACCAACCAGGCCGCTACCTCCTGGAGTAGTCTAGATGTAGTTGGCTGCTGACCTACGGGGGTAAGAGACACCGGTGCGAAGAGCCAAGGACTCAGGCAAAATGTGTAATCTGATTGAACACAGTCCAAGGTATTAAAAAAACAATTCCAAGGTCGGGGTAGGCAGAGGCGGCAAGAAGCAGAACGGGTAGACAGACAATGTACGGTACACGGGTACTCATCAGACAAAAGATAAGCCTCTCTGGTCATTAGCAAGGAATAACCTCAAAGCTCAGGAGAGGAGGTGGATCCACAGCCCGGCTAAATAGGGAGACTGATCAGCAACTTAACCAGCACCTGGACAGGGGGAAAGCATTAACGCTGCTTTCACACATCCATGGAACACGGTCCGTGTGATACCGGACTGGATTCCTGCTTAGTGCAGGAGCGGATGGTGTCATTGGTTGCTATGACGCCGTGCGTTTCCTGCTGCCGCCGCAGTACAGTGGTGCACTCGTGTAGATCATACGAGTGTAGTACCGTACTGCGGCAGCAGCAGGAAGCCCATGGCATCATAGCAACCAATGACGTTGTGAGCTCCTGCACTAAGCAGGAATCCAGTCTGGTGTTCCACAGACGTGTGATTGCAGCCTAAGGCCTGGGCTACACTGCGACTTTTTGTAGAGCGACCGATTAATTTTAACTACAGCTGTAGCCCGAATGCATTCAGTTCACTGCTATCTTGTGGCCTGCAGCTGTCATTGGATAGTTCTAATCAATCAGTCACACTTCAAAAAGTCAGAGTGTAGCCGAGGCCTAACGCTCACAGTGCTGAAGGAAAGTTCACAAAGCCTTAGTCCCAGGGGCGTAGCTAGCGGCTCATGGGCCCTGGAGCAAGAGTTCCACTTGGGCCCCCTTCCCTCAGTGCTTTGTGTGTCTTCTTATGCGGCACAAGAGTCTTTGGGTCCCCTCAGGCTCCTGGGCCCGGTAGCGACTGCTACCTCTGCACCCCCTATAGCTACGCCCATGCTTAGTCCCAATACACACAGGGGGAGTGGAACGATGCCAGAGCTTGCCCGGGACAGCAGCAGACATGAGCCGCCAGCCTTACACTAGTGGCAGACACAGCACCCACTGGTAACACCCAGTTACATGTTCATTGATAAACTTCTAGTAGCAATAACAGAGGAATGGAACATCATACAGTCATATGAAAAGGTGTTACAGAATCATTATTGCACAGGAATGCATGTCAGGAAACAAGGCAGGTTTTCTTATGGTAAAAGCAGGCAGACTGGTGGCGGCAACATCTCTGATACACCCATGGTCCACTACGCTTGTAGGCCTGGAGTCTCTCACTAAATATCGAAAAAGGCTTTCCTCTCCCCGGGTGGGTTTGACTAGGAAGAAGCTCTAGGCTGGTTACAAATAAATGCCACATATTATATTTCTTGCAGGGAAAAATGATGATTACACTTATTGGTAATCGGATTTTCCAGACCCCACGACAGCACCACAGAGAGAGAGAGGATTCCAACCCCAGGGACAAGAAACCTGCAGAATAAAAAGGTGGAGCCTCTCTCCAACCTCAGTGGTTTACAGAGCATGAGAGCGACTCCGACCCAGGTTAGTTCATCTAATTATGAAACACCAGGGAGGGAATAAGGAAGGGTGCTGTCCTGGGGTCTGGAAAACCCGATTACCGGTAAGTGTAATCATCATTTCCCCCCCACGACAGCACTACAGAGAGGATTTACAGAGAAGAATACCCCTTCCTTACGGAGGGGGGGGGGACCCCAACTTGCAGAACTTCTTACGACAGAAAAACACAGGCAGAATTTAGCTGGAGCCGATAGAGACAGTAAGGTAGAAGGAGAAGACCACGTGGCAGCCTTACAGGTTTTCACAATAGAAACATTAGCCTTCTCCTCCCGAGAGGTAGACTGCGCAAGTAGAAAGTGTTTCCCGAAGAGATGTAAGACAGAGAAAAAAATCTGTTATCTGGCGAGTGAACTCTTCGAGGCCGCCTTACCGCAGAGGACTTTCTCCACAAAGATATGGCGGCACCCCAGGCACCGCTGGTCACATAGACACCCACTCAGAGACCAAGTTCCATCTTCCAGACACTGCTGCATGAGCGGTCAACTTATTTATGCCAGAAAAGGGAACAAAAAGTGCAGAGGACTTTCTCCAATCCTTAGTTACTACTAGGTAACGTATAAGGCATCTCCAAATGTCCAGACAGTGGCAACTTATTCCTTTAGATCCCTGGGCTTATCAAAAATGCTTGAAAAGTAATCAAAGCTAAGAATACCCAGAAGAAAGCATAGGGAATGTAAAAGCTAACTAGAGGTCCGAAGGATCGGGTCAATAACATCCTAGGAAATTTTAATACTGGACATTATACTTAAATCTAGCATAATCTTATAAAATAAATCTCGTATGGGTTTCTTATCAAGTGTTTACCAAAATAATCGTAACAGATTTTAATAAAACATCTTAGAGAAGTACTTATCTTGACAAGGAATGACCAACTGAAGATGATTGCTGAACACCGATTCCTTTGGTGCAGATTATATTGCGAGACAGATAGTTTGATCCAAGATCCACTGGAGGCCTTGTGTTACATTTACCAGAAGAACTTTAGACGTCAAATCTCCTTGTCAAATCTGGCATCCATGATGGAAAACTACTGTGGCATCCATCCCCCGAGGGAGCTTACGAGTCTGCCGCAAGAGGTCCAAGGAGCACGCTGGACCCTTCAGTTTTGGAATTCTAGATCGGCGGCAAGTATTTATAGAGTTTGCTGTGTGACACACCTCCTTTAGGCCATCCAGACTAATTGTTACAGTCCATCTTATTACTCCCAACCAAGAGCCATATAGGGCTTTGTTGATACGCCATTCATACTGTAGGCTACTCAAGCAATGTGGTCCAGCCCATCTTCTCACTCATCAAGAGTATTATAGGGCTTTGTTGGAGTGCTATGCCTATCATAGACTATTAAACTACAAATTGAAAACCAAACATAGCCACAGAACTAGTTCACCCTGCATGCATAGCCACCAAGATAGACCGCCACAAAGACATGGCGGCACCCCAGGCACCGCTGGTCACATAGATACCCACTCAGAGCTAAGTTCCATCATCAAGACACTGCTGCATGAGCGGTCAACTATTTAGACATGGCAACAGAAGACACCAGCCATGCATACACGGCCGGCAGGAGCCGTCAATCATGCAGACACAGCCGTAGAAGCTGTCGGCCATGTGGAGCTGTCCGCGAATCAACACAACTGCACTAGATGAACTCAGAAGCAGGCAGCAAGAGCCGTCAACCCAGCAAGCATAAACACAAAAGCAATCAGCTCCCTAGGTACATGAGGCCAACCAGGCAAATACTAAAATGTAGCCAGCCTGCCAGGCACAGATTCCAAGACAGTCAGCCAGATAGTCACAGATTCCAAGGCAGTCAGCCAGCCATAGACTCAAAAAAAAGGCAGTCAACCAGCCAAACAGGTACAGGCTTCAAAGGCAGCCCGCCGGACAGGCACAGGCTCAAAGGCAGCCACCTAGACAGGCACAGTCCCAAAGGTAGCCAGCCAGATAGGCACAAACTCAACGCCAGCCAGACAGGCACTGGTTCATATGCAGCCAGCCAGACAGGTACAGGCTCAAAACAACCAGACAGGCACAGGCAAAGGCATTCAGTCGACTAGGCATAGACTCTACAGGTGTTTAGACGACCAGTCAGATGCTTTAGGTGCAAGCCAACCAAGTATAGATGCAACAGGCGTTCATCCCATCAAGCAAGATAGACTTTCAGCTGACCAGGCAAAGAGGCTATAGGTGTTTAGCCGACCAGGCAAAAAGATGCTACAGGCGTTCAGCCGATCAGGCAAAAAAAAAGCTACAGGTACAATGCAAAACATTCAACCAAGCAGGCATATATGAAAAGACGTTTAGCCATACAGGCATCAGTAATAAGGCAGGAAGGGTTGAAGACAGCCATCCGGTCTTTCAAAGGTAGTAAACCAGGCCCTAAGCCCAGAGGCAGACAATCCAAACCCCAAAACCAAGAGGCAGACCACCTAGATCCTGAAGCCAGGAGGCAGACCACCTAGGCCCTAAAGCCAAGAGGCAGGCCATCAAGGCCCTTAAGCCAGCAGGCAGACCATCTAGGTCCTAAAGCCAAGAGGCAGACAACCAGGCCCAAAGCCCAGAGGCAGACAACCAGGCCCTGAAACCATAAGGCAGTCAACCAGGCCCTGAAGCCATAAGGAAGTCATGCAGGCCCTGAAGCCATGAGGCAGTCAACCAGGTCCTGAAGCCATGAGGCAGTCAACCAGGCCCTAAAGCCATGAGGCAGACAACCAGGCACTAAAGCCATGAGGTAGACAACCAGGCCCTAAAGCCATGAGGCAGACAACCAGGACCTAAAGCCATGAGGCAGACAAATGGGCCCAAAAGCCATGAGGCAGACAACCAGGCCCCAAACTGTATAACCCAAGTACAATCATTATAAGGTGGTACACCTTTTACAGCCGTGGGAGCTGCATGATCTAGGCTCCTTCTTCCTCGTTTGAGCCGCACGCCAGAGAATGCACCAGAATACATGTTCCCTCCATGGATCTGGGCTGCATGCAGTGGAATGCAATACCCCCCCATGGGCTGCTTCCTCTTACCCATGGATCTGGGCTCAAAACATTGCGTGGCCTTACTCTACTGGAAGGGCCCACGCACCTGCCGCTAGAGTTGGACGGACAGCCCGTACCCCACCCCCCGGCTCCTAGGGTCCTGTCAGACCAAAACTATGGCACGATAGACCCCGGCAGGTATTACCACATAGCCTTCCAGAACATTTCTTGGACATCCTAGGCTAGCGGTACCTGAAAAGAAAACTGCAGGTCTCCTGCTCCAGGGACAGGAAACCACTGAGGTTGGAGAGAGGCTCCACCTTTTTATTCTGCAGGTTTCCTGTCCCTGGAGGCGGATCCTCTCTCTGTGGTGCTGTCATGAGGGAAGGGAAAAAAATGTTTTTAACCCCTTCATACCCTTTTCTCTATTTTTATATGGCTTTGTTAATTTTTGCCCTTTCAAAACCTTTATGTGGCTTCTTCTAATATTGAGCCATTGCCAGTGTTTTGAACTGTGAGGAATATTGACCTAATAAGGTCTCCATAGCTGCTGAACAGGAGACCTTGGTGTGTTTGCAGCAGTGTAAGGACCCTATCCCGGGAGATGTGGTAAGAGAAGAGAACTACTATCAGCTCCCTGAGGAACCATAATACATGCTACATATAGAAATCTACAGGGACATGAGGAGGAGCTGCTGGAGGAAGACCGAAGACCAACACACGTATGCTGCTGCTTACTCTAGTAACTTTTGCCTCACCCCAGTGCTGGATTCACAGCTACACTGCCCAGTACTGCTGTATAATGTGCTCCAGACTGCTGCTACTCAGAGTTTATGGGAGCTTCTAACACATATATACGCCTAAGACAATCTCATGAAAAGAGAGAACATGTTGGGACAATGAATAGGAGACAGTATAGCCTGCAGAGTGTGATGGCCTACTATCGAACCAGTTTTCACATCCATCAGGATTTGACACATCACAATTCCTATAAAATAACCATAACCATTAGAAGACAAATTTATCAAACATGTGACATTTGATAAAAAGGCAGAATCAAGCAAAACTGACTTCAAATATTACTCTTATAATAAATTCCCCCTCCCCATGTCTATAGAAAGATCCAGGCATAAGCACGGAAACACCACAACTACCAGAGACCAATCAAAGATGGCCGCCATGCCTACAGTCTGATCTGCACATTTGCTGAAATTCCTGGGAAGAAACCCAGAATGGCTGCAGCATCACTGAGCAGAACAGGAAATGGTCAAGGTAAAGGCCGATCAAGAACAGAGAGCTAGAACCGACAGAAAGGAGCAACAAAGCAATCAGGGTGTCTTCTATTAATTACCATCAGGTAACCCCAGGGGGAGACGAGCAGCCACCAGTCCGCCACGGGGAGAGACGAGCAGCCATCCGTCCGTCACGGGGGGGGAGACGAGACGCCACCTGTCCGCCACGGGGAGAGACGAGCAGCCACCTGTCCGCCACGGGGAGAGACGAGCAGCCACCCGTCCGCCACGGGGGGAGACGAGCAGCCATCCGTCCACCACAGGGGGGAGACGAGCAGCCATCCGTCCACCACAGGGGGGAGACGAGCAGCCATCCGTCCGCCACAGGGGGAAGACAATATAAAACACAAGGGGGAGAAGAGCTACAGCACTATAGCGCTTATTATTCTCTTAGCTCTTAATGTCACCAGTACAAAGCAAGCAGTAGGAGAGGTAACTCCGACCCTAATGTATGAACGGCGTGCAGGGTGTCCAGGAGAAGAGCAGCAGCCGGTAACTAAGTTCTTTGTGTGGTCGCAACTCCCTCCGCTCCTGCACATAACACAGGGGTCACTGCCCGGAGTGCTACTTTACTGCAGCTCTAAGGTGGAGCCTCACCTGAAGAAACCTCCCAATTCCCTTCCTCCATTCATGATCCCATACCTGTGGTGACATGGACTGGAATGTCCTCCTCCACCTCACTCTTACACGAGGGATCGCCCATCATCCGCTCTTCTTCATCCTCCACTTTAATATCAGTCACATCTTCCCCCTGATTTGTCATCTGTAACAATTCAGGACAATACAGCAGACAGGTGGGAAATCTAACAGATCCACAGAAGAGACCCCTACCATCTATGACCCCTCTATGACTGCAGGACCCCCCTATATAGATGTGTATAGGGCTCAGCTCCATCTACCTGATGGTTCTCTGGGGGCTTCTCCTCTGGACAGTCCTGGGAATATAGAGGACGGGGACATCTCTCGGGGGGATTTCCTTCTATGAGTCCATCTGTAGGAAACACACAGGGACAAGAAAGATTATTACATGGGATGATGAGATGATGGGAGTAGTAGTCAGGTGACCCATGACAGCCCCCCTCCTTACCCTGCTGATCGCCCCATAAATCCGTCTCCTCTTCTTCTTCATCTTTAATCTCAACCTTAATAACCATCAGATTTTCATCCTAAAGAAGAGAAATGTAAAATGGTCTTTGGGTCAATCCCTTTCTGGTCAGATTCTGGGGAGACTTCAGCTCCATCTACCTGATGGTTCTCTGGGGGCTTCTCCTCTGGACAGTCCTGGGAATACAGAGGACGGGGACATCTCTCGGGGGGACTTCTCCTCCTGGATCCATCTGTGGAGACACAAGCACACGGTGACTGAATACATGGCCTCCTGTAGATCTCTCTATAGATCAGACTCTTCTCTCGGCTCCTTCTCTTCTAGGTTTAGTGATTGGGGTCTCAATAACAATGTTCTGCTCCTCACCAAACCCAAAGATAATCCAGTCACCCCACATAGAAATCCCAGGCCTGGAGCTGCTCTTCCATCCAGAGACTCGGCTTTCACTTCTTCCTTAGGGTAATTCATTCTCCGCAGGTGGAAGACACATAATAATAATGACCCTGATCACAAGAGCTTACAATCTATGAGGAGACAGAGGTGACACAAGAGGAGTGAGAAGCTGTGGGGCTCTGATCCATCGCTATGACAGTCTGGGGCCTTGTGGCTTGATAGACAGCCAGTAAAAATCTCATAGACTGCAATAGTATTCTATCACAGTCTATGAGCAATCAGGTCACATGTAAAAGTCCTCTAAGGGGACTAAATATTACAGCAAAATAATTAAAAAATGTTTCTTAAAAAACTAAATAAAAAAAAACAAAAATAATTGAAATCACCTCTTTCCCAATTTTACATCTTAGAAACAATAAATAATAAACATAAACAGGCATTGCTGTGTCCGAAAACATCCAACCTATTAATATATTAAAATATTTTTTCTGGACAGTGAACGGAAAAAAAAGAAAAATGCGCAATTCCCCATTTTCGGTCACCCTGTGCCCCCCAAAACATTGAATTCAAAAGTGATTAATGGAAGAAGTAGTGACCATGAAATACTTATTATATACGGAGAGATTAAATACTGAGCGCGAGAAAGAAAAAGCCACCGACACATAAAAATGGAGAAAGTTTATTGTATTTTCCTGGATCATAATAAAAAAAAATAAGTGATTAACCCCTTAAGGACCCTGCCATTTATCCCCCTAAGGACCCGGCCATTTTTTGCAAATCTGACCAGTGTCACTTTATGTGGTGATAACTGATTTTACAAAGGTCTTTAACCCTTTAGGTGTTCCACAAGAATTAATGTAAAATGGAGATAAGATTTCAGAATTTCACTCTTTTGGCAGATTTTCCATTTTAATCATGTTTTTCCGCTAACAAAGCAATGTATTTATTGCCCTGATTCTGCGGTTTACATGAACACCCCATATGTGGTCGTAAACTGCTGTATGGGCACACGGCAGAGTGTAGAGGGAAAGGAGCGCCAAATGGTTTTTGGAAGGCGGATTTTGCTGGACTGGATTTTTGACACCATGTCCCATTTGAAGCCCCCCGATGCACCCCTAGAGGAGAAACTCCAAAAAAGTGACCACATTTAAGAAACGACACCCGTCAAGGTATTCAAAACTGATTTTACAAACTTTGTTAACCCTTTAGGTGTTCCTCAAGAGTTAATGGAAAATGGAGATGACATTTCAGAATTTCTATTTTTTGTTACCTTGCCTCACAAAAAGTGTAATATAGAGCAACCAAAAGATCAGGTCAGCAAAATCTGCCCTCCAAAAACCATATTGCGTTCCTTTCCTTCTGCGCCCTGCCGTGTGCCAATACAGCAGTTTACGACCACATATGGGGTGTTTCTGCAAACGAGAGAATCAGGGCAATAAATATTGAGTTTTGTTTGACTGTTAATCCTTGCTTTGTTACTGGAAAAAAAATATTAAAATTGAAATTCTGCCAAAAAATAGAAATTATGAAATGTCATCTCCATTTGCCATTTACTCTTGTGGAACACCTAAAGGGTTAACAAAGTCTGTAAAATCAGTTTTGAATACCTTAAGGGGTGTAGTTTCTTAATAGGGGTCACTTTTTTGGAGTTTCTCCTCTAGGGGTGCATCGGGGGGCTTCAAATGGGACATAGTGTCAAAAAAACAGTTTAGCAAAATCTGCCCTCCAATAACCATATGACGTTCCTTTCCCTCTACGCCCTGCCGTGTGCCCGTACAGCAGTTTACGACCACATATGGGGTGTTTCTGTAAACTACAGAATCAGGGCAAAAAGTATTGAGTTTTGTTTGACTGTTAACCCTTGCTTTGTTAGTGGAAAAACAAATATTAAAATGCAAAATCAGCCAAAAAATAGAAATTCTGAAATGTCATCTCCATTTGCCATTTACTCTTGTGGAACACCTAAAGGGTTAACAAAGTTTGTAAAATCAGTTTTGAATACCTTGAGGGGTGTAGTTTCTTACATGGGGTCACTTTTATGGAGTTTCTACTGTAGGGGTGCATCAGGGGGGCTTCAAATGGGACATGGTGTCAAAAATCCAGTCCAGCAAAATCTGCCCTCCAAAAACCGTATGGCGTTTCTTTCCTTCTGCGCCCTGACGTGTACCCGTACGGCAGTTTATGACCACATATGGGGTGTTTCTGTAAACTACAGAATTAGGGCAATAAATATTGACTTTTGTTTGACTGTTAACCCTTGCTTTGTTACTGGAAAAAATGGATTAAAATGGAAAATTTGCCAAAAAATAGCAGTTTTGGCACCGTTTTTATTTTTTGTTATTTACAACGTTTATCTGACAGGTTAGATCATTTTTATAGAGCAGGTTGTAACAGACCTGACAATACCAAATATGACAACTTTTTTTGTTTCAGTCTTACATAATAAAGAATTAAAAAAAAAATCGAAGATTACAATTACCTGGTAATCGATTTTTCCAGACCCCACGACAGCACCACAGAGAGTCACAGAGAGAGAGGATCCGCCCCCAGGGACAGGAAACCTACAGAAATAAAAAGGTGGAGCCTCTCTACCCCTTCAGTGATTTTCAGAGCCAGAGAGGGACTCCCCTATAGTTAGTTCACATATAATACAAAATAAATTAAATTCTTTTCTCTCTTCTTTTTTTTTTTTTTTTTTTCATGCGACACCCCGTGCCTAAAATAGAACCGAAAGGAAAATACCAGGGAGGGAATAAGGAATGGTGCTGTCGTGGGGTCTGGAAAAATCGATTACCAGGTAGTTGTAATCTTCGATTTTCCCCTCCCCCACGACAGCACCACAGAGAGATTTACAGAGAATATCCCTTAGGGAGGGACCACGCCTGTAAGACCGTTCTACCAAAGGACAGGTCAGAGGATGAAGAAAGATCCAAACGATAGTGCTTAAAGAAAGTACATGGAGAGGACCAAGTAGCAGCCTTACAAATTTGATCAATGGAAATCCCCGCCCTTTCAGCCCAAGAGGTGGAGATAGAGCGGGTAGAGTGAGCCCTTAAGCCTTCAGGTGGAACAAGACCTGATTCCACATAGGCAACAGAGATAGCCGTTCTGATCCATCTGGCCAAAGTGCTTTTGGAAGCTTTATTGCCTCTATTAGCCCCAGAGAAGAGAACAAACAGAGCAGAGGATTTTCTCCAGCCCTCCGTCTGGTCTAGATATGACAAGAGGTACCTCCTCACATCCAGGGAATGAAAAACTTTTTCTTTGGGGTTTTTATGATCAGCACAAAAGGAGGGCAGAATGATCTCCTGGGACCTATGAAAGGTGGAAGAAACTTTGGGTAGGAAGGCTGGGTCCGGACGAATAACCACCCTATCCTCAAGTATGTTAGTGTAGGGAGGATTCTTGGAAATAGCATGTAACTCACTTACTCTTCTGGCCGTAGTAAGAGCCATAAGCAAGACGAGTTTTAGCGTGACCATTCTAATGTTGGCAGTGTCTATGAGCTCAAAGGGGGGCTTTGTGAGGGCATTCAAGACTAAGTTTAAGTCCCAAGAAGGAAAGGAGGGAACAGAAACTGGGGTGATTCTATCTACTGCCCTAAAAAATCTCATGACCCAAGGATCTAAGGACCAGCTCTTTTCAAAAAGGGCAGAAAGGGCAGACACCTGAACTTTCAAGGTACTTCTAGATAGACCCAAGGATAGACCTTTCTGAAGGAACTCCAGAATCTGCATAGTAGGGACTGATTCTGGAGGATCCAAGGGATCTAAGCTACAAAAATAAAGGAATTTCTTCCAAATCCTAACATACACTCACCTAAAGAATTATTAGGAACACCATACTAATACGGTGTTGGACCCCCTTTTGCCTTCAGAACTGCCTTAATTCTACGTGGCATTGATTCAACAAGGTGCTGATAGCATTCTTTAGAAATGTTGGTCCATATTGATAGGATAGCATCTTGCAGTTGATGGAGATTTGAGGGATGCACATCCAGGGCACGAAGCTCCCGTTCCACCACATCCCAAAGATGCTCTATTGGGTTGAGATCTGGTGACTGTGGGGGTCATTTTAGTACAGTGAACTCATTGTCATGTTCAAGAAACCAATTTGAAATGATTCGAGCTTTGTGACATGGTGCATTATCCTGCTGGAAGTAGCCATCAGAGGATGGGTACATGGTGGTCATGAAGGGATGGACATGGTCAGAAACAATGCTCAGGTAGCCCGTGGCATTTAAACGATGCCCAATTGGCACTAACGGGCCTAAAGTGCGCCCAGAAAACATCCCCCACACCATTACACCACCACCAGCCTGCACAGTGGTAACCAGGCATGATGGATACATGTTCTCATTCTGTTTGCGGCAAATTCGGACGCTACCATTTGAATGTCTCAACAGAAATCGAGACTCATCAGACCAGGCAACATTTTTTCAGTCTTCAACAGTCCAATTTTGGTGAGCTCGTGCAAATTGTAGCCTCTTTTTCCTATTTGTAGTGGAGATGAGTGGTACCCGGTGGGGTCTTCTGCTGTTGTAACCCATCCGCTTCAAGGTTGTGCGTATTGTGGCTTCACAAATGCTTTGCTGCATACCTCGGTTGTAATGAGTGGTTATTTCAGTCAACGTTGCTCTTCTATCAGCTTGAATCAGTCGGCCCATTCTCCTCTGACCTCCAGCATCAACAAGGCATTTTCGCCCACAGGACGGCCGCATACTGGATGTTTTTCCCTTTACACCATTCTTTGTAAACCCTAGAAATGGTTGTGTGTGAAAATCCCAGTAACTGAGCAGATTGTGAAATACCGGCCCGTCTGGCACCAACAACCATGCCACGCTCAAAATTGCTTTAATCACCTTTCTTTCCCATTCTGACATTCAGTTTGGAGTTCAGGAGATTGTCTTGACCAGGACCACCCCCCAAATGCATTGAAGCAACTGCCATGTGATTGTTTGACCAGATAATTGCATTAATGAGAAATAGAACAGGTGTTCCTAATAATTCTTTAGGTGTGTGTAGATGGATACTGTAACTGTTTTTTACTCTTCATGAGGGTATCTACTAGATCCAGTGAGAACCCTTTCCTTTCTAGCAACCGCCTTTTAAGTTCCAAGCAGTTAGGTGAAGACCCCTCACCGCTGGATGGAGGATTGGACCCTGGGTCAGCAGATCCGGAGTTTCGGGCAGAATCCATGGATCTGGGACCGACATTAGCCTGAGGGGAGTGAACCAGGCCTGTTTTGGCCAGAAAGGGGCGATTAAAATTATCCTTGCCTTGTCCTCCCTGATTTTCTTTATAACTAACGGCAGGAGCTTGAATGGGGGAAAGGCGTAAGCTAGACTGAAGTTCCATTTTATCAAGAACGCGTCTACCCCATACGGGGATTCCCTTGGATTTAATGAGCAGAAGGTGTCTACTTTCTTGTTCCGTCTTGAAGCAAAAAGGTCTATCTCCGGCTGACCCCATGCATCCTTTATAGTCTTGAAAATGCTGCTGCTCAGAGTCCATTCCCCCTGTTTTAAAGAGCTTCTGCTCAGGAAGTCGGCTATCGTATTGTCTGTTCCTTTTATGTTCCGGACAGATGACAAATTTTCTTCTCCAGTAGCTTCAACAATAGAGATGTTTCTCTTCCTAGGGTTAGAGACCTTGTCCCCCCCTGGTGATTCAGATAGGCTACAGTCGTTTTATTGTCCGAGAAGACTCTGAGATGACCCGACCCTATCCAGGGGAGACCTGCTTTTACTGCCATCCTTACTGCTAAAAGTTCTTTCCTTGTTTAAATATTAAATGGACCGCGCAGAAAGTACTTCTTTTCTCACACCAAAGGGAATACTCCTTGACCGATCTTTGACATCAAGCTCACACTGCTTCCTTTCTTATGTATCGATCTGTACAGATTGAAAGGAACCACACATAGTGAAGTATTGCCAGTTAAAACCTGCAGACACTCTGGCATTGCACTCACCGTGCTCTAGTTGTAACACTAGCGAAATAACTTCTTCCATAGTGAAGACCATAACACAGCATATAAAATTCCAATTTTAATCTACTTACAAACTGGTGAATAAAATCACAGCGTATAATAAAAACAATCGCGTCTGCCCGACCCGGGTTTCGCTCCAAATGGCTTTACCTGACAAAGCCATTTGGAGCGAAACCCGGTCGGGCAGACGCGATTGTTTTATTATACGCTGTGATTTTATTCACCAGTTTGTAAGTAGATTAAAATTGGAATTTTATATGCTGTGTTATGGTCTTCACTATGGAAGAAGTTATTTCCACATAGGCTGAAGGAAAGCAAGCCGGTTACCTGTGTTTAAACATCTTGATACGCTAGTGTTACAACTAGAGCACGGTGAGTGCAATTCCAGAGTGTCTGCAGGTTTTAACTGGCAATACTTCACTATGTGTGGTTCCTTTCAATCTGTACAGATCGATACATAAGAAAGGAAGCAGTGTGAGCTTGATGTCAAAGATCGGTCAAGGAGTATTCCCTTTGGTGTGAGAAAAGAAGTACTTTCTGCGCGGTCCATTTAATATTTAAACTTGTTGACTAGAGACCTACCCACCTCTTATAAGGACTGCAGCATTTTGGAAGATACGTATATTGGAATTTTTTCTTTCATTGTAAAAGTTCTTTCCTGTTTGAGGAAAAGGTCTTCTGCACTTCCGACCACTGAACCTGAAGGAACTGATCTCTGATATGGGCTCCCCACCCCCAGGGACTTGCATCTGTTGTTAGCACAACCGGGTCCTGGTAAGTCCATGGAATACCCTGCGAGAGATTGTGGGGGTCTAGCCACCAACCTAGGCTTCTCAGGGTAGCCTTTGAAATTTTTAACTTTGCATTCCAATTTTCCCTGTTTTGCTTGAAGGCTGTAAGAATCTCCAAATGAAGAGCCCGAGAGTGGAATTGGGCCCACTCCACTGCTGGAATACAGGAAACTAGAGAGCCTAACACTGACATCCCCCTCCTCAGAGTTAACGCAGGATTTGACAGGGACTTTATTTGATCTGCTACCTTTACAACTTTTTCTTCTGGTAGGAACACCCTCTGACTCACAGAATCTAGGATTAGACCCAAGAATCTTTGACACTGTTCTGGAACTGGACGTGATTTTTTGAAATTTACGATCCAACCTAAGGTCTGAAAGACTTCCAGAACCGTCTGAACAGCTCTTACACCCTCCTGTGTAAGTCGTCCAGGTAGGGGACAATGACAATGTCCTTCAACCTCAAATAGGAGATCATCTCGGCAACTATTTTGGTAAAAACCTTGGAGCCATGGAAAGGCCAAAGGGGAGAGCTTGAAACTGGAATTGCCTTAGATGACCCTCTATTCGAATCGCTATTCTCAAAAATTTTTGGAAGTCTTGATGCATAGGGATGTGAAAATAGGCATCCTTGAGATCTAATACAGTCATGTAACAGTTGGGATACAAGAGAAGAATCGTGGACCTTATTGTCTCCATTTTGAATTTTCTGTAAACAAGAAATTTGTTTAGATCTTTCAGATTTATTATTGTTCTGAATGTACCGTCTGGTTTGGGTATCAGGAACAGAGGAGAAAAATATCCCTGATAGAGCTGATCTTGCGGGACCGGAATAAGAGCCTCTTTCTCTAATAGTTCTAAAACCTCCCGTTTTAAAGAGGCTGACTCTTTTGAGCGAAAGTCCTTTGTAATCACAAACCTTTCTGGAGGGAAGGTGCGAAATTCTGGTTTTAGACCATCCTTTAGAACTTCTAAAACCCAAGAACCTGCAAAACTTCCCCAAGCTGGAAGGAAAAATTTTAATCTTCCTCCCACCATCGGCCTGGCGTCATTGTTGTGGACGCTTTTATCTGGGCCTGAAGAATTTCCGAACAAAAACCTTTTCCCCGAGGATTTGGTCTTAAATCTTTGTCCTCTGTCTCTCTGCTGTCTTCTCCCGGGTTCTCCCTATTTGAGCGAAAGGGACGCCTTTGTCTAGAAAAGGAAAACTACCGGAGTTAAATGAAGGAAAGCGTTTCTTGTTGTCTGCTGCCTTTTCCAGAAGGTCATCTAATTGGGACCCAAATAAGAAATCCCCCTGACAAGGGAGGCTACACAATTTCTGTTTTGATGTAACATCTCCTCCACTCCAAGTTTTTAGCCAAAGTGCCCTTCTAGCTGAGTTTGCAAGAGATGCTGATTGCGCTCCAAGTTTCTGCATCAGCTAAAAAGTCTGGAGGGAGGAGAGAATCTGATCCCTAGGGCATTTATCCTTCAATTGAACTTCCAACTGCTGAAGCCAAAAGGATAGGGTTCTAGTCGCAACTGAAGCAGCAACACCTGGCCTAAAGGAGGCTGTAGAAGTCTCCCATGTTCCTTTTAATAATGCGTCTGCCCTTTTATCTAGGGGTTCTTTTAAAATTCCTGCATCCTCAAAGGGAAGGGAGGATCTACGAGAAACCTTAGAAATGGCTACGTCCAACTTGGGGGCTTTACCCCAGGAGGAAGAAGCCTCGTCTTCAAAAGGGTATTTACGTTTGAAATTTTTAGGGAAAAAAACTCTTTTACCAGGTTTCCTCCATTCCCTTTGAATTAAGGAATTTATACTGTCTGGGCATGGGAATACACGACCTTTTCTGTCTTCCAATTTTCCAAATAAAGCATCAGTGGCAGACTTATCTTCCTTCACGTCCTCTATATTTAAGGTGGAATATATAGCTTTAAGTAGTTTGTCCGTGTCCCCAGGGGAAAAGAAACTGACATCATCCAAATCACTGCCCGAGGACGAGGAAGAAGAAGACTGAGAATCAGAGGGATCCAAGTTTTCAGAAGAAGTATCATTAATCCTGCAAACCTTCCCTCCTTTTTTGCTCCTTTTGCTACTTTTCAGGGTATTTTTAACTTCTGTATGTATCAGGGATTGTATATTTTTAAAAAGAGAAGGTGACTCTTCTGAAATCGTTCTCTCTATACAGGATTGACACAGCTTCTTTTCACATGAAGATGAAAGAGCACATTTGCAAATAGCACATTCTTTGTTCTTTCTTTTGCATACAACCTTCTTAGGTTTCTGCTAAAATAAACACATGATAGAAGGGGGAGAAAGAGAGAGAGAGAGAGAGGTCTGAGTAAAACATGTCACATTGCTACTCACCACCCCCCATAGCGCAAAAGTACCGAGACTGGAGCAGCCTGTTCACTCTCCACCGTCTCCTGCCTATCCTCCTCCATGATCCCTTCTTGGTCAGTCTGGATAGGGAACCGATGTTCTGGTGCGCTGTTCTGCAGCTGATAGCCACCTCAGCCCGTACTGCAGATTTTCTCCCCACAGGCACGCCGCTTACACGTGCAGGACGCTGCCCGAAGCCTCGCGATATCCCGGCCGGAACTTCGTCACCGCGCCCGGAAGTACGTCGGGTGCCGTGACCGGAAGTAGTCTCCTGCGTCGCAGACCAGCCTAGCTGCTGTCGACGCAATGATTCCTCCTTCAGCGTGGCAATACTTCTGAGAAGTTGCCCACGCCTGCCTGCCGCAAGAGTCAGGGAAGCATCCCTGGCGCCACCCTGAGTCCTAGGGTCCTGCCAGCCTGCCCTGCAGCGCGATGGACCCCGGCAGGAAAAAAGCCACAGATCCTCCAGGGACACCCTGGGAAATGCCAGACCTGCGGTTAATACCTGAAACAAAAAACTGTAGGTCTCCTTCCAGGGACAGGAAACCACTGAAGGGGTAGAGAGGCTCCACCTTTTTATTTCTGTAGGTTTCCTGTCCCTGGGGCGGATCCTCTCTCTCTGTGACTCTCTGTGGTGCTGTCGTGGGGAGGGAAAATATATATTTTTTAGTGTCGCCACATTCTGAAAGCCATGTTTTTTTTGGGCAACTGTCTTATATAGGGGCTCATTTTTTGTGGGATGAGATGTCGGTTTTATTAGCACTATTTGGGGGGTCATATTACTTTTTGATCGCTTGCTATTACACTTTTTGTGATGTAAGGTGACAAAAAAAATGCCTTTTTTGACACCGTTTATATATATTTTTTTTGGTGTTCACCTGAGGGGTTAGGTCATGTGATATTTTTATAGAGCAGGCTCTTACTGATGCAGCGATACCTATATGAATACTTTTTTAAATTTCTTTAAGTTTTACACAATAATATATTTTTGAAACAAAAAAATCAGTTTAGTGTCTCCATAGTCTTAGTCATAGTTTTTTTATTTTTGGGCGATTGTCTTAGGTAGAGGCTCATTTTTTGCGGGATGAGGTGACGGTTAGATTGGTACTATTTTGGGGGGCATACGCCTTTTTGATCGCCTGGTGTTGCACTTTTAGTGATGTAAGGTGACAAAAAAAAATGTTTTTTAGCACAGGTTTTATTTATTTTATTAGCAGTGTTCACCTGAGGGGTTAGGTCATGTGGTATGTTTATAGTGCAGGTTGTTACGGACGCGGCGATACCTAATATGTATACTTTTTTTCCTTATTTTTTACAATTCATTTTTTACTTTATTTGGGGAAAATTACTTTTTTTTTACTTGAAACTTTTCATTTTTTTCGGGGGGAAGGACTTTATTTTTTTCACTTCAACTTTTGGGGTCTGATCCCCTTTACAATGAATCACAATACTTCTGTATTGGAATGCATTGGCTGTAAGTGTAATACAGTGTGTATTACTCATACAGCTTCCTGCCTGTGAGATCCAGGGGGCTCTCCCTTCCATGTCATCGGGTCCCTATTACAACAGCATGGGGACCCGATAGCTTTCACAATCGGCGCCGGACATCACACGTGCCGCGGTCAGCACGGATCGTGGCACATCAAGAGTTAATGCCCCGGCATTGCTGATGTCACCGATGCCGGCGCATGCAGCAGTGACTGCCGGACCCCTGCCGCTGATCGGACCCGCCGGATCACCTTGATGTACATGGACGTCACGCGTCTTTAAGTCCCGGACAGAAATTACGTACATGTGCGTCATGTGTCCTTAAGGGGTTAACCCCTTCAGGACCAGGCCATTTTTGCATCTGGCACGTGTCACTTTATGTGGTAATAGCTTTGGAACGCTTTTACTTATCCCGGCCATTCTGAGGCTGTTTTCTCGTGACACATTGTACTTCCTGACACTGGTAAACTTCAGTCAATATTTATCATTTTTATTTAAAATAAAATTCCAAATTTACCCAAAATTGGAAACATTCACAACTTTCTAAATTTCAACTTCTCTGCTTTTAAAAACAGAAAGTGATATCTCCAAAAATAGTTATTACTTTACATTCCCCATATGTCTACTTCATGTTGGATCATTTTGGGAATACCAGTTTATTTTTTGGGGACGTTACACGGCTTAGAAGTTTAGAAGCAAATCTTGAAATTGTCAAAAAATTTCCAAAACCCACTTTTTAAGGACCAGTTCAGGTCTGAAGTCACTTTGTGAGGCTTACATAATAGAAACCACCCAAAATGACCCCATTCTAGAAACTATACCCCTCAAGGTATTCAAAACTGATTTTACAAACTATGTTAACCCTTCAGGTGTTCCACAAGAATTAAAGGAAAATGTAGATGAAATTTCTGAATTTCACTTTTTTGGCAGATTTTCCATTTTAATCCATTTTTTTTGGGAGTAGCAAAGCAAGGGTTAACAGCCAAACAAAACTCAATATCTATTACGATGATTCGGTAGTTTACAGAAACACCCCAAATGTGGTCGTAAACTGCTGTACGGGCACACGGCAGGGCGCAGAAGGAAAGGAGCGCCATATGGTTTTTGGAAGGCAGGTTTCACTGGGATAATTTAATTTGCCGTGTCCCATTTGAAGACCGAATATGTCTGGTTTTCTTTTTTTTTTTAACAATTTTGTGTTTGATTTTTTACTCAAAACTTTTTTTTTATTATGAAAAACACTTTTTTAACTTTCAGCCTAAGGACTGGATCTCACAGGCTTCCATAGGATGCATCGGGATGCCTGCTCTGTCATCGAGTCCCTGTCACTGCAGCACGGGGACCCTATGGAAATGTGTTTTCACCGATGCCGGCGTATGCAGCAGAGGCCCAGCTGTCAGTGACTGCCGGGTTCGCGGCGCCGATCGGGCGGCGCTGGTCCTTGTGTCACGTCCATCAGTGCCGTACATGTATTGTGGAGGTCCTCTATAGGTTAAAGAGTTGTTTTGGGTGTAGCAGGTTATCCTCATCCATAGGGTTCGGGGATAACTATAATACGGTAGGCGTCTGACCGCGGGGACCCCCATCAGTTTGAGTTGCTGTGGAGCCCCCTGCTGGTGAAGGAGACCAGCTGTCGGTGGAGACTTCATGGCAATGCTCCATGGGACATCTCGTCTCCTGAAGGAGAACTGCATCCAAGACATCTCCCTCAGCCAGCCAGAACCGGGCTCCTTGCTGATGAGGGGCCCACATCCTGGAACAGCTGTATGCGGATGGGTTCTTGCTCTTTGACTCATCTGGAGCCACTTCCTTCTTCTACTGAGTAGAGGGCGGCTCCGTCGTTGGTGTCACCCCTCACAAACTGCTGGAGGACACGTCTGCACACTGGCCGCCGATGAAGGAGTTCTCCGCTCTCTCTGGATTCCTCCAATCAGTGGCGGTTTTACCTCATTTCATTATTCGTGTTCTCTCCTCCTCTCCGCAGGTGACCACGTCTTCAGGCCAAGAATCATGACTAGAGAAGACCTTCGGGAATGATTCCAGAAATCTGTCAGCCTGACCTCCTAACAGTCACTTTAAAACTGGGAAAACCTTCCCAAAAATGCCACTTTTTTTATTGTAGATTTTTGTGTGTCTGCAGTAAATCCTGTTGGCGCTCATCTCAGGGGACACAACTGCATGTTTAACCCCTTAGTGACAGCATTCATTTTAGCTTTAAGGACCAATAATGATTGCCCCCTTTGTGTTCTAGCAGTCATAACTTTTACATTTTTTCTTCTAAATGTTTTTATTTTTATTTTGTGAGATTAGTTGTAGATTTTTTTGGAACCATTTTGGGGTATATATAGTGTATTTAATAACATTCATTACTTTATTTTTAGGAGAAAGATAAAAAAAGCCTGCAACTTTTACATTATTTTGTGGAATTTTTTTGCGCCGTTCACTGTGTGGTAAAAATAATATAATTTTATTATCTGGGTCTGTACAGGGAGGACGATGCCACATTTCTATATATTTTTACTGTTTTTCTCTCCTCCTGCGGGCTGTCAGCTCTGCTCCCTCATTCTCCACACTGACAGGGAGGCGGCGGCTGCTTTGGCTGCTCATGTCTCTGGTTTGGTACCAGCTTTGTATTGTTTGAAAGCTGACATTCCAAGCTTTTAGACAATACCTGAATGACAGCAATATCTGCAGTACATGGGAAGATATCACTGATAGAAATCGGGATGCTGTGAATGTAAGAACAGTTAAGTACTTTTTCCACTTTCTGAGCTGGACTCAGGCAAAACAGTCAGTTGGTTAAAGAGGTTCTCCGGGAATTAAGAAAATAAAATACTTAAATATTACTTTATTATAAATATATTCCCAAATACCTTTCATTAGTTATAACGACTCATTTTGTCTGGGGAGCGATCATCAGGAGAAATAAAATGGCCGCCGTCCTATTAGTACACACAAAACCTGTCCTAATTACCTAACAGGATGAGTTACTTCACAACACTGAGCTAAAGAGACGCCTCATCCTCCTCTCTGCTCTGCTTGTCAGGGATTATGATCCTGAATACAGCTGATAAGTAGAGATGAGGGAACTTTAAAAAAAAGTTCGGCGTTCGGGTTGTGGTAATCGCCGCATCCCGTTATGGATTCCACTACCGCGGACTATCGCGGCATATGGAATCCATAAGGGGCGGCTTCCACGAACCCGAACTGTTGAACAGCCGAAGGACCTGGGGTGACGTCAACGTCATGTGATCAGTGCAGGGGGCGTGGCTCAGCACAGGATCAAATCCAGCCCCCTGCACTGATCACATGACAGTGATGTAACCCCAGGTCCTTCGGCTGTTCAACAGTTCGGGTTCGTGGAAGCCGCCCCTTATGGATTCCATATGCCGCGATAGTCCGCGGTAGTGGAATCCATAACGGGATGCGGCGATTACCACAACCCGAACGCCGGACTTTTTTTTAAAGTTCGCTCATCTCTAGTGATAAGATCTTCAGCTGAATCTCTGTAGGAATGGAGTTCATGAGGAGACATGAAATACAGAGGTGAGGATGTGGTAATGAGCAGCAGCACTTGTGTCCAGTCTCCATTACCACAGTCTGTCCTGTCCATCCTCTCTGTACTTTATGTCTCCTCATGAACTCCGTTCCTACAGAGATTCATCTGAAGATCTTATCAGCTGTATTCAGGATCATAACCCTGACAAGCAGAGCAGAGAGGAGGATGAGGCGGCTCTTTACCTATCCAGGATCATATGCAGGGTGATCTGTACATTTTTATATTTTAATAGTTTGGGCTTTTTGGGAAGCAGCGATACCTGTTATGTTTATAGGCTTTTTTTTTTTACTTTTTTCTTATTTTGTAGACCCCTTTTCTATACATGTTTTTTTTATTGCTCCCCCTTCTTTTTTTAGGTCCCTGTCATGGCACAGCACATCCCCTTTCACCCCTATATGCTTACTTCCCTGTGGGTAGATATAGAAGGCTGTCCCCAGAATACCCCAAGCTATACAACGCCAGACCTGGCTCTCTATCCTATGGGGCCCCACCCCTATCTCCTGCTAGGACTACTCCCACCCACCGCGCAGCGACTGCAGCCAATCCAATACCCTGCTGTACACCCAGTAGGTGACAATACTGAATATAACCGGAATGAACCAGCAGCTATTAGATGTAATGGTTTGATAAGATCTAACCCTGGAGCCTACAAGTTACAGACAACACAAAGGTAAAAGAAAAAAGGATAAAAAACCTAAAGTGGCCTCCCTGTATTCCTGCCAGTGCAGGGAGCTGCGTCCTGATGGTATCTCCGGGCTCCGCACACATCACCAGGTGGGTCACACACCCTACGGTCCCTTTCCCCAATCATATGGATAACACAGGATGTTCTCTGATGTCTCCTGCCCTGCAGCCAAGCCATATAGTGACCGGAGCTAAGTGGGTCTGAGGCTCATCTTCACGCTCAGCCATCCCATATTCCTCCACCGCCTAGCCCAGCCTCCTGGAGGAATGCGGACGTAAACCAGAAGTCTTATATTGGTCAGAGTCCCCAGGGGCCCAACAACGTGACATCATCAGACTGACACTTCTGAATAGCACATTTAGTATATTCCAACGAAGTGCTGCCACCTGCAGGCCAGCATTGGAATATACTGGTTACAGGCTTAGGCCTATCACGACTAAGGAGAGCCTTCCCCGATCTCATCGAGGGGAAGGCGTTCTGGCCTGGGGAGCGCAGCACTCCCGTTTTTCTTTTTTTAGCTCTAAGAATCCTAGGACCATGGCATCTGAGGGGTTAATTGTCTGCGATCGGCGTTATCGACATTAGCCCCGAGTGTCTGCTGAGTGAATCAGCCAGCCTCCAGCGGCCATGACACCCGCTCTGCTCTGAAGTGGGAAGGGGCTAAAGACTTCTGTGGGCTGATATCGGGAGGGGGGGGGGTCTGACACCTGACACCCCGCCGATCAGCTGTGTGAAGAGGACACAGCACTGGGGCGAGCACTGTGGGTCATTCGATGATGACGTCACAAGTAGAGTTGAGCGAACTTGTATTTTAAGTTCGGTGTCCAAAGTTCGGGTTCAGGTTATCAAAGCATCCCGTTATGGATTCCGCTACCACGGACCATAACGGCATTTGGAATCCATAAGGGGATTCTTCAATGAACCCGAACCTTGGACAACACGGAGGACCTGGGGTGACGTCACCGTCATGTGATCAGTGCAGAGGGCGTGGCTCAGTACTGGATCACCTCTTATCCAATCCAGTACTGAGCCACGCCCCTGCACTGATCACATGACAGTGACGTCACCCCAGGTCCTTCAACCCGTGTTCCAAATGCTGTTACGATCCGTGGTAGCGGAATCCATAACGGGATGCTTCGATAACCCGAACCCGAACATTGGATGCCGAACTTAAAATACAAGTTCGCTCAACTCTAGTCACAAGTCTTTATGATGGTCAAACCCTATAAGGGGTTAAATGAGGGTTTGAGCAGATAAGCGGCTACAGATCAGCGTCAAGGAGACCCTAATAAAGACCACAATGCGTACAATGTAATAATAACCCGCAGCCATAGGGGTCCCTAGTCCTTAACCTCTTAAGGACACAGGGCGTACCTGTACGCCCTGTGTTTAAACTGCTACTGCGCCCGATGTGGGCGCCGTAGCAACATGGTTCCTGCTGATGTAGATCAGCAGGAACCATGTTCTAATGCTGAGGGGGGTCATGTGACCCCCCCGTATCGGCGATCGCTGCAAACCGCAGGTCAATTCAGACCTGCGGTTTGCAGCGGTTTTAGGGATCAGAGAGTTAATTGCCCCAAAGATAATCATATAAACCCCCCCTGCATCCCCGATCTTGTTATGGTGGCGGGGTGCAGGGGGGTGGTTGCGGCGGCGGTAGGCGGTGCGGGAGGCGGGCGGTGCGGCAGGCGGGATCGCAATAGCGATCCCCGCCCGCCTCCCTTGTAATAATTCCCTGGTGTCTAGTGGTTCTATCAGAGTGCCAGCACATTGCTGGCACTCTGATAGAAAACGGCTGGCATCTGTGCTGCAGATGCCAGCCGTTTAACCCTTTCCTTACCGCAGTCCGGACGGACCGCGGTATGGAAGGTGTTAACAGGGAGGGAGCTACCTCCCTCTCCCATCGGGGGCTGCTGTGCCTATGCAGCCCCCAGGATGGGATCGCAGAGGAGGGAGCTCCTCCCTCCTATCCATCACCCACTGCTCTCTAATGGCAGTGGGTGATGATTACCATGGCAGCAGGACGCTTTCAGAAGCGTCCTGCTTGCCATGGTATAGTAACTCTGGTCAGACTTCTGCTAAAGGCAGAAGTCTGACCAGACTGTGAAAGTTTAAATACAGTGCAGTACACTATATAGTGTACTGTACTGTATTATATAGACACCAGATCCACTGGATCTACAAGAACCAAGTGGGTCTGGGTCAAAAAAATGAAAAAAACACAAATCACTGAATAAAAAGTAAAAAAAAAAATACACTACACATATTAGGTATCGCGCGTCCGTAAAAACAGCTCTATAAAAATATCACATGACTGAACCCCTCACGTGAACGCCATAAAAAAAAACCAAAAATGGTGTAAATAAGTCATTTTTGGGCACCTTACATCACTAAAAGTGTAATACAAAGCGATCAAAAAGGCGTATGCCTCCCAAAATAGTACCAATCTAACCGCCATCTCATCCCGCAAAAAATGAGCCCCTACCTAAAACAATTGCCCAAAAAATAAAAAAACTATGCCTCTCAGACTAAAACATGATTTTTTTTGTTTCAAAAATGCTTTTTATTGTTAAATGTAAAAAATTTTAAAAAAAGTACATATTGGGTATCTCCAAGTCCGTAAGAATCTGCTCTATAAAAATATCACATGACCTAACCCCTCAAGTAAACACTGTAAAAAAAAAAAAAAAAACTTTGTCAAAAAGACATTTTTTTGTCACCTTACATCACAAAAAGTGTAATAGCAAGCGATCAAAAAGTCATATGACCCCCCAAATAGTGCCAATCTAACCGTCACCTCATCCCGCAAAAATGATACCCAACCTGAGACAATCGCCTAAAAACTGAAAAAAATATGGCTCTCAGACTATGGAGACACTAAAACATGTTTTTTTTTGTTTCAAAAAGGATATTATTGTGTAACACCAAAATAAATAAAAAAAAGTATACATATTGGGTATCGTCGCGTTCGTAACGACCTGCTCTATAAAAATATCACATGACCTAACCCCTCAGGTGAACGCCGTAAACATAAAAAATAAAAACGTTGTAAAAAAGTCATTTTTTGTCACCTTACATCACAAAAAGTGTAATAGCAAGTGATCAAAAAGTCATATGCACCCCAAGATAGTACCATTCAAACCGCCATCTCATCCCGCAAAAAATGAGCCCCTACATAGGACAATCGCAAAAAAAAAAAAAAACTATGGCTTTCAGAATGTGGAGACACTAAAAAATCATTTTTCAAAAATGCTGTATTATGTAAAACTGAAACAAAAAACCCCAAAAAGTAGTCATATTTGGTATTGTCGCGTCCGTAACAACCTGCTCTATAGAAATAGCACACAATCTAACCTGTCAGTTCAACGATGTAAATAACAAAAATACAAAACTGTCCCAAAACAGCTATTTTTTGCAAATTATCCATTTTAATCCATTTTTCCAGTAACAAAGCAAGGGTTAACAGCCAAACAAAACTCAATATTTATTGCCCTGATTCTGTAGTTTGCAGAAACACCCCATATGTGGTCGTAAACTGCTGTATGGCCAAACGGCAGGGCGCAGAAGGAAGGGAACGCCATATGGTTTTTGGAAGGCAGATTTTGCTGGACTGGTTTTTTGACACTATGTCCCATTTGAAGCCCCCCTGATGCACCCCTACAGTAGAAACTCCAAAAAAGTGACCCCATTTTTGAAACTATGGGATAAGGTGTCAGTTTTGTTGGTATTATTTTAGGGTAAATATGATCTTTGGTTGCTCTATATTACACTTTTTTTGAGACAAGGTAACAAAAAATTGAAATTCTGAAATTTCATCTCCATTTGCCAATAACTCTTGTGGAACACCTAAAAGGTTAACGGAGTTTGTAAAACTAGTTTTGAATACCTTGAGGGGTGTAGTTTCTTAGATGGAGTCACTTTTTTGGAGTTTCTCCTCTAGGGGTGCATCGGGGGGCTTCAAATGGGACATGGTGTCAAAAATCCAGTCCAACAAAATCCACCTTCCAAAAACCATATGGCGTTCCCTTCCTTCTGCGCCCTGCCATTTGGCCATACAGCAGTTTACGCCCACATATAGGGTGTTTCTGCAAACTACAGAATCGGGGCAATAAATATTGACTTTTGTTTGGCTGTTAACCCTTGCTTTGTTACTGGAAAAAATGTATTAAAATCAAAAATTTTCCCAAAAATCAAAATTCAGAAATTTTATCTTTATTTGCCATTAACTCTTGTGGAAAACCTAAAGGGTTAATGACGTTTGTAAAATCAGTTTTGAATACCTTGAGGGGTGTAGTTTCTAGAATGGGGTCATTTTTGGGTGGTTTCTATTATGTAAGCCTCGCAAAGTGACTTCAGACCTGAACTGGTCCCTAAAAAGTGGGTTTTTGAAAATTTCTGAAAAATGTCAAGATTTGCTTCTAAACTCCTAAGCCTTGTAATGTCCCCAAAAAATGAAATGGCATTCCCAAAGTGATCGATACATGAAGTAGACATATGGGGAATGTAAATCAATAACTTTTTTTGGCAGTATTACTATGTATTATAAAAGTAGAGAAATTGAAACTTGGAAAATTGTAAATTTTTCAAAATTTTTGGTAAATTTGGTATTTTTTTATAATTAAAAATGAAATTTTTCGACTTTATTTTACCAGTGTCATGAAATACAATATGTGACGAAAAAACAATCTCAGAATGGCCTGGATAAGAAAAAGCGTTTTAAAGTTATCACCACATAAAGTGACACTGGTCAGATTTCCAAAAAATGGCCTGAGTCCTAAAGGTGAAATAGGGCCATGTCCTTAAGGGGTTAAAGGGGCAGTCCAGGATACTTCAGACCTCCAGTAGGACCTGTAAGGGGGACCTACCTGCTCCAGGGCCCCGCCACGACAGAATGTTACATACAGATACTAGAAATACGGAGAACACAGCGGCGAAGCCAAAGAAGGGAGCAGCTAAGTGCTCTTCACCTCACAGGGTTAAATATAGTGGACTACCCCTTTAAGGCTTCAACACCAACACAAGTCTCTCTGTAGGCATCTATACACAGGGCCTCTTACCCGGGGAGGTCAGGAGCCGAGCCTCCTCCAACATCACTGCCCCTCCAGACAGAACCAGAGGAGAAGAGATGAAGGACCTGTGATGATGTCACTGCCATGTGATCAGCGGAGCCTCCTCCATCATCACTGCCCCTACAGACAGAACCAGAGGAAAAGAGATAAGGGACCTGTCATGATGTCACTGCCATGTGATCAGCGAAGCTGGGGGCGGAGCCTCCTCCATCATTTTCAAGACAGAACCAGAGATGAAGGACCTTTGATAACATCACAGTCATGTGATCAGAGCAGCAGGGGGTGGAGCCTCCTCCATCATCACTGCTACAACATACAAAACAAGAATTCATTGCTAAGCTCTGACCCCTTTAGTCACATGGCAGTGACATCATCACAGGTCCTTCACCACTACTGGTTGAGTCCAAATCCTAGTGGGCTAAAGGACCTGGTCCCTCTGTCCTCTAGAATACAGCCTGCTCTGACAGAAAGGACCAGGTCCCTCTATCCTCTAGAAAACAGCCTGCTCTGACAGACAGGACCAGGTCCCTCTGCCCTCTAGAATACAGCCTGCTCTGACAGACAGGACCAGGTCCCTCTATCCTCTAGAATACAGCCTGCTCTGACAGACAGGACCAGGTCCCTCTGTCCTCTAGAATACAGCCTGCTCTGATAGAAAGGACCAGGTCCCTCTGTCCTCTAGAATACAGCCTGCTCTGATAGAAAGGACCAGGTCCCTCTGTCCTCTAGAATACAGCCTGCTCTGATAGACAGGACCAGGTCCCTCTGCCCTCTAGAATACAGCCTGCTCTGACAGACAGGACCAGGTCCCTCTGCCCTCTAGAATACAGCCTGCTCTGATAGAAAGGACCAGGTCCCTCTGTCCTCTAGAATACAGCCTGCTCTGACAGACAGGACCAGGTCCCTCTGCCCTCTAGAATACAGCCTGCTCTGATAGAAAGGACCAGGTCCCTCTGCCCTCTAGAATACAGCCTGCTCTGACAGACAGGACCAGGTCCCTCTGCCCTCTAGAATACAGCCTGCTCTGACAGACAGGACCAGGTCCCTCTGCCCTCTAGAATACAGCCTGCTCTGACAGACAGGACCAGGTCCCTCTGCCCTCTAGAATACACCCTGCTCTGACAGACAGGACCAGGTCCCTCTGCCCTCTAGAATACAGCCTGCTCTGACAGAAAGGACCAGGTCCCTCTGCCCTCTAGAGTACAGCCTGCTCTGACAGACAGGACCAGGTCCCTCTGCCCTCTAGAATACAGCCTGCTCTGATAGAAAGGACCAGGTCCCTCTGTCCTCTAGAATACAGCCTGCTCTGATAGACAGGACCAGGTCCCTCTGTCCTCTAGAATACAGCCTGCTCTGATAGAAAGGACCAGGTCCCTCTACCCTCTAGAATACAGCCTGCTCTGACAGAAAGGACCAGGTCCCTCTACCCTCTAGAATACAGCCTGCTCTGACAGAAAGGACCAGGTCCCTCTGTCCTCTAGAATACAGCCTGCTCTGACAGACAGGACCAGGTCCCTCTGCCCTCTAGAATACAGCCTGCTCTGACAGACAGGACCAGGTCCCTCTATCCTCTAGAATACAGCCTGCTCTGACAGAAAGGACCAGGTCCCTCTATCCTCTAGAATACAGCCTGCTCTGACAGACAGGACCAGGTCCCTCTATCCTCTAGAATACAGCCTGCTCTGACAGAAAGGACCAGGTCCCTCTGCCCTCTAGAATACAGCCTGCTCTGACAGACAGGACCAGGTCCCTCTGCCCTCTAGAATACAGCCTGCTCTGACAGAAAGGACCAGGTCCCTCTGTCCTCTAGAATACAGCCTGCTCTGACAGACAGGACCAGGTCCCTCTGCCCTCTAGAATACAGCCTGCTCTGACAGAAAGGACCAGGTCCCTCTGTCCTCTAGAATACAGCCTGCTCTGACAGAAAGGACCAGGTCCTGGGACAGACACAATGCAGAGGTCCTCTAGGAAACAACATCTACCCTGAGATAAAGCCTCCCACTGCTCAACTCCGCCCCTCATGTCACATGACCACTGTGTCATCCCAGGTCCTTCCTCAACACTGCTTTTCAATGCTGAGCTCTGCCCTCTTCTTCTGGTCACATGATATGACGTCATTACAGGTCTTCATCACCTTATTGCTTTACTTTTGAACTCCGCCTCCTCTAAGTCACATGGTGGTGACATCATCCCAGGTCCTTCAGCACCATTTCTTTTCTTCAGTGCTGCTGGCTCCGTTTCCTCCTCCATTGAGCAGATGTTTTGGGAGGAGTGAGAGTTCTGAGGAGCGGTCAGGATGGAGGATCCCCTCACATCACCTGGTAAGAGGAGACACAGATTGAAGGAGGTTTATCAAAACCAGTGCAAAGGAACCAATCAGATTCCACCTTTCAGTTTCTAAAAGAACTCTGTAGACTGAAAGGAGGAATCTGATTGGTTGTTATGGGCACTAGGCCAGTTTTCCTTTGTATTGGTTTTGATAAATCTTCCTCATAATTTGGTTGGATGTGTTCACTGACCCCCTTCCCCCCAGCTGTTCCTGTGAGAGGTGCACTTACCTGCTCCCTCTGCTATATTCCTGGTCTCCACATATAAAGGCTGGGGTCCCGTGTTCTGCCGCAGCTCCTGGGGGGACACCACCCTGCACCCTGCTGAGGACAGTTATTGGCTGCAGCAGGCTCTTCACCTTTATCAATCTGGATGTTAGGGACCTGGGACCTGCAGAGCCAGCTGGCGAGCAATGCAACATAGCGGGGGACCATTTAACCTCCTTAAAATAATTTTTCACCTCTGGGGACCATTTCTTAAGACTTACCAGCTTCTTCTTTGAGAGATGACGTCTTTCCCCTAGAGCATTTCCATGAAGTTTCCTTTAAGGACATGGACATTATCTGTGGCACTGGACAGGAGATCCAGAGGAGGAGTGAGAGCCGGGGCCTGCGTGCTGCAGGATTATTATTAGAATTATATATGAATTATGGTACTCTGCTATCCCCGGAGCGGCGAGCTGGACCCGGCTGTCCCCGGAGCGGCGAGCTGGACCCGGCTGTTCCCGGAGCGGCGAGCTGGACCCGGCTGTTCCCGGAGCGGCGAGCTGGACCCGGCTGTCCCCGGAGCGGCGAGCTGGACCCGGCTGTTCCCGGAGCGGGGAGGGATGTGCCCTGTATATGTGTCCGGCTCTATCTGTATATACTACAGGAGGATGGATGTGCCCTGTATACAAGAAATGTGTCCGGCTCTATCGGTATATACTACAGGAGGAGGGATGTGCCCTGTATACAAGAAATGTGTCCGGCTCTATCGCTATATACTACAGGCGGAGGGATGTGCCCTGTATACAAGAAATGTGTCCGGCTCTATCGGTATATACTACAGGAGGAGGGATGTGCCCTGTATACAAGAAATGTGTCCGGCTCTATCGGTATATACTACAGGAGGAGGGATGTGCTCTGTATACAAGAAATGTGTCCGGCTCTATCGGTATATACTACAGGAGGAGGGATGTGCCCTGTATACAAGAAATGTGTCCGGCTCTATCGGTATATACTACAGGAGGAGGGATGTGCCCTGTATACAAGAAATGTGTCCGGCTCTATCGGTATATACTACAGGAGGAGGGATGTGCTCTGTATACAAGAAATGTGTCCGGCTCTATCGGTATATACTACAGGAGGAGGGATGTGCTCTGTATACAAGAAATGTGTCCGGCTCTATCGGTATATACTACAGGAGGAGGGATGTGCCCTGTATACAAGAAATGTGTCCGGCTCTATCTGTATATACTACAGGAGGAGGGATGTGCCCTGTATACAAGAAATGTGTCCGGCTCTATCGGTATATACTACAGGAGGAGGGATGTGCCCTGTATATGTGTCCGGCTCTATCGGTATATACTACAGGAGGAGGGATGTGTCCTGTATACCAGAAATGTGTCCGGCTCTATCTGTATATACTACAGGAGGAGGGATGTGCCCTGTATACAAGAAATGTGTCCGGCTCTATCTGTATATACTACAGGCGGAGGGATGTGCCCTGTATACAAGAAATGTGTCCGGCTCTATCGCTATATACTACAGGCGGAGGGATGTGCCCTGTATACAAGAAATGTGTCCGGCTCTATCTGTATATACTACAGGAGGAGGGATGTGCCCTGTATACAAGAAATGTGTCCGGCTCTATCGGTATATACTACAGGAGGAGGGATGTGCCCTGTATACAAGAAATGTCCGGCTCTATCGGTATATACTACAGGAGGAGGGATGTGTCCTGTATACCAGAAATGTGTCCGGCTCTATCTGTATATACTACAGGAGGAGGGATGTGCCCTGTATACAAGAAATGTGTCCGGCTCTATCTGTATATACTACAGGCGGAGGGATGTGCCCTGTATACAAGAAATGTGTCCGGCTCTATCGCTATATACTACAGGCGGAGGGATGTGCCCTGTATACAAGAAATGTGTCCGGCTCTATCGGTATATTCTACAGGAGGAGGGATGTGCCCCGTATACAAGAAATGTGTCCGGCTCTATCGGTATATACTACAGGCGGAGGGATGTGCCCTGTATACAAGAAATGTGTCCGGCTCTATCGGTATATACTACAGGAGGAGGGATGTGCCTTGTATACAAGAAATGTGTCCGGCTCTATCGGTATATACTACAGGAGGAGGGATGTGCCCAGTGTACAAGAAATGTGTCCGGCTCTATCGGTATATTCTACAGGAGGAGGGATGTGCCCCGTATACAAGAAATGTCTCCGGCTCTATCGGTATATACTACAGGCGGAGGGATGTGCCCTGTATACAAGAAATGTGTCTGGCTCTATCGGTATATACAACAGTAGGAGGGATGTGCTCTGTATACAAGAAATGTGTCCGGCTCTATCGGTGTATACTACAGGAGGAGGGATGTGCCCTGTATACAAGACATGTGTCCGGCTCTATCGGTATATACTGCCGGAGGAGGGATGTGCCCTGTATACAAGAAATGTGACCGGCTCTATCGGTATATACTACAGGAGGAGGGATGAGCCCTGTATACAAGAAATGTGTCCGGCTCTATCGGTGTATACTAAAGGAGGAGGGATGTGCCCTGTATACAAGAAATGTCTCCGGCTCTATCGGTATATACTACAGGAGGAGGGATGTGCCCTGTATACAAGAAATGTGTCCGGCTCTATCTGTATATACTACAGGAGGAGGGATGTGCCCTGTATACAAGAAATGTGTCCGGCTCTATCGGTATATACTACAGGCGGAGGGATGTGCCCTGTATACAAGAAATGTGTCTGGCTCTATCTGTATATACTACAGGAGGATGGATGTGCCCTGTATACAAGAAATGGGTCCGGCTCTATCGGTATATACTACAGGAGGAGGGATGTGCCCTGTATACAAGAAATGTGTCCGGCTCTATCGGTATATACTACAGGAGGATGGATGTGCCCTGTATACAAGAAATGTGTCCGGCTCTATCGGTATATTGTATAGGAGGAGGGATGTGCCCTGTATACAAGAAATGTCTCCGGCTCTATCGGTGTATACTACAGGAGGAGGGATGTGCCCTGTATACAAGAAATGTGTCCGGCTCTATCTGTATATACTACAGGAGGATGGATGTGCCCTGTATACAAGAAATATGTCCGGCTTTATCGGTATATTCTATAGGAGGAGGGATGTGCCCTGTATACAAGAAATGTCTCCGGCTCTATCGGTGTATACTACAGGAGGAGGGATGTGCCCTGTATACAAGAAATGTGTCCGGCTCTATCTGTATATACTACGGGAGGAGGGATGTGCCCTGTATACAAGAAATGTGTCCAGCTCTATCTGTATATACTACATGAGGAGGGATGTGCCCTGTATACAAGACATGTGTCCGGCTCTATCGGTATATACTATAGGAGGAGGGATGTGCCCAGTATACAAGAAATGTGTACGGCTCTATCTGTATATACTACAGGAGGAGGGATGTGCCCTGTATACAAGAAATGTGTCCAGCTCTATCTGTATATACTACATGAGGAGGGATGTGCCCTGTATACAAGACATGTGTCCGGCTCTATCGGTATATACTATAGGAGGAGGGATGTGCCCAGTATACAAGAAATGTGTCCGGCTCTATCTGTATATACTACAGGCGGAGGGATGTGCCCTTTTTACAAGAAATGTGTCCGGCTCTATCGGTATATACTACAGGCGGAGGGATGTGCCCTGTATACAAGAAATGTGTCCGGCTCTATCGGTGTATACTACAGGCGGAGGGATGTGCCCTTTTTACAAGAAATGTGTCCGGCTCTATCTATATACTACAGGAGGAGGGATGTGCCCTGTATACAAGAAATGTGTCCGGCTCTATCTGTATATACTACAGGCGGAGGGTTGTGCCCTTTTTACAAGAAATGTGTCCGGCTCTATCGGTATATTCTACAGAAGGAGGGATGTGCCCTGTATACAAGAAATGTGTCCGGCTCTATCGGTGTATACTACAGGAGGAGGGATGTGCCCTGTATACAAGAAATGTGTCCGGCTCTATCTATATACTACAGGAGGAGGGATGTGCCCTGTATACAAGAAATGTCTCCGGCTCTATCGGTATATACAACAGTAGGAGGGATGTGCCCCGTATACAAGAAATGTGTCCGGCTCTATCGGTATATACTACAGGCGGAGGGATGTGCCCTGTATACAAGAAATGTGTCCGGCTCTATCGGTATATACTACAGGAGGAGGGATGTGCCTTGTATACAAGAAATGTGTCCGGCTCTATCGTTATATACTACAGGAGGAGGGATGTGCCCTGTATACAAGAAATGTGTCCGGCTCTATCGGTATATACTACAGGAGGAGGGATGTACCCTGTATACAAGAAATGTGTCCGGCTCTATCTGTATATACTACAGGAGGATGGATGTGCCCTGTATACAGGAAATGTGTCCGGCTCTATCGGTGTATACTACAGGAGGAGGGATGTGCCCTGTATACAAGAAATGTGTCCGGCTCTATCGGTATATTCTATAGGAGGAGGGATGTGCCCTGTATACAAGAAATGTCTCCGGCTCTATCGGTGTATACTACAGGAGGAGGGATGTGCCCTGTATACAAGAAATGTGTCCGGCTCTATCTGTATATACTACAGGAGGAGGGATGTGCCCTGTATACAAGAAATGTGTCCAGCTCTATCTGTATATACTACATGAGGAGGGATGTGCCCTGTATACAAGACATGTGTCCGGCTCTATCGGTATATACTATAGGAGGAGGGATGTGCCCAGTATACAAGAAATGTGTCCGGCTCTATCTGTATATACTACAGGCGGAGGGATGTGCCCCGTATACAAGAAATGTGTCCGGCTCTATCGGTATATTCTACAGAAGGAGGGATGTGCCCTGTATACAAGAAATGTGTCCGGCTCTATCGGTGTATACTACAGGAGGAGGGATGTGCCCTGTATACAAGAAATGTGTCCGGCTCTATCTATATACTACAGGAGGAGGGATGTGCCCTGTATACAAGAAATGTGTCCGGCTCTATCTGTATATACTACAGGAGGAGGGATGTGCCCTGTATACAAGAAATGTGTCCGGCTCTATCTATATACTACAGGAGGAGGGATGTGCCCTGTATACAAGAAATGTCTCCGGCTCTATCGGTATATACAACAGTAGGAGGGATGTGCCCCGTATACAAGAAATGTGTCCGGCTCTATCGGTATATACTACAGGCGGAGGGATGTGCCCTGTATACAAGAAATGTGTCCGGCTCTATTGGTATATACTACAGGAGGAGGGATGTGCCTTGTATACAAGAAATGTGTCCGGCTCTATCGGTATATACTACAGGAGGAGGGATGTGCCCCGTGTACAAGAAATGTGTCCGGCTCTATCGGTATATTCTACAGGAGGAGGGATGTGCCCCGTATACAAGAAATGTCTCCGGCTCTATCGGTATTGTGGTAAGGTGCAAGGTGTCATTTGCGATGGCAGGTACGTGTCACCGAGGTTGCTGGCCTCGGTGAGGTGAGAGCCGGGTTTTTGTCTGCAGCAGCTAGTGCTGTTTGACTCTTTTAAATAGCATGGCTGCAAAGCCGATCCGGGCCGGCTCTTACTGGGAGCAGCTAAAGAGTAGGGTGGGTGGCTGCTCCCCACGGTCCAGTCCGAGTTTTGGGCTGGGTATAAAACACAGCCATCAGCTGTGTCTGGGTGTGATTATCCTGGAGCCTGCTAACAGGACTGAGGAGTTCTCTGTGCTGGAGGACGGAGCTCAGCAAGGTGGTGTTTCCCTGCAAACTGAAGGAGGAATCGCCTGCGGCTGAACCGACTGCTAGGTGTGAACCGCACTTAAACCACCCAAGGTGACTGGACCCTGTGTTGGCCTGTTTTTGGTTTTGCCACATGATTTCTGTTGTGTGTGAACTGTCACCAAGAGACTGTTTTCATTTCTGGTGTGCAAGTGTGAATAAAACACTGTTTGATGCACAATCTGGACTCCTTGTTTTGCCTCTAAACTGCACCCGCACCGCTGTCTACCAGAGCGACTCCCCACATTTGGTGTCGGATGCGGGCATGCGCAGTGAGGCTGGCGTGAACGCCGAACTTTGTTTTTGCTGAGCAGAAGTGAATGTCCTATATTAAGCCGGCAAAGTTGCAGCCTGTGATCCCCGACAAAATGGAGGCGGCTGTGAAAGCCCTCATAGAGGCTAACGTGCAGCAGCGGGAGACCAACCAGCTACTGCTACAGCACGTGATGGCGTTGCAAGCGGCAGGAGCGTCCCACCGCGTCCACGATGCCCGGAAAGCTGTCCGTGCCGCGATCCCTAAGATGACCCCTCGGATGATGTGGAGACCTATCTGGCGGTGTTCGAGAAGGTGGCCGTGAGGGAGAAATTACCCCGAGAACAGTGGGCAGAGGTCGTCGCTCCGTTCCTGGCGTCTGGACCCCAGCAAGTATTTTTGACCTCCCAGATGACCAAGCCGCTGACTACCCGACCGTGAAAGGTGAGATCCTGGCAAGACTGGGGGTGAACGTGTTAGTCCGGGCTCAGCGGGTCCACCAGTGGAACTTTAATACGGCTGAACCCGCCAGGCCGCAGTATTATGAGTTGCTGCACAGGTTGCAAAAGTGGCTGCAGCCTGAGGTTCTAAGTCCGCTGCTATGCTGGACCGTCTGCTGGCTGACATCTTCTGGAGGGCCTTGCCGTACTCCCTGCAGCACTGGATCGGCCAGGTGTCACCCACTAATGCCTTGGACATGGTCGACCTGGTCGAGCGCTATGAGGCCACAAAAACCTTGAAAGGAGGTGTTGTTGGGAGGGGCCGGTCAAACCCCGAGGTCTCCCATCCAGTCCCGACGACTGGTACCCGAGAAACCTGCTCGGGTGTACCCCTGTAGACCCGGCCCCGATAGTCTGCTGGCGGTGTCACGAGCCTGGCCATGTGAGGGCCGACTGTCCACAGTGGGGAGAACCCATGGAGACCAATTATGGGTACCGGGCTTCCATGTATGCCCGGAGACTGTGTGCGACCGGCACCCCGAGACCCTAGACAATCGTCATCTGTGCCAGGTGCAAGTCGGTGATAATCTTGCAGTGGCGCTGCTGGACTCAGGGAGCCTAGTAACCCTGGTAAGTGCTGCCCTGGTACAGCCCTCCCAGTATACGGGCCGGAAAGTTGGGGTGGTGTGCATACACGGAGACTTAAAGGACTATCCCACGGCTGTAATGTCTCTGTCCACGGCGGCCGGCACATGGACTTGTGAAGTGGCGATCTCCGCCAAGCTACCGTATGAACTAATAATTGGAAGAGACTTCCTGGTTTTCCGTCACTATGGCCTGAGGTGAAAGTGACTAATAGCCCTGAGACAGGGGTAACCCTAGCAGAGTGGCCTGGTTCCTGTGGGAGGCCAGAGCCCTGGGAGCCCGAGTCCGAAGGGCCTGCGGTAGGGGTGACCACCACTTCTGTGATAGAGGGGGAGACAACCCCACTGAGTGTAATGGTGGGAGACACGGAGGACTTGCCACCGGGACCTGAGTTGGCAGACCTCAATGTCTCCGGGGAAAATTTTGGGACCGCACAACACCGGGACCAAACCCTAACCAGAGCCTGGGAAAGTGTCATAATAATTGATGGTAAACCCCAGAAACCTGGGGCTGAATTAATGTTTCCGCGATTCATTGTCCTTCAGGATATGTTGTATCGGGTGAACCAAATCCGAGGTGAGCCTGTTGAACAGTTGGTGGTGCCCACAGCGTATCGCAGGCTTGTCATGGAGCTTGCCCACCAACATGTTCTTGGGGGACACCTGGGGTGGCAGAAAACCCAGGACCGCATACTGCAGCGGTTTTATTGGCCCAGTGTGTTCAAGGAGGTAGAGAATTATTGTAAGTCCTGTCCCACCTGTCAGATAACTAGCCCCCAGCCACATTTCCGTAGTCCTCTGGTACCGCTCCAATTATTGAGGTCCCGCTTGAGCGAATCGCTATGGATCTAATTGGGCCTGTACCAAAATCTGCCAGTGGCCACCAACACATTCTGGTAGTTCTCGACTATGCCACTCGGTATCCGGAGGCGGTGCCTCTGCGACATACCTCAGCTAAACTCATTGCCAAAGAGTTAATGGAAATGTTTTCCGTGTGGGCCTGCCAAAAGAGGTTCTGACAGACCAAGGGACCCCTTTATGTCCAAAGTAATGAGGGAACTGTGTAAATTATTGCGTATAAAGCAGTTACGGACGTCCGCTTACCATCCACAAACGGACGGTCTTGTCGAGAGGTTTAACCAAACTTTAAAAATATGTTAAAGAGGGTGGTGTCTAGAGATGGGAAGGACTGGGACCTGCTTCTGCCCTATCTCATGTTCGCAGTGCGAGAGGTGCCCCAGGCCTCTACTGGTTCTCGCCCTTCGAACTGCTTTATGGCAGACACCCTCGGGCCTGTTGGATATCGCCAAGGAAGCGTGGGAACAACAGCCTGTCCCCACAAAAGTGTCATTGAGTATGTCACCCAGATGCAGGAACGGATGGAAAAGGTGTTGCCGCTGGTCCGGGAGCATATGGAGGCAGCGCAACAAGCCCAGAGTAGGGTGTACAATCGTCAGGCTCGGGTACGGGCTTCAAGCCGGGAGATCGGGTGTTGGTTCTGGTACCCACCCTTGACAGCAAGTTCCTAGCTAGGTGGCAGGGCCCCTATGAGGTGATCGAGAGTAGGGAAGTAATTACAAAGTACACCAGCCAGGCGGCGCAAGCCGGAGCAGGTGTACCACGTGAATTTACTAAAGCCGTGGAAAGATAGGGACACGGCCGACGACCACAGCCCCCGGCCAGGGCTTCTAGGTGAAAGGGTCCAGCCCCACAGTTCGAGGCCTGTGAAGCAGTAACCACGGTAAAATTGCAGACAGCCTGTCTTCCAAACAAGTTCAGGAAGTCAGGGAGTTCATCAGTCGGAACACGGATGTGTTCTCGGACCTCCCTGGCCGCACGTCTCTCATCCAACATGACATCGTCACTGAGCCTCAGGCCAAGATCCGGTTAAAACCATACCGGGTACCCGAGGCTCGGCGACGGGCCATCGCGAGGAAGTACAGTTAATGTTGAAGCTCGAGGTCATTGAGGAGTCGAAAAGTGAGTGGGCCAGTCCCATAGTCCTAATACCCAAGCCGGATGGGACGTTGCGGTTCTGCAACGACTTTCGCAAGTTAAATGAAGTATCCAAGTTTGACGCGTATCCCATGCCCCGAGTAGACGAGCTGGTTGAAAGTTTAGGACAAGCCCGTTATTTTTCTGTGCTGGACCTCACTAAAGGGTACTGGCAGGTACCCTTAACGGAGTCGGCTAAGGAAAAACCGCATTTGTTACCCCGCAGGGCCTGTATCACTACAAGGTGTTACCCTTTGGCCTGCATGGCGCCCCGCCACTTTCCAAAGGTTAATGGACATAGTGCTGCGACCACATCGCCGGTACGCCTCGGCCTACTTAGATGATGTAGTCATCCACAGCACCGACTGGGAAAGCCATTTACCCAAGGTGCAGGCGGTAGTTGATGCCCTGAGGAAAGCCGGACTGACCGCTAACCCAAAGAAGTGCTCCATAGGGTTAGAGGAGACAAAATATCTGGGATATGTAATTGGGCGGGAGTCATCAAACCTCAGGTAACTAAGGTAGAGGCCATTCGTAACTGGCCCCGACCGGTCACCACCAGGCAGGTAAAGTCGTTCCTGGGGATTGTAGGTTACTACATGAGGTTTGTGCCCCACTTTGCCACAATAGCAGCGCCATTGACAGACCTGTTGAAGGGGCGAAAGTCTGGGAGGGTTAGCTGGAGTGAGAAGGCGGAGGAGGCTTTCTCCGCGTTGAAGTCGGCCCTGTGTGGGTCCCCGGTTTTGGTGACACCCGACTTCAACAAGGAGTTTGTCGTACAAACCGACGCCTCGGAGGTAGGCCTCGGTGCGGTACTGTCGCAGGAGGTCAACGGGGAAGAACATCCCGTTGTCTTCCTGAGCCGTAAGCTCAGTCCCGCCGAGTCCAGATATAGTATAGTGGAGAGGAGTGCCTGGCTATCAAGTGGGCACTCGAATCTCTCCGCTACTACCTGTTAGGGAGGAGGTTCCGTCTGGTGACCGACCATTCCCCCTCAAATGGATGAGTCAGGCCAAGGAGAGGAATGCTCGGGTCACCAGGTGGTTCCTATCTCTTCAAAATTTCAAGTTTTCCATGGAACACAGGGCAGGCCGCTTGCAGGGCAACGCAGATGCCCTGTCCCGCGTCCACTGCCTCACGTGTGTTCACCCCTCAGGGTTGAACAAAGGGGGGTATGTGGTAAGGTGCAAGGTGTCATTTGCGATGGCAGGTACGTGTCACCGAGGTTGCTGGCCTCGGTGAGGTGAGAGCCGGGTTTTTGTCTGCAGCAGCTAGTGCTGTTTGACTCTTTAAATAGCATGGCTGCAAAGCCGATCCGGGCCGGCTCTTACTGGGAGCAGCTAAAGAGTAGGGTGGGTGGCTGCTCCCACGGTCCAGTCCGAGTTTTGGGCTGGGTATAAAACACAGCCATCAGCTGTGTCTGGGTGTGATTATCCTGGAGCCTGCTAACAGGACTGAGGAGTTCTCTGTGCTGGAGGACGGAGCTCAGCAAGGTGGTGTTTCCCTGCAAACTGAAGGAGGAATCGCCTGCGGCTGAACCGACTGCTAGGTGTGAACCGCACTTAAACCACCCAAGGTGACTGGACCCTGTGTTGGCCTGTTTTTGGTTTTGCCACATGATTTCTGTTGTGTGTGAACTGTCACCAAGAGACTGTTTTCATTTCTGGTGTGCAAGTGTGAATAAAACACTGTTTGATGCACAATCTGGACTCCTTGTTTTGCCTCTAAACTGCACCCGCACCGCTGTCTACCAGAGCGACTCCCCACAGTATATACTACAGGCGGAGGGATGTGCCCTGTATACAAGAAATGTGTCTGGCTCTATCGGTATATACAACAGTAGGAGGGATGTGCTCTGTATACAAGAAATGTGTCCGGCTCTATCGGTATATACTACAGGAGGAGGGATGTGCCCTGTATACAAGAAATGTGTCCGGCTCTATCGGTATATACTACCGGAGGAGGGATGTGCCCTGTATACAAGAAATGTGTCCGGCTCTATCGGTATATACTACAGGAGGAGGGATGTGCCCTGTATACAAGAAATGTGTCCGGCTCTATCGGTATATACTACAGGAGGGGGATGTGCCCTGTATACAGGAAATGTGTCCGGCTCTATCAGTATATACTACAGGAGGAGGGATGTGCCCTGTATACAGGAAATGTGTCCGGCTCTATCTGTATATACTACAGGCGGAGGGATGTGCCCTGTATACGAGAAATGTGTCCGGCTCTATCTGTATATACTACAGAAGGAGGGATGTACCCCGTATACAAGAAATGTGTCCGGCTCTATCGTGTATACTACAGGAGGAGGGATGTGCCCTGTATACAAGAAATGTGTCCGACTCTATCGTGTATACTACAGGAGGAGGGATGTGCCCTGTATACAAGAAATGTGTCCGGCTCTATCGGTATATACTACAGGAGGAGGGATGTACTCTGTATACAAGAAATGTGTCCGGCTCTATCGGTATATACTACAGGAGGAGGGATGTGCCCTGTATACAAGAAATGTGTCCGGCTGTATCTGTATATACTACAGGAGGAGGGATGTGTCCTGTATACAAGAAATGTGTCCGGCTCTATCGGTATATTCTATAGGAGGAGGGATGTGCCCTGTATACAAGTAATGTGTCCGGCTCTATCAGTATATACTACAGGAGGAGGGATGTGCCCTGTATACAAGAAATGTGTCCGGCTCTATCGGTATATACTACAGGAGGAGGGATGTGCCCTGTATACAAGAAATGTGTCCGGCTCTATCGGTATATACTACAGGAGGAGGGATGTGCCCCGTATACAAGAAATGTGTCCGGCTCTATCTGTATATACTACAGGAGGAGGGATGTGCCCTGTATACAAGAAATGTGTCCGGCTCTATCTGTATATACTACAGGAGGAGGGATGTGCTCCATATACAAGAAATGTGTCCGGCTCTATCGGTATATACTACAGGAGGAGGGATGTGCCCTGTATACAAGAAATGTGTCCGGCTCTATCGGTGTATACTACAGGAGGAGGGATGTGCCCTGTATACAAGAAATGTGTCCGGCTCTATCGGTATATACTACAGGAGGAGGGATGTGCCCTGTATACAAGAAATGTCTCCTGCTCTATCTGTATATACTACAGGCGGAGGGATGTGTCCTGTATACAAGAAATGTGTCCGGCTCTATCTGTATATACTACAGGAGGAGGGATGTGCCCCGTATACAAGAAATGTGTCCGGCTCTATCTGTATATACTACAGCAGAAGGGATGTGCCCTGTATACAAGAAATGTGTCCGGCTCTATCTGTATATACTACAGGAGGAGGGATGTGTCCTGTATACAAGAAATGTGTCCGGCTCTATCGGTATATACTACAGGAGGAGGGATGTGCCCTGTATACAAGAAATGTGTCCGGCTCTATCAGTGTATACAACAGGAGGAGGGATGTGCCCTGTATACATGAAATGTGTCCGGCTCTATCAGTGTATACAACAGGAGGAGGGATGTGCCCTGTATACAAGAAATGTGTCCGGCTCTATCGGTATATACTATAGGAGGAGGGATGTGCCCTGTATACAAGAAATGTGTCCGGCTCTATCGGTATATACTACAGGAGGAGGGATGTGTCCTGTATACAAGAAATGTGTCCGGCTCTATCTGTATATACTACAGGAGGAGGGATGTGCTCTGTATACAAGAAATGTGTCCGGCTCTATCGGTATATACTATAGGAGGAGGGATGTGCCCTGTATACAAGAAATGTGTCCGGCTCTATCGGTATTTACTACAGGAGGAGGGATGTGCCCTGTATACAAGAAATGTGTCCGGCTCTATCTTTAGAAAAGGAAATCCGCAGCACTCCTCAAATTCCTTATCATCCAAAGGTTTATTCACAGGCAGCAAGTACAGGCGACGTTTCGACCCGTAAGTCTTTATCAAGCCATAACACATACAACAATGACACCCTTTAAATATCCCCCAGTGCAATTTGATTGGTGTAGACATACATAATTAAAAGCAATCGCCAATTGAATACGTGTACCTGGTTCCACATGTTTCTCCGGTCAGGTGTGGGCTTGGTCGTGGCGTACCGGAAGTGACACTGCGCAGGTGTCACTATATTTTAAGATAGGTGACGCCCCAAGGGCCGTCCCATCCAATCAGGAGGAGAGCATGTCCGTAGCGTCATCTGTTGCTATAATGGTGGAAAGACTGATACCCTCCAATGGAAAAAACCAACTAGTGACGTCACTGGTTGCCGGGTAAAAGGGGAAATAATCATCCTAGCCATCCGGCTGGATTCCCACAGTTTTGCGCTAAACATACCTATATTGCCTTACTCCAGAATCAGTCGGGATTCAACTCGGATCCTTCTCAATATTTATCAAGTGTATCGCAAAATTAGAGTGCGATCATGTGACTTAGTCACATGACCTATCACCAGGCAACCAAACTGTTTATACATGCGTCACAGAGGTCCTAGACCAAAAGAGGGGAAAAGAATACACCACCAAAATAGTTCTCCCAATACTTCCAATTGTATTTTATTCATATTAATTAATAAATCACCACGGTAGACAAAGAAGTTGTTCATTCTTGCATACTTTCTGTCTAGGTATCGCCACGTAATACCCACACTTGAACACCAGATCCACATAGGACACGCACGATCTCTACAATTCAAGAGAGACAAAACAAAAAATTAGCGAATGCAGATAAAACCAAATCACAACACAATAAATGTTGGGCACATTTCTTATATGAAGTTATACAACGGATGACGAAAGATCGCAATAAGTAGCTCAAAGAAAAATATGTAATCCAAAGTCCCTATTTAATCCCCTAGGCTCTAAAGTGTCCAGCCTGTGGATCCATTTCAATTCCAGTTTTTTGAGCATAGTCGCACGGTCACCACCCCTACGGGGTTGTGGTACCCCATCAATGATGCGAAATTTCAACTGTGACACACTATGTCTAAACTTAAAGAAGTGCTCAGGAACAGGGAGTTCAAGGGCCTCGCAGCGTATTTTAGATTTATGTTGAGTAAGCCTCCTTTTGACCTCCTGTGTGGTCTCACCCACATACAGGAGGCCACAGGGACATTGGAGAACATATATCACATAGGAGGAACAACAAGTGTAGTTACTCCCAATGCGATACCGCACCCCTGTACGTGGGTGAGTGAAGGAGTCCCCTTTGATCATACTATTACAGTGGCAACAATTAAGGCATGGGTAACACCCTGAGCGTGTAGTTATCCCCTGTCTAACATTCTGATCGGCATGGACCAATCTATCTTTCAAATTCGATGTTCTTTTATATGACAGGAGTGGCGGTAGCTGGAATTCGGGCACATTCGGAAACGCTTGTTTAAGTAAGCCCCAATTTTTTCGTACAATAGTGGCAATTTTATTGCTATAACCAGTATAGCTCGTGACTAAGGGAATTCTTTTCTGAACCCTTTTAGCACCCCTGGGTCCCAATAGATCCTGTCGTTCCAGTCTTTTAGTATGTTCAAGATGCCTCTCAACTAAGGAAGATGGATAACCCCTTTGTATGAACTTTTGTCCCATCGTGACCAGTCCACTTTCAACATAAGTGTCCTCACTAACTATCCTACGTACCCTCAGGAGCTGACTAAATGGCAAGGATTCAACCATTCGTCTAGGGTGGAAACTTTGAAAATGCAGGATGCTGTTCCTATCAGTAGGTTTTATAAAAGATTAGTTTGTAGGCTACCGGCCGTTGGATAAACAACAGTGTCTAGAAATTGTAGTTTTTCAGAGGAACAAACCATAGTGAACTGAAGTTCCTCATAAACCATGTTCACCTGGGACAAAAAGTTCATCAACTGTGTTTCGGAGGCACTCCAGACGAAGAAGATATCATCTATATATCTCATCCAGCCCCTCACAAATTGGAAGGGGCTGGATGGATATATAAATGTCTCCTCGAATACTGCCATATAAATGTTCGCATACGACGGGGCCACATTGGACCCCATCGCGGTCCCCTACATTGAACAAAAAATTATTTCTGAACATAAAGTAATTACAGGTAAGTACCACCTCTAGCAATGACAGGATAAATTGTGAACTACGTGGAGTATAGTCAGAAGTCTGTAGAACATGCTGTACTGCTCGTAGACCCTTGTCGTGGTCAATACTCGTATAGAGGCCAACCACGTCAAAGGATACGAGAATGTCACCCTCTGCAAATTGGAGGTCCGTAAGCCGTTCCAAAAAGTGGGTAGTATCCCTCACATATGATTTGGTGTTAATAGCAAATTCCTGCAGTACCTTGTCCAAAAAAATTGCAATGGGAGAAAATATAGAGTTCATGCCAGAAACTATTGGGCGCCCGGTGGATTATCCCTGTCCTTGTGTATTTTGGGCAGGGTATAAATCACCGGGGTCACCGGGTGCTTCTCTATCAGATAATCATGAAGGGCCTCATCGATGATGTCCTCCGCATATGCGTCATCGACCAATAGTTTAATCCTACGCATAAATTCAAATTTCGGATCATGGTCAAGATGGCGATACACGGCGGCATCACCGAGTTGCCTCTCAATTTCTCCCTCATACTTTTGGACATCCATCACCACGAGGGCTCCCCCTTATCGGCGGGTTTAACAATAATTTCACTCCTCTGACAAAGATCCCTGAGTGCCTGCCTATCATCCATTGATAAATTGGATTTAAACCGTGTATGTTGTATCTGGTTCCTAACTCCATCTATTTCTTTCTTTACTAATGAGATATAGGCTTCAACTACATTATTAGAAGAAGGGGGTTGAAATGAGCTCTTAATATATAGGCCAAAGTCCCTTAATCTAAACCTATCTTTTTACTATCAACCACCTTGGTACTTGAGTCATCCGACTCAGAAAAAAGGCTCTCAGTCTTAGACGGCGAAAAAGGCATACAAGTCCACTTCCAGTTGGAACCAGTCCATTGGGGAGGACGGGCAAAACGACAGACCCCTATTAAGGAGAGAGAGTTCGGCATTTGTAAGTACTTTAGAAGAGATATTTACCACTATGTTGTTGGACGTGGTTTGGCTGGACCCATCTCTTTCACTGATGGAGCCTGTTTCTGTCTGTTCGGATTCAATGGTGGCTTCCTGGATCGGGTTAGTATGCCACCGTCTCCACCGTCTGTGCCGCCGTCCGCCCCTCCTTTGTCGTCTTTTAACTTCTCCTGTCTTCGTCCCAAAAAAGAAGGCGAAGGGTCCTCACTGTAATCCTCTGACGAGTCAGTAGTGGTAAAATCACCGCCTCCCACTCGATTCTGTGGTTTTGGTCTGGATTTCATGCGTTTTGTAGCTTGTTTCATTCTTTTGCCTGTCGTTGTCCGGTATACCTCGCCTCTCGTGTAATCTTCGAGATCACGAAACCATTTCTGGCGCTTAGTGGTCTCGATATTCACACGATATTTCTGAAAGTCCGTGGCTATTCGTTCTAGTATGGTGGTAGATTCAGACCTAGAGACCAAAGAGGCCAACTGTGTCTCTAGGTCAAGGACAGTTTTCTTTTCCCTTGGATCTCCACCTGTAGGAAGTCCATATTAAGGAGCATAATGTCCATAGAATATCGGTTTGAGATGGCCTCAAACTTAGTGCAAAAGTCCTTATTATGGGGTAAGAGGATAGGCCTTAGGTGGGACCTTAAGCCTCTAGGAATGCGCTCTGCCTTATAGTATTCGCGCAATGTAGATAGATGTAACTCATGCGAGATAAGCGATTTATTGGCATTCTCCAATCTCCGTTTCACCAAATCAGCTGTAGGGGTATTAAGAAAACCTCCTTCCCCTATGTCATCACCCAGGATGCGAGCCACGTCTTCATCCGTGTAAAACAAGCTATTTGCTGCCGCCATTGTTTAGAAGTGAGAATAACAAATAAGCCAAGAGTCCATTCAATATGGGTGCACGCTTGTGGGTCCCAGAACAATAGAAAAAGATTCAAGCAGCACTCCACATACCCTTTCATAGGTAACGCTCTCTGTTAGGTACCGGAGCTTCGGTCCTAGGTTGGTGCAAGCAGATAGGGACTCAGACCAAGGTCCCAAACAACTGTAGAAAAGGAAATCCGCAGCACTCCTCAAATTCCTTATCATCCAAAGGTTTATTCACAGGCAGCAAGTACAGGCGACGTTTCGACCCGTAAGTCTTTATCAAGCCATAACACATACAACAATGACACCCTTTAAATATCCCCCAGTGCAATTTGATTGGTGTAGACATACATAATTAAAAGCAATCGCCAATTGAATACGTGTACCTGGTTCCACATGTTTCTCCGGTCAGGTGTGGGCTTGGTCGTGGCGTACCGGAAGTGACACTGCGCAGGTGTCACTATATTTTAAGATAGGTGACGCCCCAAGGGCCGTCCCATCCAATCAGGAGGAGAGCATGTCCGTAGCGTCATCTGTTGCTATAATGGACATTATGCTCCTTAATATGGACTTCCTACAGGTGGAGATCCAAGGGAAAAAGAAAACTGTCCTTGACCTAGAGACACAGTTGGCCTCTTTGGTCTCTAGGTCTGAATCTACCACCATACTAGAACGAATAGCCACGGACTTTCAGAAATATCGTGTGAATATCGAGACCACTAAGCGCCAGAAATGGTTTCGTGATCTCGAAGATTACACGAGAGGCGAGGTATACCGGACAACGACAGGCAAAAGAATGAAACAAGCTACAAAACGCATGAAATCCAGACCAAAACCACAGAATCGAGTGGGAGGCGGTGATTTTACCACTACTGACTCGTCAGAGGATTACAGTGAGGACCCTTCGCCTTCTTTTTTGGGACGAAGACAGGAGAAGTTAAAGACGACAAAGGAGGGGCGGACCGGCGGCACAGACGGTGGAGACGGTGGCATACTAACCCGATCCAGGAAGCCACCATTGAATCCGAACAGACAGAAACAGGCTCCATCAGTGAAAGAGATGGGTCCAGCCAAACCACGTCCAACAACATAGTGGTAAATATCTCTTCTAAAGTACTTACAAATGCCGAACTCTCTCTCCTTAATAGGGGTCTGTCGTTTTGCCCGTCCTCCCCAATGGACTGGTTCCAACTGGAAGTGGACTTGTATGCCTTTTTCGCCGTCTAAGACTGAGAGCCTTTTTTCTGAGTCGGATGACTCAAGTACCAAGGTGGTTGATAGTAAAAAGATAGGTTTAGATTAAGGGACTTTGGCCTATATATTAAGAGCTCATTTCAACCCCCTTCTTCTAATAATGTAGTTGAAGCCTATATCTCATTAGTAAAGAAAGAAATAGATGGAGTTAGGAACCAGATACAACATACACGGTTTAAATCCAATTTATCAATGGATGATAGGCAGGCACTCAGGGATCTTTGTCAGAGGAGTGAAATTATTGTTAAACCCGCCGATAAGGGGAGCCCTCGTGGTGATGGATGTCCAAAAGTATGAGGGAGAAATTGAGAGGCAACTTCGGTGATGCCGCCGTGTATCGCCATCTTGACCATGATCCGAAATTTGAATTTATGCGTAGGATTAAACTATTGGTCGATGACGCATATGCGGAGGACATCATCGATGAGGCCCTTCATGATTATCTGATAGAGAAGCACCCGGTGACCCCGGTGATTTATACCCTGCCCAAAATACACAAGGACAGGGATAATCCACCGGGCGCCCAATAGTTTCTGGCATGAACTCTATATTTTCTCCCATTGCAATTTTTTTGGACAAGGTACTGCAGGAATTTGCTATTAACACCAAATCATATGTGAGGGATACTACCCACTTTTTGGAACGGCTTACGGACCTCCAATTTGCAGAGGGTGACATTCTCGTATCCTTTGACGTGGTTGGCCTCTATACGAGTATTGACCACGACAAGGGTCTACGAGCAGTACAGCATGTTCTACAGACTTCTGACTATACTCCACGTAGTTCACAATTTATCCTGTCATTGCTAGAGGTGGTACTTACCTGTAATTACTTTATGTTCAGAAATAATTTTTTGTTCAATGTAGGGGACCGCGATGGGGTCCAATGTGGCCCCGTCGTATGCGAACATTTATATGGCAGTATTCGAGGAGACATTTATATATCCATCCAGCCCCTTCCAATTTGTGAGGGGCTGGATGAGATATATAGATGATATCTTCTTCGTCTGGAGTGCCTCCGAAACACAGTTGATGAACTTTTTGTCCCAGGTGAACATGGTTTATGAGGAACTTCAGTTCACTATGGTTTGTTCCTCTGAAAAACTACAATTTCTAGACACTGTTGTTTATCCAACGGCCGGTAGCCTACAAACTAATCTTTTTATAAAACCTACTGATAGGAACAGCATCCTGCATTTTCAAAGTTTCCACCCTAGACGAATGGTTGAATCCTTGCCATTTAGTCAGCTCCTGAGGGTACGTAGGATAGTTAGTGAGGACACTTATGTTGAAAGTGGACTGGTCACGATGGGACAAAAGTTCATACAAAGGGGTTATCCATCTTCCTTAGTTGAGAGGCATCTTGAACATACTAAAAGACTGGAACGACAGGATCTATTGGGACCCAGGGGTGCTAAAAGGGTTCAGAAAAGAATTCCCTTAGTCACGAGCTATACTGGTTATAGCAATAAAATTGCCACTATTGTACGAAAAAATTGGGGCTTACTTAAACAAGCGTTTCCGAATGTGCCCGAATTCCAGCTACCGCCACTCCTGTCATATAAAAGAACATCGAATTTGAAAGATAGATTGGTCCATGCCGATCAGAATGTTAGACAGGGGATAACTACACGCTCAGGGTGTTACCCATGCCTTAATTGTTGCCACTGTAATAGTATGATCAAAGGGGACTCCTTCACTCACCCACGTACAGGGGTGCGGTATCGCATTGGGAGTAACTACACTTGTTGTTCCTCCTATGTGATATATGTTCTCCAATGTCCCTGTGGCCTCCTGTATGTGGGTGAGACCACACAGGAGGTCAAAAGGAGGCTTACTCAACATAAATCTAAAATACGCTGCGAGGCCCTTGAACTCCCTGTTCCTGAGCACTTCTTTAAGTTTAGACATAGTGTGTCACAGTTGAAATTTCGCATCATTGATGGGGTACCACAACCCCGTAGGGGTGGTGACCGTGCGACTATGCTCAAAAAACTGGAATTGAAATGGATCCACAGGCTGGACACTTTAGAGCCTAGGGGATTAAATAGGGACTTTGGATTACATATTTTTCTTTGAGCTACTTATTGCGATCTTTCGTCATCCGTTGTATAACTTCATATAAGAAATGTGCCCAACATTTATTGTGTTGTGATTTGGTTTTATCTGCATTCGCTAATTTTTTGTTTTGTCTCTCTTGAATTGTAGAGATCGTGCGTGTCCTATGTGGATCTGGTGTTCAAGTGTGGGTATTACGTGGCGATACCTAGACAGAAAGTATGCAAGAATGAACAACTTCTTTGTCTACCGTGGTGATTTATTAATTAATATGAATAAAATACAATTGGAAGTATTGGGAGAACTATTTTGGTGGTGTATTCTTTTCCCTCTTTTGGTCTAGGACCTCTGTGACGCATGTATAAACAGTTTGGTTGCCTGGTGATAGGTCATGTGACTAAGTCACATGATCGCACTCTAATTTTGCGATACACTTGATAAATATTGAGAAGGATCCGAGTTGAATCCCGACTGATTCTGGAGTAAGGCAATATAGGTATGTTTAGCGCAAAACTGTGGGAATCCAGCCGGATGGCTAGGATGATTATTTCCCTTTTACCCGGCAACCAGTGACGTCACTAGTTGGTTTTTTCCATTGGAGGGTATCAGTCTTTCCACCATTATAGCAACAGATGACGCTACGGACATGCTCTCCTCCTGATTGGATGGGACGGCCCTTGGGGCGTCACCTATCTTAAAATATAGTGACACCTGCGCAGTGTCACTTCCGGTACGCCACGACCAAGCCCACACCTGACCGGAGAAACATGTGGAACCAGGTACACGTATTCAATTGGCGATTGCTTTTAATTATGTATGTCTACACCAATCAAATTGCACTGGGGGATATTTAAAGGGTGTCATTGTTGTATGTGTTATGGCTTGATAAAGACTTACGGGTCGAAACGTCGCCTGTACTTGCTGCCTGTGAATAAACCTTTGGATGATAAGGAATTTGAGGAGTGCTGCGGATTTCCTTTTCTACAGTTGTTTGGGACCTTGGTCTGAGTCCCTATCTGCTTGCACCAACCTAGGACCGAAGCTCCGGTACCTAACAGAGAGACGTTACCTATGAAAGGGTATGTGGAGTGCTGCTTGAATCTTTTTTCTACGGCTCTATCTTTATATACTACAGGAGGAGGGATGTGCCCCGTATACAAGAAATGTGTCCGGCTCTATCTTTATATATTACAGGAGGAGGGATGTGCCCTGTATACAAGAAATGTGTCCGGCTCTATCGGTATATATTACAGGAGGAGGGATGTGCCCTGTATACAAGAAATGTGTCCGGTTCTATCGGTGTATACTACAGGAGGAGGGATGTACCCTGTATACAAGAAATGTGTCCGGCTCTATCGGTATATACTACAGGAGGAGGGATGTGCCCTGTATACAAGAAATGTGTCCGGCTCTATCTGTATATACTACAGGAGGAGGGATGTGCCCTGTATACAAGAAATGTGTCCGACTGTATCTGTATATACTACAGGAGGAGGGATGTGCCCTGTATACAAGAAATGTCTCCGGCTCTATCTGTATATACTACAGGAGGAGGGATGTGCCCTGTATACAAGAAATGTGTCCGGCTCTATCAGTATATACTACAGGAGGAGGGATGTGCCCTGTATACAAGAAATGTGTCCGGCTCTATCTGTATATACTACAGGAGGAGGGATGTGCCCTGTATACAAGAAATGTGTCCGGCTCTATCGGTATATACTACAGGAGGAGGGATGTGCCCTGTATACAAGAAATGTGTCCGGCTCTATCGGTATATACTACAGGAGGAGGGATGTGCCCTGTATACAAGAAATGTGTCCGGCTCTATCTGTATATACTACAGGAGGAGGGATGTGCCCTGTATACAAGAAATGTGTCCGGCTCTATCGGTATATACTACAGGAGGAGGGATGTGCCCTGTATACAAGAAATGTGTCCGGCTCTATCGGTATATACTACAGGAGGAGGGATGTGCCCTGTATACAAGAAATGTGTCCGGCTCTATCGGTATATACTACAGGAGGAGGGATGTGCCCTGTATACAAGAAATGTGTCCGGCTCTATCGGTATATACTACAGGAGGAGGGATGTGCCCTGTATACAAGAAATGTGTCCGGCTCTATCGGTATATACTACAGGAGGAGGGATGTGCCCTGTATACAAGAAATGTGTCCGGCTCTATCGGTATATACTACAGGAGGAGGGATGTGCCCTGTATACAAGAAATGTGTCCGGCTCTATCGGTATATACTACAGAAGGAGGGATGTGCCCTGTATACAAGAAATGTGTCCGGCTCTATCGGTATATACTACAGGAGGAGGGATGTGCCCTGTATACAAGAAATGTGTCCGGCTCTATCGGTATATACTACAGGAGGAGGGATGTGCCCTGTATACAAGAAATGTGTCCGGCTCTATCGGTATATACTACAGGAGGAGGGATGTGCCCTGTATACAAGAAATGTGTCCGGCTCTATCGGTATATACTACAGGAGGAGGGATGTGCCCTGTATACAAGAAATGTGTCCGGCTCTATCGGTATATACTACAGGAGGAGGGATGTGCCCTGTATACAAGAAATGTGTCCGGCTCTATCGGTATATACTACAGGAGGAGGGATGTGCCCTGTATACAAGAAATGTGTCCGGCTCTATCTGTATATACTACAGGAGGAGGGATGTGCCCTGTATACAAGAAATGTGTCCGGCTCTATCGGTATATACTACAGGAGGAGGGATGTGCCCTGTATACAAGAAATGTGTCCGGCTCTATCGGTGTATACCACAGGAGGAGGGATGTGCCCTGTATACAAGAAATGTGTCCGGCTCTATCGGTATATACTACAGGAGGAGGGATGTGCTCTGTATACAGGAAATGTGTCCGGTTTTATCACCTTCTTCTGAAGGTCAGTACGAGTACGGCGATGCCAAGTCTATATCATTTTATTATATTTTAATCCTTTCAAAAAACAATAAATAAAAAATAAAACATTTCTTGCATCCCTGTATTCTGACCCCTGTGGTAAGGTGCAAGGTACCGTTGTCGATGGCAGGTACCTGTCACCGAGGTTCCTGGCCTCGGTGAGGTGAGAGCCGGGTTTTTATGTGTCAGCAGCAGCTAGTGCTGCTTGACATTGTTAGTTAGTTTGGCTGCAAAGCCAATCCGGGCCGGCTCTTACTGGGAGTAGGCAAAGAGTTGGGTGGGTGCCTACTCCCCACGGTCCAGGCCGGACTTTATCCGGGCCTTTAAAAGGCAGCCTCCTCAGCAGTGTGATTGTCCTGGAGCTGCTGTTAGGCTGTGGAATAATCTGAGTTTGGGAGTTCTGATCCATTCTGTGCTGTGTGGAGTTCACGCTGGAAGCAAGAGCCCAAGCAAGGAGGAGTGCAGACGGCCTGGAAGCATGAGGTCGATCGCCTTGCGGCTGGACTGACAGCCAGGTGCGAACCTGCACCTAAAACCTCCCAGGTGACTGGAACCTGTTTTTGGACTGTTTTGTTTTGCCTCATGATTTCGGATGTGTGTGATTTAACACCAAGAGACTGTTTATTGTTTATGTTGTGCAAGTGTGAATAAAACACTGATTATTGCACCTACTGGACTCCCTTTTGCCTCTGTACTGCACCCGCACCGCTATCTACCAGAGCGACTCCCCACACCCCATAACTTTTTAATATTTCCATCTACAGAGCTGAATGAGGGCTGGGTTTTATGGGGTGAGCCACAGGGTGTTTTATTTCCTTTTTTTTTTTTTTTGGGGGATCCGTTTTTGGGTAAGTTCGACTTTCTGATCACTTTTTCAGTTACATTTTTTCGGTGACCATAAATTAAAAATTGTACATTTTTATCTTTTTTTTTCCCATACAGCGTTCACTGCCCAGGATAAAATATATTAGTATTAGTATTAGTTTGGGCATTTTCAGACATGCTGTTTATGTTTCGAAGTAAAATTGGAAAATGAGGTGATTTAAATTATTTTTTGTGGATTTTTATATTTTTAGCTATAATTTTTAGTCCTGCTAGAGGACTTGTACATGTGATCTGATTGTTCATAGACTGTAAAAGAATACTATTGCAGTCTAAGGGATTTTTACTGGCTGTCTATCAAGCTAACAGCTTGGAGCTCTCTCTATTTCTCACCACAATCTCCTCTTAGATTGTCAGCTCCTGTGATCAGGTTTATTATTATTATGTTTTTTCCACTTTTGGAGAATAGACCCCCCTGAGTAAGGAGTGAAAGCAGAGTCTCTGGAGCAGCTCCAGGCCTGGGATTTCTATGTGGGGTGTCTGGATTAGTTTGGGGTTTGGCAGAAAGTTGGTGAGGAGCAGAACATTGTTATTTTGGCCCCATCACTAAACCTAGAAGTAAAGGAGCCGAGAGAAGAGTCTGATCTATAGACAGATCTACAGGAGGCCATGTATTCAGTCACCGTGTGCTTGTGTCTCCTCAGATGGATCCAGGAGGAGAAGTCCCCCCGAGAGATGTCCCCGTCCTCTGTATTCCCAGGACTGTCCAGAGGAGAAGCCCCCAGAGAACCATCAGGTAGATGGAGCTGAAGTCTCCCCAGAGTCTGACCAGAAAGGGATTGACCCAAAGACCATTTTACATTTCTCTTCTTTAGGATGAAAATCTGATGGATATTAAGGCTGAGGTTAAAGATGAAGAAGAAGAGACGGATTTATGGGGCAATCAGCAGGGTAAGGAGGGGGCTGTCATTGGTCACCTGACTACTACTCCCATCATCTCATCCTCACATGTAATAATCTCTCCTGTCCCTGTGTGTTTCCTACAGATGGATCCAGGAGGAGAAATCCCCCCGAGAGATGTCCCCGTCCTCTGTATTCCCAGGACTGTCCAGAGGAGAAGCCCCCAGAGAACCATCAGGTAGATGGAGCTAAGCCCTATACACATCTATATAGGGGGGTCCTGCAGTCATAGAGGGGTCATAGATGGTGGGGGTCTCTTATGTGGATCTGTTAGATTTCCCACCTGTCTGCTGTATTGTCCTGAATTGTTACAGATGACAAATCAGGGGGAAGATGTGACTGATATTAAAGTGGAGGATGAAGAAGAGCGGATGATGGGCGATCCCCCGTGTAAGAGTGAGGTGGAGGAGGACATTCCAGTCCATGTCACCACAGGTATGGGATCATGAATGGAGGAAGGGAATTGGGAGGTTTCTTCAGGTGAGGCTCCACCTTAGAGCTGCAGTAAAGTAGCACTCCGGGCAGTGACCCCTGTGTTATGTGCAGGAGCGGAGGGAGCGGTGACTGCAGATAGAACTTAGTTACCGGCTGCTGCTCTTCTCCTGGACACCCTGCACGCCGCTCATACATTAGGGTCGGAGAAGAGAGGAATAAGCGCTATAGTGCTGTAGCTCTTCTCCCCATTGTGTTTTAAATTGTCTTCCTGGTCTGGCGGACGGGTGGCTGCTCGTCTCCCCCTTGATTTGCTTTGTTGCTCCTTTTCTGTCGGTTCTAGCTTTCTGCTCTTGATCAGCCGCTACCTTGTCCGTTGTCTGTTCTGCTCAGTGATTCTGGAGCCATTCTGGGTTTCTTCCCAGGAATTTCCACAAATGCGCGTTTCAGACTGTAGGCATGGCAGCCATCTTTGATTGGTCTCGGGTAATTGTGGTATATCCATGCTTATGCCTGCATCATTCTATAGACATGGTGTCCATTGTTGTGTTCTGTGGTGTTGTAGATTTCCTGTACATGTGTCAGAGCTTGGCCCATGCACAGTTCAGTTGTTGAGGTGGTGACCATCATAGTCACTAGGGTTGCGGTGGTGTTGGCACGGGAGGTACATACATGGAAGCACTGGCATCTTTGGTGGTAATCGGTGTTAGGCTCCATCAATGTTCTGCATATTTTCTGGAGACAGTGATTTCCTCTGGTGGCCATATGATAGACCAATATAATTTGTAGACTCTGTGCATGGACTGGAAATGAGTGCATGCGCATTTCGGGGAGGGCCTTATCCTTGCAGCCATCCTGGTTCTGGGCTCATATTTGCCCAGTTTTGGGGGGTTCCTTTTTACCTGGACTGCTATTATGCATCTATAAGTGCCTCTTCTGAGTACGAGTCAAAGCACAGTGGTCCAGTCATTTTTTTTTACTAAGCATCACTTGTTTTTTAGTCCTTTTTTGTCTTCCTCCGCCAATTGCCGAGCCCTTCCCTTTTCCATTTGCTTCTTGTTTGGGGAATATTTAATCTGAAGTCTTCTACTTGTTGGACTTGGTAGGCAGAAGCTCATAGCAGTTAGGATGAAGTCCATCTATAAGCCTGTCTATATGTCTTGCAAGAATTGTGATGTGTCACATCCTGATGGAAGTGAAAATTGGCTTTGTATTAGGTCACTACACTCTTTGCATAACTTCTCCCATTCATGGTCCTAACTTGTTTTATCCTCACTCATGACAACACCCTTGTGATTAGGACCTCCTATCCAGGACAGAAAATCTGACAAAATCACAAGGTTTAACCCCCCCACCACCACATCTCAGCTCAGGTTTCCTGTCCTCCGGATAGCAAATACCTAGGGAACTTTCCTGATACAAGGGTTCACACCCAAAGGACTGAGGAAGACCCGGGTCTCCATAATGTGACGAGGCCTTTCCTAGGCAGCATCAGTCTCTGTGGGGAGCCGCTGCGTAAGACTTCTGTCTCCTCTGCCTCCTCCCAGCTTCTAGGGAGCTGTTGTAGCCGTGTTCAGGCGGTTCCGGTTCAGTCTGTGGAACGCACGGTGATCTGCCCATTTCCAAGATGGAGGACGTCATGAACTAGGCATGCACAAGATGACAGAGTAGACTTCCGGTTGTGACATCACTTCTGGAGTTTAAGCCAGCATCCTGGCTGAATTAGCCATTCTGGGCCTAAAAAGAGGGTAAAAGGAGGCCATCGGTGCATTAGAAGTGGCAGCAGATCCGAAACGCTTATCATGTATGAGTCAAGGGATGACATAACCGAAAAGTAATTAAATCATATACCAGGTCACCACGTATTAATAAATATGTAAGGCCCTATGAGTGGTAGACTCTAAAACCAATAGGTTTATTGATATGCATTAAAAAGGCAAACGTCCCAATGGACTATATGCCCAAAATTATTCCCCAAGGAAAAATCCTATAAATATAATCCCATCAGGGAGGGAGAGGCAGATTACGGCAGATAAACACCTAGGGGAAGGCAGGTGAGGTAGCCCTACCGTATCCCTTCCCAGGGGCGTAGCTAGAAATGACTGGGCCCCACAGCAAATTTTTGTATTGGGCCCCCCTACCCGCGCGTTTCGCTCCCCCTCTATAATGTGCCAGCCATATAGCCCCCCTATAATGTGCCAGTAGTCAGCGATATACCCCCCCAGCCCCCCTATAATGTGCCAGTAGCCAGCCATATAACCCCCCTATAATATGCCAGTAGTCAGCCATATAACCCCCCCTATAATGTGCCAGTAGTCAGCCATATAAACCCACCCTATAATGTGCCAGTAGCCAGCCATATAGCACCAGATGCCCCCATAGTGCTCCTCTTCCATAGTGCCCCCTATAATGTGCCAATATCAAGTGCCTCTGTCTTCCCCCATCCCAATATCATAGTGCCATCCTCTCCCCCTGCCCCCTAATGTGTGTGCCAATATGAAGTGCCTATCTCTCCCCCATTTGCCAATATCATAGTGCCAATAGCCCCCTCCTCCCCTGTGGCAGTAAAGTAAAAGTCCAGTATTAAAAAAAAAAAAAACAACATTTATCCTGTCTTTCAGAAAAGTTTGTGAGGGGAATCAAACCTGTGACCATTAGGATGAAAGACAAGACACTTATCCACAAGGCTATATCAGCTGCATAGCCAGGTAGCTAAAAAAAAAAACAAGACCTCTAGATAAGGAGAACTTTGATAGTGTATCTATACACATTACAGCTGCCCCAACACACCAAGCTCTGCTACATCCATATACAATGTGCTGGTGCAGCTGTAATGTGTATGGATACACTATCAAAGTTCTCCACATCAAAAGGTCTTAGCTTAATTAAAAAAAAAAATAAGACCTCTTGATGTGGAGAACTTTGATAGTGTATCCATACACATTACAGCTGCACCAGCACATTGTATATGGATGTAGCAGAGCTTGGTGTGTTGGGGCAGCTGTAATGTGCATAGATACACTATCAAAGTTCTCCTTATCTAGAGGTCTTGTTTTTTTTTTTTAGCTATCTGGCTATGCAGCAGATATAGTCTTGTGGATAAGTGTCTTTGAACCTAATGGTCGCAGGTTCGATCCCCAGGGCAAGCTTTTCTGAAAGAAAGAAAAAATAAGTTTTAAATACACAAGGGCGAGAGGACACTGCGATTCACTGTGTAATTAGCGATCGGGAGAGGAGTGAGGACACGTGCTGATTACCCAGGGGAGGAGAGGAGTGAGGACAACACGTGCTTGCCGGGCCCCCTGTAAGCCCGGGCCCCGAAGCAGCTGCTTCCCCTGCTTCCCCGGTAGTTACGCCCCTGTCCCTTCCATATCCCTAAGCCCGAGGGACTCACCTGATGGTGGTAAGTCCTCGTACCTAACCCTGTCAGCCTGAATATCCCTCAAAACACCTGCGTAGCCCGACGTTTCCCCCTATTCAAGGGTTCATCAGGGGGTCACCAGAACAAATTAAGGTGTTAGTGAATGGTCATTGGTGTAACCATGAAGAAAGAGGGGGGTTGGTGGTAACCAGCGGTACCTGATGCAAATGAGGCAGCACTCGTCGAATGACTATATAGTGTGGCGGCCCTTCAGGTGTCCAGCCCCCTCATGGGTCCAACGATATCCAGGACCATACACGCCAACCCCATGGAACCCTCGAGGCCTGCAAGGTCCTGAGGAGTGAGGGATTACTAATTCAACAATGTTGAGAGATATTCTTCCTTATTAATATAGGGGTGTTGTTTGCCTATTGTTTTGTAGCCCGCAAAAACCTAAAATATTTTTTACCTTTTTTTATAGTTCCCATAGGGAATCTTTAGATTGCTATTCTCATAGACTGCAGTGCATTAGTCCATGTGACCACAGGCAAAATATTTAGCTGCTCCCGATGCCGTGTTTTTGTTTTTGGTAATGTCGGAAACGCTGCTGTTCTAATTTTCTGATGGTGGAGCCTACATAGGATTTTTAACACAAATGTCCTATATATGGCATGATCTGTGTCACAATTTAGAAATTCTTTTATGGTAGACCATATTTTTCGCTTTATAAGACGCACCTGATAAGAAGACACACCTAGGTTTTAGAGGAGGAAAATAGGGAAAAAAGATTTTGAACCAAACAACAGAATATTTCACACTGTTATGGAGGATCTGCGGATGACACGTGTGGCGCTCATGGCCGGCCTGGAGGGAGGGGTAAGGGGCAGTTCACGCCTGGAGGGCGGCAGTTCACGCCTGCGCTCACCACCAATCAGCAGTATATGTGGGTGACAAAGCAGAGGAGAAGGAGAACTGCTCTACTTTCTCCTCTTCTTAGGGACTTGAAGGCTGGCGACATTCAGTTTCTGTTGCAAAGCGAGGTGTAGTTGTTGTTTTTTTAGACCATTTTGGGGTAAATACAACTTTCTATTAAATTTTTTGAGAGGAGCAAGGGGGTTAAAAAAAAAATATTTAAGGCCAAATATTTTTGTATTTTATTAGTTCAGACACTTTCGGGCACCACAATTTATGTCATTTCTATATTGTTTATTTTTATAGGTAAAATTGGGAAATGAGAGATGATTTGAATTAAAAATAATATTTTTTTTTACAATGTTTTGTTCTGATTTTTAGTAACCTTAGGGGACTTGTACAAAAGATCTTCTGATCGCTCATACCATAGATTGCATAAGGATACAGTTGCAGTCTATGGGACTTTTACTGGCTGCCTGTCAAGCCCTGCTAGTGGCACGACTTTACAGGCAGCTTACTAGGTCTGGTAGACTTTACAAGATCCAAGGCTGTCATAGCAATGGATCAGAGCCCCACAATTTCTTGTTTCTCTAGTATATTGTGATCAGGGTCCTCGCTCCTCTTCAGTCTCCATCTCCTCTTGGATTGTAAGCTCTTGTGATCAGGTTTATTATTATTATGTGTCTTCCACCTGCGGAGAATGGATCATCCGAAGAAGGAGTGAAAGCCGAGTCTCTGGATGGGAGATCAGCTCCAAGCCTAGGATTTCTGTGGGGTGACTGGTTTATCTTTGGGTTTGGTAGAAAGTTGGTGAGGAGCAAAACATTGTTATTTAGGCCCCGATCACTAAACCTAGAAATGAAGAAGCTGAGAGAAGAGTTTGATCTATAGAAAGATCTACAGGAGGCCATGTATTCAGTCACCGTGTGCTTGTGTCTCCACAGATGGATCCAGGAGGAGAAATCCCCCCGAGAGGTGTCCCCGTCCTCTGTATTCCCAGGACTGTCCAGAGGAGACGCCCCCAGAGAACCATCAGGTAGATGGAGCTGAAGTCTCCCCAGAATCTGACCAGGAAGGGATTGAACCAAAGACCATTTTACATTTCCCTTCTTCAGGATGAAAATCTGATGGATATTAAGATTGAGGTTAAAGATGAAGAAGAAGAGGAGACGGATTTATGGGGCGATCAGCAATGTAAGGAGGGGGGCTGTCATGGGTCACCTGACTACTACTCCCATCATCCCATCACATGTAATAATCTCTCCTGTCCCGGTGTGTTTCCTACAGATGGACTCATAGAAGGAAATCCCCCCGAGAGATGTCCCCGTCCCCTGTATTCCCAGGACTGTCCAGAGGAGAAGCTCCCAGAGATCCATCAGGTAGATGGAGCTGAGTAGGGTTGAGCGAACACCTGGAAGTTCGGGTTTGGCCAAACTTCGTCGCAAAGTTCGAGTTCGGGACTCAAACTTGACCCCGAACCCCATTGAAGTCAATGGAGACCCGAACTTTGGGGCACTAAAATGGCTCTAAAAAAGGATGGAAAGGGCTAGAGGGCTGCAAAAGGAAGCAAAATTGGAGTAAGAACAGGACATTTGCCCTGCAAACAAATTTGGATAGGAAAATTACTTAAAAAAACATAAAATACATAAAAATTGAAAATAATAATCTTGAACTAGGAGGAGGAGATAGATGTTAACTAGGAGGTTGAGGAGGCGGTGTAGGTGGAAGCGGTGGTGGAGGAGATAGCCGCCAATGCTGTTTTTTGCATTTGTTTTTTTATCTTAATTTTTTTTTCTATTTTTTTTTTTATAAATTTGGGTAGACCCCCAAATATTGGGAAATATAAAAAAGAAAGCAAAGAGTAAGTGTGCTGGAGTATAACAATGGCTGTGTGAGGCCGGTATACATGTCTATTCTGCACAAGGTACGGACAAGTCCTGTGGGATCCATGCCTGGTTCATTTTAATGAATGTGAGCTTGTCCACATTGGCTGTGGAGAGGCGGCTGCGCTTGTCTGTGATAACGCCCCCAGCCATGCTAAATACACGTTCAAACAATACACTTGCTGCAGGGCAGGCCAGCACCTCTAAGGCATAAAGGGCAAGCTCAGGCCATGTGGACAATTTGGAGACCCAGAAGTTGAATTGGGCAGACCCATCAGTCAGTACGTGTAGGTGTGTGCACACATACTGCTCCACCATATTGCTGATATGCTGCCTCCTGCTAAAATGTTCCATATCAGCTGGTGGTGCTGGTTGTTGTGGCACGGTGACAAAGCTTTTTCACATTTCTGCCATGCTAACCCTGCCTTCTGAGGTGCTGGCGGTGCCCCAGCTGCTTTGGCGACTTCTTCCTCCTCCTCTGCCTTCGCCTTGTGCTTCCTCTGAGCCCCCGCTGTCAGGTGGGAATGCCATCAGCAGTGTGTCTACCAGCGTGCGCTTGTAGTCGCGCATCTTTCGATCACGCTCCTGTGACGGAATTATGGACAGCACGTTGTCTTTGTAACGGGGATCCAGCAGGGTGGCCACCCAGTAATCAGCACAGGTTAGAATGTGGGCAACTCAGCGGTTATTGCGCAGGCACTGCAGCATGTAGTCGCTCATGTGTGCCAGGCTGCCCAGAGGCAACGACAAACTGTCCTCTGTGGGAGGTGTATCGTCTGTGCCCTCTGTATTCCCCCAGCCACGCACCAGTGATGCCCATGAGCTGCTTTGGGTGCCACCCTGCTGTGAACACGGTTCCTCCTCATCCTCCAGAACTGTGCTCTGGCTGGACAATTGTGTACCTGGCTTGTGTTGGTGCAGGAACCCACCCCCCAAGCCACTTGTGAATAACTGGCCTGATAACCATGGAAATGATCCCTCTTCCTCCTGTGCCACATCCTCTTCCATCATTGTTTTTTCAAGGAGACGTAGAAGTGGCATAGTAACGCTGAGGACGGCGTCATCGGCACTGGCCATGTTGGTGGAGTATTTGAAACGGCGCAACAGGGCACACAGGTCTCGCATGGAGGTCCACTTATTGATGGTGAAGTGGTGCTCTTCCGCAGAGCGACTCACCTGTGCGTGCTGCAGCTGAAACACCACTATGGCCTGCTGCTGATCACACAGCCTCTCCAACATGTGCAAGGTGGAGTTCCACCTGGTGGGCACGTGGCATATGAGATGGTGAGCGGAAAGGCCAAAGTTACACTGCAGTGCAGAAAGGCGAGCAGCGGCAGGGTGAGAACGCCAAGAACGCGCACAGACGACCCGCACTTTCTGCAGTAGCTCTGACATTATGGGTTAATTTTTCAGGAATTTCTGCACCACCAAATTCAGCACATGCGCCAGGCAAGGGATGTGTGTCAAACCAGCTAGGCCCAGAGCTGCAACGAGTTTTCGCCCATTATCGCACACCACCAGGCCGGGCTTGAGGCTTACTGGCACCAACCACTCATCGGTCTGTTGTTCCAGGCCCGTCCACAGCTCCTGCGCAGTGTGGGTTTTGTCACCCAAACAGATGAGTTTCAAAGCAGCCTGCTGTCGTTTCCCCCTGGCTCTGCTGAAGTTGGTGGTGCAGGTGTTTCGCTGAACGGATAAGGAGGTAGTAGAGGAGGAAGTGGAGTAGGAGGAGGAGGCAACAGGAGAAAGAGAAATGCCCTGAAATCCTCAGTGGCGGAAGGACATGCGCCAAACTGCTATTCGCCTCAGGCCCAGCCGCCACTGCATTTACCCAGTGTGCAGTTAGGGAGATATAACGTCCCTGCCCGTGCTTACTGGTCCACGTATCGGTGGCTATGTCGACCTTGCCACAGATGGTGTTGCGCACACCTGATTTTGTCTGCCACTTGGTTGTGCAGGGAAGGGAGGGCTCGCCTGGAAAAGTAGTGGCAGCTGCGAACCACGTACTGTGGGACAGCCACCACCATAAGGTTTTTAAAAGTGTCCGTCTCCACCAGATGGAATGACAGCATTTCAAAGGCAAGTAATTTAGAAATGCTGGCATTCAGGGCCATTGCAGGTTGTGCTCAGGTTAAGAACGTTAATGCCTCGCTTCAGGCTCTGATGGCACGGCGTGCAAACCACTCGTGTCTTATCGTCAGCACATTGTGTGAAGAACTGCCACGTCGGGGAACTCCTTGGAGATGGCTTTGTTGTACTCGGTCCCTGGGTGCGGTGAGCAGTAGCAGGCGTACTGTCTAGGGGACGGCCACTCTTCTTTTGCACCCTGCTCCCTCTTTTGCTGTGCTGGTTGCTCTGTGCGACCACCACCTCTTCCTCCGAACTGCACACGTCAGTCGCATGACCTTGATTCCATGTGGGGTCTAGGACCTCATCATCTTCCACCCAGTCTTCACCAGAGACGTGCTGCGGTGGTCCTCCCATGTCCTCATCCTCAAACATAGGTGGTTGGGCATCGGTGCACTCAATCTCTTCCTCTTCTGGGGCAGGGCTATGGTTATGGCCCTGGGAAACCCTGCCAGCAGAGTCATCAAAAAGCATAAGAGACTGCTGCTTGATTTGGGGCTCTGACTGCTTGGCTGATTTGCAACGGGGTGAGGGGAAAGACTGATGCCCATGGGCTGCAGGTGCCAACTCTGAGCTTTCTGCAGAGGACTGGGTGGGAGATACTGTGAAGGAACTGGAGGCACTGTCAGCCACCCAATCTACTAGCGCCTGTACATGTTCTGGCCTCATTATTCGTAGAGCGGCATTAGGTCCGACCAAATAACGCTGCAGGTTCTGTCACCTACTCGCACCAGAGGAAGGGGTTTCACTTGGGCGTGTAGCTGGCACAGATCGACCATGTCCTCTCCCTGCAACAGGAGCTCCACCAGCAGCACCACAACCTGGGCCACGTCGCTTATTTGACGCTCTCCTCATTCTTTGCGGTCACCCACCGAACTAACAGACAGATTTACTAAATTTATTTCCCTGTCAGGTATGCAGTGAAGGTGTACTTAAACCCTTTTTTTTTTTTTTTAAGTACACCTGCACTACATACCTGATAGGGTAATAAATTCAGTAGATTTGTCTGTTACATTGTTGGGTGACATAAACTCTTTTTTTTATTTTTTTTATGTCACCCAACAATGTAACAGACAAATTTACTGAATTTATTACCCTATCCGGTATGCAGCGCAGGGGAACTTCACAGCAAAAAATGGGTATATGATACCCCCTGAACTCACAGACGGATTACCTATATTATTTTTCCCTTCCCCTGGCACATATGGAGTACAGGTGTACTTAAAAAATGGGTATATGTCGCCCATGAAATTACCAGAAGAATTAAATATATTATTGTCCCTGGCACATATGCAGAGTGCACTGCACACAAAAACTGGTCGCCGACGCCCACCGGATTAAATATTATTATTTTTGTGTGTCAGGGGTACAAAAATGTTGCATTGCACCCACAAAAAAATCTCTGTAGGTCACAGATTATACAGCAAGTTCAGATTCCTTCCTACTCTCTCCCTCACAGCGGCAGCCTGCTTCCTATCCCTGCACTGGTAAGAGCTGACGGGACGTGCGGTGCTACGTGACTCCAGCTTATATAGAGGCTGGGTCACATGCTGCACTGGCCAGTCACAGCCATGCCATTAGTAGGCATGGCTGTGATGGCTTCTAAGGGCACAAAGCTTAAATTCTTGTTGATTGGCTGCAGCCTTTCAACAAGCTTTATTAAATGCCCGAACACCGAACCCGGCAAAGTTGGGGTCCGGGTATAAAAAAAAAACTAAAGTCCGGTACAAACCCGAACTTTACAGTTCGGGTTCGCTCAACACTAGAGCTGAGCCCTATACACATCTATATAGGGGGGTCCTGCAGTCATAGAGGGGTCATAGATGGTGGGGGTCTCTTATGTGGATCTGTTAGATTTCCCACCCGTCTGCTGTATTGTCCTGAATTGTTACAGATGACAAATCAGGGGGAAGATGTGACTGATATTAAAGTGGAGGATGAAGAAGAGCGGATGATGGGCGATCCCCCGTGTAAGAGTGAGGTGGAGGAGGACATTCCAGTCCATGTCACCACAGGTATGGAATCATGAATGGAGGAAGGGGATTGGGAGGTTTCTTCAGGTGAGGCTCCACCTTAGAGCTGCAGTAAAGTAGCACTCCGGGCAGTGACCCCCTGTGTTATGTGTATTATAGCAGCGGAGGGAGCTGTGACTGCACTTAGTGTTGTATTTAGGCGCATTCCCATCTCTCTGTTCTCTCGGGCAAGCAAAGCCAGTTTGCGGCTGCTCCGATTACGGTCTCCTCTCCTCTGGCAAGCTGCATAATGCTCTTACCAGCATGGCTCCTCCCTTCAGCCCATAGGGCACTTGCAAGCGCTCCCTACGGCTCGTAAACTCTTAGGCCCCTTTCATACGAGTTTTCCACGCAGGTGAAATGCGTGATGTGAACGCATAGCACCGCCACTGAATCATGACCCATTCATTTCAATGGGTCTGTGTACATGAGCGTTATTTTTCACGCATAACTTCTGTGTTGCGTGAAAATCGCGACATGTTCTATATTCTGCGTTTTTCACGCAGCCCTGGCTCCATAGAAATGAAGGGGGCTGCTGGAATAACGCATTGCATCCAGATTCAATGCGTTGCGTTCCGTTTTTTAGCGCATGTTACTTAGCAACAGTTGAAGGTAGATTCCACAGGAAATGAGCATTTTCTGTGTCCTGCTACCCTGAACAAAAGCGCTGTCTATATCTATACATATATAGCAAATGAAAAATAGGCAGCACTCCAAAAAATAATAAAAATCACCTTTTATTCACCCATGTGGGCAGCACGACGTTTCGGCTCACAACTAGAGCCTTTCTCCAGCAACAAATAGGACAAAGTGTATTTATACCCAGGAGAAAATCAGTGCAGTAATTACATAATTGTGATGCATTCATAAATATAACTGTGTGCATAAATCATATACATCAAAAATATACATAATCATGATTATAATAAAGTGACCAGTGCATATGAAATGACAGAACCCCAGAATTTATAAATATATATATCAAAAGTGCCTGTAATTAATAATTGACAGTACATCAGTATCGCCTGTGATTAAAACTAATATATGATCCTAAATTATTACGTGTGACCAGCTGGAATGAGGGAGTACAGACATACACTAACCTGATGGACATGGCGATATCCACAACGAGCAGGCCGGTATCGCGTTCCCAGATGCGTAATGCGCATGTCCGAAGACTCAATTACGTCATTCAGTGTGATGAAAGCTAGCGCATGCGCATTACATTGAAGAGATAGGTGCAGCCATATTTACGCAGGGCAAACCTTCCAGCTTTATAATAAACTAAAATGGAGATGAATAAACAATCTACTCCACAAAGACCACTGTAGGAACAGGACAAATGGTTGAACGGACCCCGGTGCAGCCATACACTTCCTTCCCAGGACATGATGCCGCACTCGCTGGGGAAGATAGGGCAGATGTCTCCACGTCACTGAGAAATCAATGTGCAGTCCATCCCCAAGATCCAAACCAATATATGCCCGAGAGCGATCTCCTCCTACTGTAGGGTCAGTGGATGAGTGGAGTGAATGCCCACAACAAGAAAAAACTCAGTCAGCACCGTCCCAATGCAATTGGGATCAATTATGTCGTCTATATATCTGGTATGTCCTTCTTTCACTTCTTCCTCTCCTCCCAACCATTGTTCATCATCTACAAAAAGAAAATAATTATTTTTTTAAATACCGTATTTCATTTTGAAAAAACTTGTTTTTTGAAATTGTTTGTAGTTACATAGGTAATACAGTTGAAAAAGACACAAGTCCATCAAGTTAAACCAAAGGATAGGTGGGGACGCGAATCCCAGGAGGAAGTGAGACTCAGATTAGAGATGAGTGAACTTTAAAAAAAAGTTTGGCGTTCGGGTTGTGGTAAGTCGCGCATCCCGTTATGAATTCCACTATCGCGGCATATGGAATCCATAAGGGGCGGCTGCCACCAACCCGAACTGTTGAACAGCCGAAGGACCTGGGGTGACGTCACCGTCATGTGATCAGTGCAGGGGGCGTGGCTCAGCACGGGATCAAATCCAGCCCCCTGCACTGATCACATGACGGTGACGTCACCCCAGGTCCTTCGGCTGTTCAACAGTTCGGGTTGGTGGCAGCCGCCCCTTATGGATTCCATATGCCGCGATAGTGGAACCCATAACGGGATGCGCGACTTACCACAACCCGAACGCCGAACAACTGACTTTTTTTTAAAGTTCGCTCATCTCTAACTCAGATTTCTACACGTTGTTATAAGCATTAATGTTGTTTACTTTTAAGAATTCATCTAAACCCTTTTTAAAACCGTCCCCTGTTCCTGCTGTGACCACGTCCTGAGGAGTCTATTCCACAGATTCCCAGTTCTTACAGTAAAGAAGCTTTTGACGCTTCTGGAGACTGAACTTCTTCTCCAGTCGGAGGCAGTGCCCCCTTGTCTTTTGAGGGCATTTTACATGGAACAGTTTTTCACTGTATTTTTTGTATGGCCCATTTATATATTTGTATAGGTTAATCATGTCCCCCCTTAGACGTCTCTTCTCAAAACTAAATAAATGTAATTCTTTTAATCTTTCTTCGTAACTAAGACCCTCCAGGCCCCTTATCAGTTTAGTCGCTCTCCTCTGTACTTTTTCCAGCTGCAGTGCATCCTTTCTATGGACTGGTGCCCAGAACTGAACTGCATATTCCAGATGAGGCTGCACCATCACTTTGTAAAGTGGTAATATTACATCTCTGCACCCGAGTCCATGCCTCGTTTAATGCACGACAATATCCTGGTGGCCTTAGAAGCAGCTGATTGACATTGTATGCTGTTATTTAATCTACCATCTACAAGGACACCAAAATCCTTCTCTATAAGTGACTCTCCCAGTGTTACCTCACCTAGGACATATGAAGCACGGAGATTATTACTACCCAGATGCAGAACTTTACATTTGTCCACATTGAGCCTCATCTGCCAAGTTGATGCCCAATCACTCAGAGTGTCCAAGTCAGCTTGTATTTTATGGACATCTTCCATAGACTGTACAGTACTACACAGCTTAGTGTCATCTGCAAAAATAGAAATGGAGCTATTACTTTCGTCCTCGATATCATTAATAAATAAATAAATAAAATAATAAAGGGCCCAGCACCGAACCTTGGGGTCACCATGTCTATGAGGGACAGTATCTAAAGCCTCTGCAAAATCCAGAAACACTACATCCACAGCCGCCCCTCTGTCCAGACTATTACTCACCTCACTACATCCACAGCCACCCCTCTGTCCAGGCTTCTACTCACCTCACTTCATCCACAGCCGCCCCTCTGTCCTGGCTTCTACTCACCTCACTTCATCCACAGCCGCCCCTTTGTCCAGGCTTCTACTCACCTCACTACATCCACAGCCGCCCCTCTGTCCAGACTATTACTCACCTCACTACATCCACAGCCACCCCTCTGTCCAGGCTTCTACTCACCTCACTTCATCCACAGCCGCCCCTCTGTCCTGGCTTCTACTCACCTCACTACATCCACAGCCGCCCCTCTGTCCAGACTTCTACTCACCTCACTACATCCACAGCCGCCCCTCTGTCCAGGCTTCTACTCACCTCACTATATCCACTGCTGCCCCTCTGTCCAGGCTTCTACTTACCTCACTACATCCACAGCCACCCCTCTGTCCAGGCTTCTACTCACCTCACTATATCCACTGCTGCCCCTCTGTCCAGGCTTCTACTCACCTCACTACATCCACAGCCGCCCCTCTGTCCAGACTACTACTCACCTCACTACATCCACAGCCGCCCCTCTGTCCAGACTACTACTCACCTCACTACATCCACAGCCACCCCTCTGTCCAGGCTTCTACTCACCTCACTTCATCCACAGCCGCCCCTCTGTCCTGGCTTCTACTCACCTCACTTCATCCACAGCCGCCCCTTTGTCCAGGCTTCTACTCACCTCACTACATCCACAGCCGCCCCTCTGTCCAGACTACTACTCACCTCACTACATCCACAGCCACCCCTCTGTCCAGGCTACTACTCACCTCACTACATCCACAGCCACCCCTCTGTCCAGGCTTCTACTCACCTCACTACATCCACAGCCGCCCCTCTGTCCAGGCTTCTACTCACCTCACTACATCCACAGCCGCCCCTCTGTCCAGGCTTCTACTCACCTCACTACATCCACAGCCGCCCCTCTGTCCAGGCTTCTACTTACCTCACTACATCCACAGCCGCCCCTCTGTCCAGGCTTCTACTCACCTCACTATATCCACTGCTGCCCCTCTGTCCAGGCTTCTACTCACCTCACTACATCCACAGCCGCCCCTCTGTCCAGACTACTACTCACCTCACTACATCCACAGCCGCCCCTCTGTCCAGACTACTACTTACCTCACTACATCCACAGCTGCCCCTCTGTCCAGGCTTCTACTTACCTTCCTACATCCACAGCCGCCCCTCTGTCCAGACTTCTACTCACCTCACTATATCCACTGCTGCCCCTCTGTCCAGGCTTCTACTCACCTCACTACATCCACAGCCGCCCCTCTGTCCAGGCTACTACTCACCTCACTACATCCACAGCCGCCTCTCTGTCCAGGCTACTACTCACCTCACTACATCCACAGCTGCCCCTCTGTCCAGGATTCTACTGACCTCACTTCATCCACAGCCGCCCCTCTGTCCAGGCTTCTACTTACCTCACTACATCCACAGCCGCCCCTCTGTCCAGACTTCTACTCACCTCCTCATAAAAACAAATCAGGTTAGTCTGACAACGTCTGTCCTTGGTAAACCCCTGTTGGTCATCACTTACGATATATATTATTTACAGTCACATACTCCTGTATATAGTCCCTTAAAGGGCTTCTGTCACCCCCAACTGTGCAATTTTTATTAGCCGACATTATCTATTTGCTAATGTCAGCTGAGTGCAATCATACTTGTCTTACCTTTGTCTGTGGCTTATTTCTTGTAAAAATCATACTTTTATAATATGCAAATTTCTTTACTACCAGCAAGTTGGGCGTGTACTTGCTGGTAGGCGCCGCATCCTCTGCTTCTAGACACGCCCCATCTCCTTTTGATAGACAGGGCCAGCGAGCGCTCTCCTCCTCCTGCTGGCCCCGTCTGCTTCTGAATTCCCGTGCCTGCGCTGTAACGTTCCTCAATCGGCGCAGACGTACTGAGTAAAGGAGCTGGCAAGCACACGTCCTTCACTCAGTACGCCTGCGCCGATTGAGGAACGTTACGGCTGTCGAGCATAAGCGCTGTCAGTCACAGCAAAGGGGAAGGGGGCGCATCTGACTGATGAAACAACTAAACTAATCATTAGAATCACGCTGCTGGATACTGTCAGGTGCTGCTGGCGGCTTGGGGTGGTTTGTGGATAAATAAAATAATAAAGGGCCCAGCACCGAACCTTGGGGTCACCATGTCTATGCCATGTCTAACATCTTCTTTCTGCCACGACCAGGTAGCGTTTCAACAGCGCCCTTTGCCTTGAATTTGGGAATGATGCTTCCTATGGTGTCTCTTGGTCTGTGTAACATCTCTGCAATCTTCTTATAGCCATTGCCCTTCCTGTGAAGAGAAATCCCCTCTTCTCTTGTCTTCCTGGACCATTCTCCTGACTTCACCATGTCTGTAAACACACCAGTAAATGTCTAGAAGGAGCCGAGTATCACAGTCATTTTACATCGGCCTAATTGGGGCTTATTCTGCTTGATTGCTGCTCCTTGACATCCACAGGGGTTTTCAATACCTGATGGAAAACACTTGAATGAACCTCTGTTCTTAAGATTGGTCGTCTTTAAGGGGTTGAATAATTGTGTCAATGAAGAAATCACAAAACAAACATTTAATACTGGATTACAAAAACAATTGATGTCATTTTAGTTGTATTTGGTTCTTTAAAAAGTCCTTGTAAGATTTCATTCTGAACACAATTACAAATGTGCACTAAATTCCCGAAAACCCTGTACAGCATTGGGGGGGAATCATTTTGAACACAACTGTACCTGCTCAGACCTAGGTTTTTTAGCATTTATATATTTAAAGAATTTTTGGGGATTTATTTTGCTCTTTTGCTACCTGTCGGGTATGCAAAGCCCAAATGCTTTGTATATAAAGAGCGTACATAAAAATAATATAATAGATTTTATTATACAATAATTTAAAATATAATCAATAATAATCAGTATAGAAAAACAATATATGCATAGAAAGATGTAATAAAATTCAGTACCCAAAATACGCCACTAGCTGGTGCTGACACACCACAAATATACCAAGACCAGCACTCTATAATATCAAATCAACGCAAGAATCGTATGCAAATTCTGTTTACAAATATGAAATTTAAACCATCAACTGATTATGTAGAGAAATTCAATAAAGGAAAGATACGAACCCAGGCTCTGCCAAAACCCATGACCAAACTGGGATAATGTGGGAGTATTGCAGTAAAATCTAATAAATTATTAGCTTGGTATTACTATGGAATAAATATTCTCCAAAATTATCTGCTTTATTTAGTTATCTGCATTGTAACTAAAACCAGCGACAATATTGATATAGCAACTAACGCTATCCGTCCGCAACTAGGCAGGTATCTGGCTAAATACCCAGATGATTAGTTTATCTCAATACTACAGACACTCAAAGACCATACATTACCCGAGAATGTCGGTGATAGGCAGGGTCTAGGGGAAGATCCCTCCTAAAAGTTTTCTGATAATAATCCCAATCTTCTCCAGAGGTCTTTCTTTGTTTCTTTCCGCGTTATTGTTGTTTTTTTATCTTTTTGGTATGTGGTTTCTTAACCACAAGTTTATCAGAAGAGAACGCCCTCCTAGTTTGGAGTTTTCCAATCATTGTTGGATGGGCGTGTACATTGATAAGGAATGTGACGCCATAACACTACCCAGTCCCAAAATGCATCTTGGCTACTGATTGTAGTGTCATCTACTCATACCTAGGTGGCATTATTGTATAAGCTGTTAGCTTAATCCCATTACGGGTTAACTCACACATGCCTGACATTTTCACACTACACACTTCTGACATCCGGAGACTTTGTCTTAGAGCAGAAGAACAAGCTTTGATACAAAAATGTATCCTGTGAGGAACATCGAGACGCTTCTCACGCTCTGGAATATATCTTCAAAGATAAAGAATACAATAAGGTCTCTACTAAACACAGGTGTCGTGTATCTTCTACTGGGTGAATGTATCTTTGATTAATACAATAAGCACTGGCTTCTGTGAGTCTCACCGGCTAAAGCTCATGATTAAATCCTTCTAACACAATGAGTATCTACAAAGGCAATGAATATCCATTATAGCTAAAGTAAGAAGACATCCATGTTTTATACCCATGAAATAAGCATATATAACGGTTTATAATTCTGAAAAAGCATAACATACCTGCTGTTCGTTTTGTATTTTTGATAATTCTATCTCGTGTTTACTAGAGATGAGCGAACCTGGGGTGACGTCACCGTCATGTGATCAGTGCAGGGGGCGTGACTCAGCACTGGATTTGATCCCGTGCTGAGCCACGCCCCCTGCACTGATCACATGACGGTGACGTCACCGCAGGGCCTTCGGCTGTTCAACAGTTCGGGTTGGTGGAAGCCGCCCCTTATGGATTCCATATGCCGCGATAGTCGCGGTAGTGGAATCCATAAAGGGATGCGGCGATTACCACAACCCGAACGCCAAACTTTTTTTTTTTTTTTTTAAACTCGTTTTATTAAGAGATAATAAAGCAAGCATGGCACAAACATGACAGCGTAGTAGCCCACGCAGGGGCCTATCATAAACACTGCTAATACACATAGAAGGCTGTGATTGCATGCTGTGAGGATCATACATGACAAATTTACTGGGTTTATACACAAGTGTCAGGATTATACAAGGAGACATTGCAGATACATTACACGCGTAAATAGATGTTTCTTAAACCATGGGTACTGGTAAGTCAGTCATGAGGCATCGTATGTGGTAAGAGAGCCCTAGGCATCATCCGCAGTCGAGAGCAAGTATGTGGCACGCAACGTGAGTGGGGATGAACACCAATCACCCCATACCCTGTCAAACTTCTGTGGACAGCCCCTGTGCTTATACACAATATTTTCCATGGACACCGTATTGTTCACAAGAGCGAGCCATTGACTCTTTGTGGGGGGGATGTCGCCCATCCATAGCTGTGCTATCGCCTTTCTGGCCAGAAACAGTGTTTCCTCTAGGAAGATTCTTTGATAGTGAGTCCAAGACTCCTCATCCACTATCCCCAGAATGCACATCTTGGGGCACAGCTGCAGCGTCGGAGGGACCAAGGTTCTGAGGACTTCCAGAACCGAGTTCCAGTACTGTCGGATATCCGGGCAGTCCCAGATCATATGCCAAAAGTCAGCACCCTCCGCACTGCATCTATGACACCTTGAGTGATCAATCCTACCCATCTTTTGAAGTCTAACAGGGGTCAAATAGCTATAATGCAATATAAAAAGCTGGGTCATTTTATTATTTATGGAGGGGGACACTCTGGTTGGGGCTATCAAGGCATCATTCCACTCTTCAGAAGTAAGGGATGGTATAAGCAGCTTCCATCTACCCTCAACAGACAAGGGAGTTCCCAGCATACGGTTGTTAAGCAGATGAGTATAGAGGGCAGACACAATCCCCCTGGGACCCTGAGAACGTAGAACTCCAATAATAGGGTATTTGGAAATGCTTGTGTTCCCGCCTCTGAATTGAGCCTGTAGTGCATGGCGCAATTGAAGGTACCGATAAAAGAGGGTGCGTGGCGCTAGAAACCTTTCCTGGACTTGTGAGAAGCTGATCAACTGATTCCCCTCATAGATGTCCCCCAATACTCTAACTCCGAGTCTCAACCACTCTGCAGTCCCGTCTAGCCGTGACAAATGAGGGAACATACAATTATCCCATATGGGGATCTCACTAGGTAGATCCCTGTAGGAGTTCAATTTGGACGCCTGCCATATCTGGTGGGCTAGCTTGTGGATTAGTAGGGTGCGTTTTTGTAAATGCCCAGAGCCTTCCAAAACGGGCCACAGCGTGGATACTTGCAGATATTTATGTAGGTGGAATTCTGCATTAGGCTGAGGGGTCTCAGTGACCCAAGATCTCAAAAATCTCAGCTGGCCCGCTATGAAATATAAAAAGAAATCAGGGAGGGCCGCCCCACCCTGTAGCTTTGATCTCTGTAGGACCAAGAGCGAGAGCTTCCTTCTGGATTTACCCCAGACGAAGGCCGCTATCAGAGCGTGGATGCGCTTAAAGAATCCTCGAGGAATCAGGGTACAGGCATGGGACAGTAAATACAGGGCCTTGGGTAGCAATATCATTTTAACTAGGCACAATCTCCCCATAACCGACAGCGGGAGAGATTCCCAGGTTTTGCTTTATCTTGAAACAGGGCTTCCAGGGGTTCAATATTTAGGGCATAGGAAAGCTGCGGCTCCTTGGTGATCATAACTCCCAGATATTTAAACCTATCGACCACAGGCAGATTGTGATGGCACTCCGGCCAATCATGAGACCAAAGGGGCATGATGGCTGACTTTCCCCAGTTAATGTGTAACCCAGAGAACTTCCCAAAGGACGTTATGACTTCGATCGCTCTCGGGAGGGACACATCCGGGTCAGACATAAACAGGATCAAGTCGTCCGCGTATAGTCCTACTCTATCCTCCCTGTCTCCTGCAGACACCCCTTGTAAATTGGATCCTGTCTAAGTCTTATTGCCAAATGTTCTATTGCTATTGCAAACAAAAGAGGCGATAGGGGGCATCCCTGCCTTGTTCCCCTTTGAAGAGTGATCTTGTCGGAGTGTGAGCCATTAAGCTGGAGATATGCCGTGGGGTTGCTGTATAGGATGTTAATCCACCTTATAAATTTAGGGCCAAAGCCGAAGCATCTCAGCACGGCAGTTAGGAAGGGCCATTCCAGAGAGTCAAAAGCCTTAGCGGTGTCTAGCGATGCCAGCGCCCATTTCTCTTTCTCAGCAACTCCCACCTGTGCAATAACTTGCGCTCTCCTAATGTTGTCCGATGTGGACCGTCCGGGCATGAAACCAGACTGATCAGAGTGCACCACAGACGTTATCACCCCGTTCAGTCTGTTGGCCAGAATTCTAGTCAGGATTTTATAATCCAAATTCAGAAGAGATATTGGACGATAAGATCCGCAGTCCAGCGGGTCCTTGCCGGGTTTCAAGATAACTACAATAGAAGCATCGTACATCGAATCCGGCAATGATCCGCAGGAATGTGCCGCCCCATACAACTTCAGCAGCTGTGGGCCCAGGCTGTCCTTATACTTAGAATACACCTCTACTGGGATGCCGTCCGGGCCAGGGGCCTTTCCATTTGGCAGGTCTGCGATGGCCCTCTCCACCTCCTCTAGCGTGATGTCTTCCTCCATGATGTCCCTGTCCTGGTCATTTAGTCTGGTATAAGTCACCTCCTGTAGGTACAATTCTAACTCCTGCTCTGAGTGATTTGACACCGATCTATATAGATCGGCATAAAAGGCATGCAGGCATTTCAAGATGTCTCCAACTGTCTCCACTATGCCTCCGTCAGCCTCCCGCAATCGTAGTATGGGAGGAGCCATGGTGTTAGCTCTCGCTATGTGCGCAAGTAATTTCCCTGTCTAGTTGCCCGTTTCAAACGCCTGCTGTTTGAGAAAGAAAAGTTTCCTCCTGCTCTTTTCCTCTAGATGTAGCATGTACCTCCGTCCCCTGGACATCCATTCCACCCTACGCTCCTCCGTGGGGGACTCAGTAAACGCCCTCTCAGCCTCCCTGCAGTCTGAATGTAATTCATCTTCCCTGCGCTGCGACTCCCTCTTGGCATATGATATGGAGGACTTGAGGCAGCCTCTTAAATATGCTTTTAGCGTCTCCCACAGCAATAAGGGGTCAGTGGATTCATGCTGAGCCTCAAAAAACATATTTAGTTGGTCGGGAATTCTGTCAGATGGGCCAAATAAAGTGAGCCAGAAAGGATGAATACGCGCCTTGCCACCCTGACTATGGGCATCTGAGACCTTCAGCTCAGCCAACACCGGGGCATGATCAGAGGGTCCTTGCGGGCCGTAGCGAATGATCAGTAGATCGGTGTACACCATGGAGTTACCGAATAGATAGTCTATTCTGGACAAAGCGCCTCTAGAGGGGGTAAAGCAAGAGTATTCTCTGCCGTGCGGGTCGAACTTTTTTTTAAAGTTCGCTCATCTCTAGTGTTTACAGATTTTATTATGTCCTTTATATATTTCAAACGCTACAGCTGACCCCTCAGATTTGTATTTTTTTAATTCCCCTATTTTGTCTTTTAATTTTAGCCGTTTATAGTTGTTACCCAAAGGAATACATTTTTTAGTGCAATTACTCAATTTGGATTTAAAGCTCTCCCATTTATTCTCGGTATTATTATGTGACAGTAGCTGCTCCCAGTCTATTCCCTAAAATGCTGCCCTCAACCCAGGGAAATTAGCCTTCTTGAAATTTTGTGTCCTTGTTCTGCCTGACCGAGTTTGCTTCTTATAGTTTAGGAGGAATATAATTATATTGTGGTCACTATTACCTAGTGTTTCTCGATAAGTTACATTTCGAACAAGCTCTGCATCATTAGAAATTACCAGATCCAACAGAGCATTGCCCCTCGTCGGAGCCTCTACAAACTGGTCCATAAAGTGGTCCTGCAGCAAGTTGAGGAATTTTCTCCCCTGTTTGGTTGAGGCAGAACCTTGACCCCAGTCCATGTCTGGGAATGTAAAATCTCCCATTGTGACCACTGTGCCCGCCTGTGCAGCCGCTCTATTTGGTTATACAGTTGCGTTTCTATCTCTTCTGTGATGTTAGGGGGTCTATAGATTACGCCAAGTGTTTTTTTATCCCTTTGAACTTCCACCCATAAGGTTTCCACATCCTCACCTACAATTGCCTCTTTCACACTTGTCTTCAGATCACTCCTCACATACAGGCACACTCCACCGCCTTTTCTATTGACCTTATCTTTCCTAAATAATCTAAAACCCTCAATATTAAAGCCCAGTCATGTGAAGAGTCCAACCATGTCTCAGCCACACCAACTACATCTATGTGTTCCTCTAGTACCATAGCCTCCAGCTCTCACATTTTTCTAGCTGGACTTCTGGCATTTGTGAAAATACATTTTAAATTACTATTACCTGTAAAGTGAATATCCAGGATTTTTGGGTTACCTTGGTTGATGTTTGTATGTAACAGGTTCTTGATACCAGCAGTTCTATTTTTCATCGGTCTATAGCTCTGCCGAGTCTTCTTCCTACTCTCTTCGCTAACCCCAGCCCCCACTAAATCCCCACTGTCTCGTTACTTCCCTTTGAAGAAGTAAAGAATCGATGGAGGAGCTGCCAAGACCAGTTCCAGAAAGAAATGATCAATCAAGACCGCAGTGGGTTGGGCCCACTTAAAAAAAGGCTCAATATGTTTAAAGAACAACTAATGTTCCTTCGTGACATAATGGACCTGTGCCCGTAAGTATATATATATATATATATATATATATACTTGGTAATGTATAGGAAATTCTCGGATTGACCAAAATCAAATTTGTAATTTCTTTATACATTTTTTTAATGCTTTCTCCATTGAACAACGGAGGACAACCTGGAGGATGAGAGTGTCCAGGCTGCCCAGCAGTATTCTTCCGCAGCTGAGAAGGAGAAATCCCCTTCACAGGCTACGGAGGATATGGCCGAAGCAGGGCCTTCATCTCCATGCCCAACATCTCTCCTGCAGTGGAGTCGGTCCCTTCACCTCAGCTGCCGGCACATCGGAAACGGTCATTGCCATCAGCTGAAGTGGAGGTGAATAGTCGGGTGCTCAACTATCTTTCAGGAGCCCGCCAGTAGGACCTTTTTTCTTTTAGAGAGAGTGCCCCCAGATCTGTACTAGCGGACCCAGAGTGCAGTTAGGATTTTTCTGGAGGCAGCCACTCCTCCAAATGAACCCACAGATGTATTTCGGGACCTAGAATAGGAACATCAATGGGCCACCACCTAGGGCTCCTCCACAGATACCCATCAGGCCTCCCCACTACCCTCCTCATCGCCAAACATTTGCCCCTCCACCCCAACAATATGGCCAGCAATACATTGGTGAGACATCCTATATGCATCAAGCTTCCTCCGCATCTCAGGCTGCTCTACCCCAGCACTTAGGACCCTCTTCTCAGGGCACTTACCAGCCCTCTCAATGTGAAGGTCCCCCGGCCACAACAGGACGTTAATATCATTTGTAATTATGTTTGTTATAGTGTAAGAAATGATCACTACATTGTCAGATCAGACAATTGTTTTTTATTTGATTATTTTTCAAATAAAGGTTATTGGTTTTATTTTTTTCTTTAAAGTAATATACACTGTAATTTAATTTAAATATAGTTCTAAAGATGACTTATTATATTGTAATAATGATGGATTAGTTTATATTTCACACACATTTTAACTTACATTATGCATGCGAAATATGTAAGCTCGCAACCCACGTCAGGGGTCCACATCGTTTTGCGAGTCCCTAACTAAAAAAAAAGCAAAAATACTAACTTTAAAAAATTATCCATCCCGGATACATACACTATATAGTCAGCTTGAGGGAACAGAAAAAAAATTATGTTGCTCCACATGAAGAGTGCTGTTGCGGATAAGGGATTGAACCAACTGGAGACATAAAATAATCTGCAGAACCAGCTCTTCCAACGTGAGAGGGGTGCTGCTGTAAAGACATCTGCATTTTCATCAGGAGTGGCCTCATACATGCGAATGTAGTTATGGAGAACTACACACACTTTAATCACATGATTAACATTTTCCGGGGCCAGCTGGATGGCCGAAAGAAAAATATGCCATTTGCTGGCTAAGATCCTGAAGGCACACTCCACAAACCTTCTGGCCCTGCTTAACCGATAGTTGAATGTGCACCTTTTCTCATCCAATCCTCGCCTAGGGAAAGGATGCATGAGGTTTGGCGATAGGGCAAACCCCTCGTTGCCAACTATGACATATGGTGCAGGTGGGCTAGAGGAGCCAGGAAGAGGAGCTGGCTGGGGAATGTCCAGTTGGTTGGACTGAAGCCAGCGACCCATTCTGGAAGCCTGGAAGATGCGAGCATCAGCCGTACTTCTATAGGCCTTAATATCTACAATTATAAACCTGTACTTTGTGTCAGCCAAGGCCAACAAAACTACAGAGAAAAACTATTTATAATTATAGAATCAGGACCCGGAGTTCGGTGGCTTCTTCACCCATATGTGCTCCTGTTAAGGGCACCAATACAGTTGGGGAATTGTGCCCTCTTCAGGAAGCCCTGGGCAATCTGAAGCCACTGCTGCCTTGTTGGTTGTGGCAGCTCACAGCCGCAACCAAATGGTGGCATAGGTTGCCCTCACTATCCCAGCAATTGTGGAGGTCCCCATTCAAAATGTAAAGAGGAAAAAGAATTTCCTGTAGCCAAGAATCTATTTAAAAAAAAAAAAAGATCAGGAAACTGTCAAAACACTATCACCATCCACTATATTTATTTAATAGGAAAAATCACATCATCTATATATCGAAAATAAATTACATTTCCAAGGTTATAAATGCACAAATATTGACATACCTCAGAGTTATAATTAGCAGTTCCTCAGCTGAAACACTATGCCACATGTTGGTGTCCATGAAGGTCAAGCAAGGCCTCAAGTCCGCCAAAAGCCGATCAAAAGTAGTGATCGACATGCGACAATAATTATAAAATTTTGCAGGGAGTTCACATAGGTCGACATACAGACTCGTAAACTGACCTTTGCAAGCCCTCAAAATAATAGGATGAACCCACATCCTCTTCCTCCAAGGTTCCTCCTCAAGCATTTCTCTCCGCTCTCCAAAGCATCGGTACACCAGCCAGTGCAAAAGCACATGGTCAGGATTTGATAACGGGATAGTGGACATCCTGCAAAGGAACAAATGCAAACACTCCACACACTAGATTATATGCTCGCAAAATGGAGCTTTCCCAAACATAAGAGCATGCTGGGGTTTTTTATATGTGTTTCAAATGAACATATGACTATAGAGGATGGTTGCGTTTTTTTTTCACGCGCTTTAAAACTGCATGCCATCCGGATGTCATCTGCACAGAAAAAACGCAAACACTGAGCGCAATCGCAGACAAAATAAACTTAATTTGGTAGCAAAATCGCACATTTTTAACTGAACACATCTGGACCTAATCTGTCACGCTCGTGTGAAAGAGGACTTATGAACAGACGTATGCATCTTTATAACTTGGGCACATCCAGCACCAGTTCTAATTGTAAGACCGCTTCCGAGCTTCCTTACATTTAGAATTTCTTCTACACGTAAAACAGGTGTAGAAAATTATGAATGAGATGGGCCCGACAGCCCCTCCCCTTCCCCACCATGCCCACCTATATAGACCTGGCGAGAGCAGGGCGAAGTCGCAGACTGTGGCGCAACTAGCCTAATTTAAACGTATTTCAGAATGATAAATGATCCCTACTTGTGTTTGTAGAGTAATATGAATGGTATAAATTTGTCTACTTTGGCTTTTCACAAATACCCACTTATAATCCTCACAGAAAATCTCAGTAGGAGCTCTGAGGAAAACTTCATGTTATCACAGAATGATAAAGTAGAAGATGAAGATCTCATGCAGCCTTCGTCACGAGAAAACCTCATTACCAGAAATGTGCATCCTGGACTTCATAATACTGATCTGTCACATTATCCGGCTAAGTGTGAGGAACCTTCTCCGGACCAATCACAGATTGGTGCCACAAGTACAGATCAGAAAGGGGAAAAAAGTTTTCAGTGCTGGGAATGTGGAAAACAGTTTCCATACCGCTCAGGTCTTCTTATGCATAGAAGAATTCACACAGAAGCAAAACTGTACTCCTGTTCAGAATGTGGGAAACGTTTCGCAGACAAACCAAGACTTGTTGCCCATGAGAAAATTCACTCAAATGAGAAGCCATATTCATGTTCAGAATGTGGGAAATGTTTTGCAAATAGATCACAATTTGTTATACATGAGAGAATTCACACAGGAGAGAAGCCTTACACATGTCCTGAATGTGACAAATGTTTTATTCATAAATCACAACTTGTTAGACATAAGAGAGTTCATACAGGAGAGAGGCCATACTCATGTTCATTATGTGGGAGACGTTTTAAAACTCAGTCGTATCTTGTTGTACATGAGAGAACTCACACAGGAGAGAAGCCGTATTCATGTTTAGAATGTGGGAAAAATTTTGCAGCTAAATCAAGTCTTTCTACACATCAGAAAACTCACACAGGAGAAAAGCCACACACATGTTCTGAATGTGGGAAATGTTTTCCTGATAAAACACAACTTGCTAGACATATGAGAGTTCATACAGGAGAGAGGCCATATTCATGTTCAGAATGTGGGAAATGTTTCGCAGATAAGGTAAATTGGGTTATACATGAAAAAAATCACAAAGGAGAGGGGATGTATTCATGTTCAGAATGTGGGAAATTTTGTTCAAATAAATCAAATCTTATTCGACACGAGAGAAGTCACACAGGAGAGAAGCCGTATTCATGTTCAGAATGTGGCAAATGTTTTACAGACAAAACAAGTCTTCTTACACATGGGAAAATTCACACAGGAGAGAAACCATATTCATGTTTAGAATGTGAGAAATGTTTTGCAAGTAAATCAAGTCTTGTTACACATGAGAGAATTCATACAGGAGAGAAACCGTATTCATGTTCAGAATGTGGGAAATGCTTTGCAGTTAAATCAAGTCTTTCTACACATCAGAAAACTCACACAGGAGAGAAGCTATACACATGTTCTGAATGTGGGAAATGTGTTCCTGGTAAATCACAACTTGCTAGACATATGAGAGTTCACACAGGAGAAAAGCCGTATTCATGTTCAGAATGTGGGAAATGTTTTGCAGATAAGGTAAATTGGGTTATACATGAGAAAAATCACAAAGGAGAGGGGATGTATATCATGTCCAGAATGTGGTAAATATTGTTCAAGTAAATCAAGTCTTGCTGGACATATCAGAGTTCACACAGGAGAGAAGCCATATTCATGTTCAGAATGTGGGAAATGTTTTACAAACAAACAAAGTCTTATTACACATGAGAAAATTCACACAGGAGAGAAGCTGTAATCTTGTTCAGAATGTAAGAACTGTTTTATTTCTACAGCCAGTCGTATACATCATCAAAAAAGTTACTGTAGAGAAGCCATTTTGATGTTCTTTATATGGAAAATGTTTTACCCAGAAATCAAATTTAAAAAAATTCATACACAGAACATACTGTATTCCTGTATGGAATGTGGGAAATATAATAAAAGCAAGAAATATATTTATCCTATATTGACAGTATGTGAACATATGACATAGTGGAAAAGGAAGGACTCCCTGCAGATTTTGTATTGTTGTTGTTGAGGTTTTTTTTTTTATGGGAACCTGTCACCATGAAAATGTATTGTAGTCGAAGGCACTATGTTATAGAGCAGGAAGAGCTGAGCAGATTGATTTATAATTTTGTGGGAAAGATTCAGTAAACCTTTTATTTCATTCATGTACATTCCTATCAGTGATTGACAGCCTTCCCTCCATGACTGTGTATACCGAGATAGCTGTCAATCACTGATAGGACCGTCTCCTGGACTTCAAAGCCCAGAATAAGCAGGAATGTATATAGTGGATATAAAAAGTCTACACACCCCTGTAAAATGTCAGGTTTCTATGATGTAAAAAAATGAGACAAAGATAAATCATTTCAGAACTTTTTCCACCTTTAATGTGACCTATAAACTGTACCACTCAATTGAAAAACAAACTGAAATCTTTTAGGTGGAGGGAAGAAAACAAAAAAACCCTGAAATAATGTGGTTGCAGAAGTGTGCACACCCTCTTATAACTGGGGATGTAGCTGTGTTCAGAATTAAGCAATCACATTCAGAATCATGTTAGATAGGAGTCAGCATACACCTGCCATCATGTAAAGCGCCTCTGATTAACCCCAAATAAAGTTCCGCTGCTCTCGTTGGTCGTTCCTGAAATTTTCTTAGTCACATCCCACAGCAGAAGCCATGGTCCACAGAGAGCTTCCAAGCATCAGAGGGAGCTCATTGTTAAAAGGTATCAGTCAGGAGAAGGATACAAAAGAATTTCCAAGACATTAGATATACCATAGAACACTGTGGAGACCGTCATCATCAAGGGGAGAAAATATGGCCCAACAGTGACATCACCAAGAACTGGTATATATAAAAATAATATAGAAATAATATTAAAAAAAGTGCAAAAGAGCAACAAAAGTTCACTTGCAAGGTTGCATAATTTCTCTGCAGTTTAACATCTCATTTCCATGTTAGTTTACGCAACGTTATGCAAAATTGCAATATTTCATAATTTGATGACAGATTAGAAATCCATAAAGTGTCTCTATAATCCACTGGAAAGATCCAAGATTAATTGCGCAATATTCTGTAATGCCGCAATAATATTTTGCTCTGATTTTAGATAGATGTCACATCAGAGATGCATATGCTTATTATTGATAATATAATGGCCTTCTAAATAAGTTAATGCACCTTCTTGATAATTATAAGGACATCTGTTATAGGATGAACATTTCCATTGGGATATATCATAATTCTATATTTGTAACAGTCAATAGTCTTATTGTGGTATAGGAACACTTGTTAGTAGTTCATTACCGATCCTGTAGATGCAGGTCCAAGCTGTAATAAAAGCTGCATTCGTGTTCTTCAAGAGAGCAGTCATTTCCTCCATTCTCCGAATCTCCTCCACCTTCTGCACCCAGAGCTCAATTGCTGGTGGGGAGGGCGATTTCCATTTTGTAGGAATGCAGGTCCTAGCTGCATTAACTAGATGGCGAGGCAGGATTTATGAAGCACACTCATTGGCCGGGGTATTCGGTATAGACAATGGAAAAATTGCAGCCAAGGTCTTGTGTACCAATTCCCAGAAACGTCTAATTTTACTACAGTGCCAGAAAATATGAATCAATAAGCCTAGCTCCTTTACACACCTCCAACATAGTGGGGATGCTGAGGGAAATATTTTGTGCAGATGGGTCGGAACATAATACCATCTGGCTAGTATTTTGTACCCTGCCTCCTGGTATTTACTAGCTATGGAGGATTTATGAGTCAGATGATATAATTTTGGCCATTGGTCGGAGGGGATATCAATCTCCAAGTCTGATACCCATTTGTCAACATATGGAGGGCGGAAATCCGGATGAGGCATCACCAAAACCTTATGGAACTCTGATACGGAATGCTGGTAAACCCCAGATCCAATACATGCTTTTTCAAAGGGTGTGAGAGACCTATCAAGATCCGGGGAAGAAGGGACAGTGGAAAGAAAGTGTGATAATTGTCTGGCTCTCCAGGGTCCAAAAGCACAGGGGTTTGACAGTTGCAATATTTCAACATGCGTGAAGCACCATCCTGAGGTCCTAAAAAAAGGGGCACGGCACTTACCACCTGTCACAAACACAGAGGGGGGAGGGAAGTGACCACTGAGCTCCACCTGCACCCTCTGTCCCTGCCTACTTGCCTCGCAAGTCCTAGTGACAAGGGACAACTGGTCGACAAACCCTGACTTGGATATGTGCAGGAGAGACAGACAAGACAAACAAACAGGTCAAACAAGCAGAGTCAAATACCATGAGAGCGGCAAAGTACCAGAGGAGCGAGCAGAGGATAGTCAGGAGCAAGCCGGAGTCAAAACCAGAAAGGAACATCAAAACAAAGGAAGCAGGAGATCAGAAAGTCGGTACCCAAGTATCAGCTCAAGATAGCCAAACAACAGGAACCCCAGGAAGGACCTCAATCACAGGCAATCTGTGGCCAGCAGATTGCCTATATAAATAGGGCGCCAGTGGGTTCATGTGACATGGCCAGCGTCATGTGACTCCTTGATCTCAATGATCAGCTCGGCACTCAGCCCTCATACGGTTGCCAGGGACACGAGGCGGCGCCGGACGCGCTGATGACGTGGACGCGCTCTGGCCGTCCCCGCCTCCTGGAATGCCAGAGCCATCAGAGATGCGGCTGACGCCGGATGCGCTGATCACGTGAGCGCGCACCAGACGTCTTCACCGCATCATGACACCACCCAATCGCCACTGCAAGAAGGGACCTCCAGAGCAGCCTGCCTGGAGGTCAGCATGTCCCAGGAGGTAATGGAGTAGGTGAAATCATAGGAACACTACTATTTTTGTAGAATTGGAGTAAAGTAGGACCTATAGTGGGGTGGGTAGAGAGTGTAGAGGGGGTCTTGGTCACCGCCCATGGCACGAGGGCCAAAGGGGACCGCGAACGGAGCTGTTCAATGTTAATCCATTGCTTGAAGGGAGCGTGGCGGCACCAGTCCATAACTCGTTGGAGCATGAAAGCTGCGTACTATTTTCAAAGATCAGGTATCCCCAGTCCACCCCTCTCCCTTGGAACATGGAGCAGGGAGCGAGCTAGTCTCGGCTAGTCTCCTTTGGCCCATATGAATCTGAAAAGGTCTCGGTGCACGATTTTAAACTTGCCGGTAAGTGTATGGGGAGAGTCTGAAAGAGGTACAACAGATGTGGAAGAATATTCATCTTAAAGATGGCACACCGCCCAAACCAGGTATGAATACCTTTGCCCATCTTCTAAGATCGTCCCTAATCCGACCCAAAAGGGGAGTATAGTTTCTACTGTATACCTCTTTCAAATCCCTTGGGATTAGTTAACCCAAATATTTGACCGTACCAGCCGTCCACCTGAAAGAGAAAGAGGCTGCTAGGTCGGCTTCAAGTGAGTTTGGTAGTGTTATATTTAATACCTTCGATTTTTGAAAATTAATTTTCAAATTAGACAGATTGTGGAATTAAATTCTGCTATTAGATTTGGGAATGAAATCCGGGGTTTGGTGATTGTGAACATCAGGTCATCTGCATAGGCCGCAATTGTAAACTCCTAAGTACCCACTGAAAGTCCTGAAATATTAGGATTCTTCCTGATAGTTCTGAGTAAGGGTTCTAAGGTAAGGACGAAAATCAGGGGTGAGAGAGGGCACCCTTGGCGGGTCCCGTTCTGTATATCGAAGGAGGACAAAAGCACCCCATTAACCTTTGTGGAGGCCGAGGGTGAGGTATATAGGGAGCAAAGCCATGTAATCAAAGAGCCCACAATGCCCACGTGGTTCAATACTTCAAATAGCCAAGGCCAACCCACTGTATCAAAAGCCTTTTTGGCATCTGTGGACCGGAGACAGAGAGGAGACTGTAGCAATTTGGCATGGTGGATCAAGTTAAGGACTTTAGTGGTGTTTTCTCTCTGGCCTCTCTCGATGGAATGAAGCCTACTTGATCGGTATGTATGAGAGTGGAGACAAGGGGAACAATGCATGTAGCCAGAATCTTTGCGAATAACTTAAAGTCCACATTTAGCAATGAAATTGGGGGTAACTCGCACAGGCTGTAGGGTCTTTTCCCTCTTTGTGTGTGTATTACTGTAATATGCGCGTGCGTCAGATCTCTAGGTAGAGGGTTCCCCATTGAAACGCTGTTCAGTGCTCTGGTAAGTGGAGTCTTTAGCAGGGGAAGATATTTCTTATAATATGAGGCGGGTTGGCCATCTGGACCAGGGACTTTACTGGGTTGCATTGATTGTAAGTCCTCACTTAATTCTTCATCTAAGATAGGTCTGTCTAGTTCCCGAGAGCTTCACTCGGGATTCTAGGTAAGCCTGAATCCTCCAGATATTTGCGCATGGCCAAGTTTGGAGAGGGGTTAGTGGGATTGGGGTGTGGAAATCTATATAAATTCCGGTAGTATTGGGCGAAGGCCTCAGCTATAGAATCCGGATTGTTGAGGATGGGGCCCCTTGGGATGGCTATACGAGGTACATAGTTTCTAGCTCTCTGTTCCCGTAACGACCGCCCTAACAACCTGCCGCATTTGTTACCATATTCGAAAAAGTATCTTCGACCGCGGGAAAGGATGGTTTTTGTGCGTATATCAAGTTTTTCCTGCAGTTTTCCCTAACCAATAGCAATTCCGAATGGGAGGCCAGCGCGTGAGAACATTTATGAGCATGCTCAAGGCGGGAAATTTCCGCCAGAAGCTGAGAAATTTCCGCCGCTGTCGCTTTCTTACATTTAGCTCCATGTTTACTGAATGCTCCTCTGACCACACATTTGTGAGCTGCCCATACTGTAATAGTGGAGATATTTTCGACTTGGTTCTCTTTGAAATAGCGAGATACGACCTCACTGTTGTCTTAAGAAATTTCCAGGTCTTGTAGTAGGGATTCGTTCAGGAGCCACTGCCAGGCTTTACGAGTTGGAAAAGGGGATTTCAATGAGACATGGAGCACAGCATGATCTGAAGATGTCATGGGGTCAATCGAGGAAGAGGCGATAAGAGGTAAAGCTGAGTGTCTTAGGAGAAAGTAATCTAATTTGAAGTATACGTCCTTTACTGCAGAGTAGTAAGTGTAGCCCTCCATACATCCACCAACTGGTAAGTGTGAAGGAGATGTTTAATTTGGCGACGATAAGAGTAAGCCAGATGAGATGCTCCTCTGGATACATCTGTTAATGGGTCTAGAGCAACATTGAGGTCCCCCGACCAATAAAGTGCCCTCAGCAAAAGCCAGACAAAAATCAAAGTTACTCATGATAAGAAACTAAATCCAACAATTATAGGTATTTTTAACTTTTAAGGTAATTTATCAATATGGACTTGATCCCTCAAGCCAGACAACCGGTCAGGGAGGCACAGATATAATGTAAGATAAAGTCTCTTACCTTGCAGCACTGTCTTTTATATCTGTCTGTGCCAGTCCGGATTATCCAAGTTGTCGGGAGATCAATGAAGTTTCCTTTAGTCGAGTCCCACATTGGGCGCCAAATTCTGTTAAGTCAAAATCCCCACCTCTATAATTGTTGGGGTCCCAATTGAATCTTTATATCATTAGAGATAATCATAGACTCTGGCACACCACCAATATGGTGGAAATCGAGACTAGTGATTTGATTCATTATTCATAAAAGCCAATACTTCCGCACTATACTAACAAAATTCTAATTAATTAAGGAGTTTCTGCAACATCTTATCTCAAAGTTGACATTCTTCAGCAGTACATCCTGAAACTCAGAAGGAACATAACTCTCTCTTGTATGCCAAACTCTGATAAGGAAACTAGGGAGCTGCTATCTTAATTTTGTAGCTATCTATACACAGAAACTGCCATGAGATCTATATCCTGCATATAATGCCTGGTTCTGACTGTAGATTGCTGCACTAACATTACCAGCAGAAATATCTATTGTGTCTACAAATAATAGACTTTCTACAGAATGGAAAGTGAGAAATAAATCTGCTGATTACAGGCTGTAGCATACTGTAAGACTCACCATGTTGTGGATTGGAATGAAATCTAACTACCAAGTCACTTGCAAGTTCCAGCGGTGTGTATGTAAGTGGCTGATAGCTGAGCTATATAACAGGACGTGGGGGCGGGGCAGCAGGGCTGTGCTATGTAACAGGATGTGGGGGCAGGGCAGAGCTGTGTAACAGGATATGGGGGCGGGGCAGCAGAGTTTGTGCTGTGTAACAGGATGTGGAGTGTGGCAGCAGAGCTGTGCTGTGTAAGGATATGGAGGCCAGGCAACAGATATGTGCAACAGGATGTGGGGGCAGAGCAGCAGAGCTGTGCTATGTAACAGTATGCGGGGACAGGGCAGAGCTGTGCTGTGTAACAGGATGTGGGGGCAGAGCAGCAGAGCTGTGCTATGTAACAGTATGCGGGGACAGGGCAGAGCTGTGCTATGTAACAGGATTTGGGGGCGGGCAGAGCTGTGCTATGTAACAGGATTTGGGGGCGGGCAGAGCTGTGCTATGTAACAGGATTTGGGGGCGGGCAGAGCTGTGCTATGTAAAAGGATGTGGGGTGGGGCAGCAGAGCTTGTGCTGTGTAACAGGATGTGGGGGAGGGGCAGCAGAGCTGTGCTGTGTAACAGAAATTGGAGGCGGAGCATCAGAGATGCGCTGTGTAGAAGGACATGGGGGCGGGGCCAAAGGAACACCCACAGATTCTCACATAAGATGACAGCTTGGAGCATAACTCATATCAGAGCATTTCTGAGAGCATGTGAAGCACGTGATACCAGTAAACAAACAAGTGCAATTTTATTTTCTGTTATGGTAAGATACGGGATTATTGGTTTTTAGGGCACAAAGCTGTAAGGTTATGCACATGGGAAGGAAAACTACATGTCACCAGTACATACTAAATGGTAAAACACTGGGTAGGGAACGCTGTAAAGAAGTTCATAAAAAACGGTGGTGGAATTGTGGGGTTGTTTTTTTTTTTTTTTTATTCCACCCTATTTGGTCGTGGATCTACTGCACTAGGGCACTAAAAACTTAATGGGCAGATGCTTTTTCATGATTTTCCCTAAACATCTGGGCTCTCTTCTTTATTAACTTCTGACTAATCTCCAATATCTACAATCAGCGGACTATTAGTTACCACTACCAAAACAAATGTCAATGAGAGACTCACTTCCTAAAATCAAAACACTATTTCAGGGGCCCGCAGCGAAGTTTACACATTAAAATATAACTTTTAATAGTACAATTAAAATACTGGGTATCACCAGCTGTATCCACGGACAAAAAATGACAAACTGCATTAGGGACCGGTCAGGACCAGCAAACATCTTCAATGAGGTAAGAAAAAGGAATGGTCTTACCATGAGATGCTTCAAGTGGCAGGCTGGTACCCGTACAGCTCAGAGGTAGACATCAGGGATCCGTAGGCGACACTATGAAGTGTGGCTGCAGCGTCGATGAATCTCTGAGCTATATTACCTGGGAGAAATACTTCATTTTCTGGAAGAATATCAGGCCTGCCCACAGTTGTGCCCATGACTGTAGGTCTGCAATATTATGAAAATGCAAATGTGGGAATACTGTTCCAATAACTTTGATCTCATAGTATGCAAATAAAAGAGTGACGCTGGGTCGCACCTCCTCCATAATTACGTGGCATCTCAGCCCAAATTGTAATATATTCTATGCTGTGCAGAAATGAGGCATTGGTATACAGTTTGGCCCACTTACCACGACAAGGTTGCCTCTTCAAGTGAGAACCTACCATAACTTTGGCGCAGCATTGGGCGGCGACCACTGGCGCCAAAGCACCTCACCAGCAGAGGGAAGGGCCCAGCAGCCACCCAGCGCCCCCACTGTGCAGCAAAGCCTCCTTGGCTCTGGGCCCCACCACTCCACCAGCACAGGACCAAGGCAGCAATAGCCGCCGCACCCTGCTGCACCATGTGAACGGGTGCAAAGAGTTCACCCAGTCATGTCTCTCTGGAAATCCAACTGAGAGATGGTAGGAATTAATAAACCCTTTGCTGCACAGTGGGGGTGCTGTGTGGCTACTGGGCTCTGCCCTCTGCTGGTGCGGTGCTCAGGCGCCGCTGGTCACCGCACAGTGCTGCGCCAAAGTTACTGTAGGTTCCCACTTGAAGTGGCAACCTTGTCGCGGTAAGTGGGCCTATGCTTTTTGATCAATCTGTATACTAATGCCTCATTTATGCACAGCATAGAATGTATTACAAGATGGGCTGAGATGCCACGTAATTATGCTGAAGGACAGTTGTTATATCAGAAGCATAGTACTGATGATGTGCGATCCAGATTCACTCTTATTTGCTAGACATTTGAATTGTATCGTTTCTTTTTCCCCCCTCTGGTATCAGCACTCCTCCCCATTTGGACCAGGTGTTTTTAATTGCCAGTAGTCAGTTTAGGGGCTATTAATTCCTACCATCTCTCAGTTGGATTTCCAGAGAGACATGACCGGGTGAACTCTTTGCACCCGTTCACATGGTGCAGCAGGGTGCGGCAGCCGTTGCTGCCTTGGTCCTGTGCTGGTGGAGTGGTGGGGCCCAGAGTCAGGGTGGCTTTGCTGCACAGTGGGGGCGCTGTGTGGCTACTGGGCCCTGCCCTCTGCTGGCGTGGTGCTCAGGCGCCGGTGGTCGCCGCACAGTGCAGCGCCAAAGTTAGAGTAGAGTTCCCACTTGAAGAGGCAACCTTGTCGCGGTAAGTGGGCCTATGCATCCGTAACGATCTGCTATATAAAAATGTCACATGACCTAACCCCTCAGATGTGCAAAAAAAATAATAAAAATAAACTGTTCCAAAACAATACATTTTTTGGTCACCTTGCCCCATAAAGTGTAATAATGAATGATCAAAAAATCATATGTACCCAAAAAGGGTACCAATAAAAGTGTTTATGCAAAAAAAAAAAAAAAGAGCCCCTGCACAAGACAATTGGCAGAAAAATAAAAAAATGGCGTTTAGAAAATGGAGACACAAAATCATAATTTTTTTCCAAAAATGCTTTATTATAAAAAACTGAAACAAAGAATAGTAAACATATTTGATTTAATTGCGTCCGTAACGATCTGCTCTATAAAAATAGCACATGATCTACCCAGTCAGATGAATCCAGTAAAAAATAAAAACGGTGCCAAAACAGCCACTTTTTTGTTACCCTGCCTCACAAAAAGTGTAATATAGAGCAATTAAAAATCATATGTACCGCAAAATAGTACCAATAAAACTGGCAACTTATAGTTTCCAAAATGGGGTCACTTTTTGGGAGTTTCTACTGTAGGGGGGCATCAGGGGGGGCTTCAAATGGGACATGGCATCTAAAAACCAGTCCAGCAAAATCTGCCTTCCAAAAACCATATGGCGCTCCTTTTCTTCTGCGCCCTGCCGTGTGCCCGTACAGCAGTTTACAAACACATGTTGGGTTTTTCTCATAATCAGTGTAATAAATATTGAGTTTTGTTTGGCTGTTAACCCTCGATGTGTTAAAGAAAAAAATAGTTTAAAATGGAAAATCTGCCCAAAAAGTTAAATCTAAAAATTTCATCTCTATTTTCCTTTAATTCTTGTGTAACACGTAAAGGGTTAACAAACTTTGAAAAATCAGTTTTTATGTAACTTGAGGGGTGTCATTTATGGGGGGTTTCCACTATGTAAGCCCCACAAAGTGACTTCAGACCTGAACAGGTCCTTAAAAAGTGGGTTTTGGAAATTTAAATGTTAAAAATGTTAAGAATTGCTTCTAAAATTCTAAGCCTTCTAACGTCCTAAAAAAATAAAATGACAATTACAAAATGATGCAAACTTAAATTAGACATATGTGGAATGTTAAGTAATAAATATTTTATGAGGTGTCACTTTCTGTTTTAAAAGCAGAGGAATTGAAATTTTGTAAACTGAATTTTTAATAATTTTTTAGTAAATTTGGGATTTTTTCATAAATAAAGGTGAAATTTATTGACTAAAATTTATGACTATCATTAAGTACAATGTGTCACGAGAAAATCTCAGAATGGTTTGGATAAGTAAAAGCGTTCCAAAGTTATTACCACATAAAGTGACATGTCATATTTGCAAAATTAGACGTGGTCCCTGGGGCATCAATGACCCTTGTCATGAAAGGGTTAAAATCCCAGAGAACCCCTTTAATTCTATTACCTTTACTTAGTACTTGAATAAGGCTAATTTCACTCTAGAGTTTCAGAGACCCGTCGGGCTGTTTCGGCAGGGAACAGCTTACAGGAGCTCTCTAGATCCAGCGTTTCCGGACACAATGCCTGAATGCCCGCTGGTCCCCATTAATTATAATGGGGACCAGTGGAGGTCCAACCACAAGCTGGCAAATTATCCCAGAATCTTCCAGACAAATACCACTGCACACACTTGTTTCAATTCTCTTCATATTTGCCGGTTGCGGCTGGATCTCCACTGATCCACAATATGGTTAATGGGACTGACTGGCATTCAGGTAGCGTCCAGCAATTCTGGTTCCAACGACATCTGGCAGGTTGATCCTTGCCAGATCTCTGAACACTAGTGTGAAACTAACCTTATAAGAAAAACTATTGCTATATTGACACGTTAAAGGGGAACCTGCCAAGTTGAACCTGGTGTTTTAGCTGAAGGTGTCAAGCTACAGAGCAGGAGGAGCTGAACTGATTGATATCTAGTTTTGTAGAAAGATTCAGTAAAACTTGTAATTTACACATCTACATACCTGCTTATTCTGGGCTTTGAAGTCCAGGAGGCGGTCCTAGGAGTGATTGACAGCTCTCTCGATATACACAGTCATGGAGGGAAGGCTGTCAATCACTGATAGGAATGTACAAGATAAATGTACAGGGCTTGAATATTCCAGAAAAAAGATCCTCCCTCCTCAGACTCCTATGGAAGAAACGAGCACATGTCGCGTTTATATAGGAAACACACTTTCGCACGGACAGTATCCAGTCCCTCACCAGTGCACGGTTCCCTCATGTGTACCACAGCACCTCTCCAGACTCCAAGACTAAGGGAGTTTCTATCCTCATCTCCAACATTATTTCCTGGGAATTAACTGACACTCGCACTGATGGAGCAGGCAGGTACCTCTTTGTGAAAGGTAAGCTGGTGGGCACGGTGACTACCTTTGCGGCAATGTATGCTTACAATACAGGACAAGTCAGGTTTTTAGAGCACTCATGACCCTAGAGGAGCTTACTGAGGGTATTCTGATAATGGGAGGAGACCTTAACCTTATTATTGACCCGGCTATTGATTCTTCAAAAGGTCAGTCGCACATACCTAATTCCTCGCAGTCGAGACTACGGGAACTCCTATATGCCCATCAATTAGTGGACACCTGGCGCGTTTTACACTCAACGACCAGGGATTATACATTCTATTCCAACCCTCACAACTCATACTCTAGACCAGACTACTTTCTCATGCAGCACACCAAATTAGAAAAATTAATGGGAGCTCAGCTCAATCAGATCACTTTTTCCGATCATGCCCTGATCACAATGACACTTTTACTGCCGACTTTTCAAGCCAGAGCCCGGCACTGACAATTAAACGACTCTCTCCTACAGGACCTGCAGAACATTACTGAAGTACAAAAAGATCTGACAGAATATTTCTCTACTAACGTAGCCCCAGAGAAATAAAACCGGAAGGACCTTAAAAGGGGCGCTGCGGAAAGCCAGAACACACTCTTATATACCATTCTTGACGGATAATCCTTGGTGGCGAGTGACGCTATCCCAAAAAATGGCGGAAACTTTCAAGGCATACTACCAATCATTATATAACCTTCGTGCGTCCACAACCCAGAACCCGGAAACGAATACACAATTGATTCGCACATACCTGTCTGCTTCGGGTCTAAATCGCCTCTCCACGGAAGCAATTGCCGTCTTGGAGTCCCCCTTATCGGCTGCAGAATTAACATCAGCCATCAAAGACTCCCAAACAGACAAAGCACCAGGTCCAGACCGCCTGCCCCTGTCGTACTATAAATCTTTCATAGACATACTGTCTCCGCAGTTCTTGTCCACCTTCAACTCGTTTGACTCCACTCGTACCCTTCCTCACTCGTACCCTTCCACACTTAGGGCTCATATCACAGTCATTCCCAAGGAAGGGAAAGATCGATCTCAATGCCAAAGTTGTAGACCAATTTCCCTTATCAATGTGGATGTCAAATTATTCTCCAAAATCTTAGTGTCACATAGGCGAGGGAAGAAAACCAAATACAACACCACCAGACTAGGCCCCAAAGCTAGGAAAGAGGGAAAGGTCACCACCTGACAATCCCTGAGCCTTTCTCTGACTGCTGACAGCATGAGCAGATCCTAAAGTTTGAAGTACTTATGCGCTGGAACCTAAGCCCTGCTGACACTGAAACAAATCCTCATCTAGGGAGCAGGAGATAAGACAACCGGTTCCTTGCCCAGTGAAGGAACCGCGTCTACCTGAGGCCTAGTCAGAACACACAACAAAGGGGAAGGAAGGATTTAGCTTTAGATGAATGGGGAGCAGGAGATTCATCAAACGCTAGCTGAGAACTCCAGGAGGAAATATACACCGCAAGGGCTGCAGTGAGAGGCGGGTATAAATAGAGCTACTAAACAACTAATGAGCAGAACCTGTGAAGAGCTGGGATCCTGCCCACAACAACAAACAGCAAGGGAAGAGAAAGATCTGTCAGATAAACTCACATGCAGCAAGTCTATCAGATCTTTTCAAGCCTCTCACAGGGCAGGCAGTGACAGTACTCCCCCTTCTATGGGTGACCTCCGGGCACTTAGGACCAACCTTACCCGGGTGTGCCTTGTGAAAGGCCTTCACAAGGTGACTGGCATTGACATTGGTGGCCGGAACCCACATTCTTTCCTCAGGACAATATCCCTTCCAATGTACCAAGTACTAAAGGGAGCAATGAAGAACACGCGAGTTGACTATTCTGGAGATCTGAAACTCCAGATTACCATCTTCCAAGACAGGAGAAGGTGGTAAAGGAGATGGTTCAGTAGTAGAGATGTCGCGAACATAAAATTTTCCGTTCGCGAACGGGTGAACCGAGCGGACCGCCATAGACTTCAATAAGCAGGCGGATTTTAAAACCCACAGGGACTCTTTCTGGCCACAATAGTGATGGAAAAGTTGTTTCAAGGGGTCTAACACCTGGACTGTGGCATGCCGGAGGAGGATTCATGGCAAAACTCCCATGGAAAATTACGTAGTTGATGCAGAGTCGGGTTTTAATCCATAAAGGGCATTAATCACCTAACATTCCTAAATTATTTTAGATAACGTGCTTTAAAACATCCAGTGTGTGTATACGATCAGGTATGATGTTGTATCGATCAGGTAGTGTAAGGGTTACGCCCGCTTCAAAGTGACAGACCAAACTCTGACAGACCAAACTCCCCGTTTAACGCACAGCAAACAGTCCATTTGCACAACCGCAAACTCCCCATTTGCACAAGGTTGGATACCAAGCTAGCCATGTCCCGTTCCTTGTCCTCACTGACGTCATTGAAGGTCTCTACCTCCACCCAGCCACGTACAACACCAAGGATCCCCGAAAGGTGATAACAAGCCCCCTGGGACTCCTGCTGTGGTTGGTCTTCCACCTCCTCAAAGCCACCTTTCTCCTCTGACTCCTCTTCCTGAGACTCCTCTCTCTGCGTTGCCGCAGGTCCAGCAATCGACGACGACAAGGCTGCTTCTGGTGGTGATGGTGACCACAACTCTTCCTCTTCATGCTCATCTACGGCCTGATCCAGCACTCTTTGCAGGGCACGCTCTAGAAGAAACGCTTATGGGATGAGGTCGATGATGTTGCCTTGGGTTTGACTGACCAGGTTTGTCACCTCCGCAATAGGACGCATGAGCCTACAGCCATTGTGCATGAGCATTCAGTAACGCGGCCAAAAAATACCCAGCTCCGCAGAGGCTGTCCTCTTTTTTTTAAATTAAAAAAATCTGTTCTTACCAGTTTAATCTCTGTTATGTCCCCTATCAGGGGATGGGTATCGAATAGATTTTAGGAACCGGGAGATGGAAAAAGATGGTTGGTCGGTCCTCTTTCTTCCAATTTGGGGCACTGCGCGTGCGCCGTGCAATGTACTGTGACAACCTATATGAGTGGTGTGTTAAGTAGTACTATTCCTATAAGTTTAATCCCTGTTAGGGGACCTGAATCGAATAGATTTTAGGATTGCCTTTTGTGAAAAATAATATTGGCCGGGTACCTTCCACTGTGGTGTCCCAATAGCTACAAATTTTTTGAACGCCTCAGACTCCACCAGCTGGTATGGTAAAAGCTGGCGGGCTAAGAGTTCCGTCAAGCCAGCTGTCAGACGCCGGGCAAGGGCGTGATTCTGTGACATTGGCTTCTTACACTCAAACATTTCCTTGACAGACACCTGACTGTGGGCAGATGAGCAGGAACTGCTGAAGGTGAGAGATGGAGTGGCGGGTGGTTGAGAGGGGGCAGGGAGGACAGCAGTGGTTGACGTGGCTGAAGATGCTGGACCAGGAGGAGCATGGTGGCTTTGAGTTTGTGTGCTGCTTGTACTCATGTGTTGATCCCATAGGTGTTTGTGATGTGAGATCATGTGCCTTCGCAAAGCAGTTGTACCTAGGTGGGTGTTGTACTTCTCATGACTCAGTTTCTTTTGGCACAGGTCGCAAATGGCATTGCTTTTATCAGACGCAGACATACAAAAAAAATGCCACACTGCTGAGCTTTGCAATGACGGCATTCTGGTGGTGGCACAGCATGCGTTGATTGGCGTGCTGTCTGGCGGACCCCAGGTGCCGATACATGCTGTCTGACTGTGCCACTAACTCCTTGCGACGACCTCCCCCTGCTTCCAACTCGTCTCCTCCTCCTCTCTGTCTCCCCTTCTGAACTTTCCACCTGTTCTTCTTCTCTTCGAGCGGGCACCCACGTGACATCCACGGACACATCGTCATCGTCAACTGCTTCACTTGTATCTGACAACTCAGCAGCAGCGGGTACAACATCATCATCAGCACACCGTACGTCCATGTGTGTAATCCTGCCTGACTGAGACATATCCCTGTTATCTACATCCTCTAGTGATAATGGTTGTGCATCACTAATTGCATCCAACTGATGTGTAAATAAATCCTGACAGATCAAATGAAGCGACTGTGGTGCTAGTCTTGGTGGTGGCGGGCAAGTGGTAACTTGAGAGGTGCCCGAAGCTGAGCTTGAGGAGGATGGTGCGTCAAGGTTCCGAGCGGAAGCTGTAGAAGATTGGGTGTCCTGTGTAAGCCAATCAAGAATATCCTCAGAATTCTTTCGAGTTCAGGGTATGTGGCCTCTGAACACTGGGCATTATTCTAGGGCCAACGGAAATCACAGCACCACGGCGGCGCTTGCGGGGTAGCCTGCCTCTGCCTGTCATATTTTTTTTGATTAGTGGTACTATGCGTGCAAGGCACTGTGCCACACGGTATGAGTGTTGGGCACTGGCAGTGGGCACACTACAGTCAGTGGAAGTGGGTCTGACACACACTGGCAGGCAACTAACATTAGATTAAAGGGTAAAATTAAATTGCCCTATTTATCGGCAAGCTACTGTGCCACCCGGTATGAGTGGTGGGCACTGGCAGTGGGCACACTACAGTCAGTGGAAGTCGGCCTGACACACACTGGCAGCAGGCAGGCAACTGAAATTAGATTAAAGAGTAAAATTAAATGCCTTTTTTTTAATGCAAAGTCCTGTGCCACACGGTATGAGTGGTGGGCACTTGCACTGGGCACACTACAGTCTTTGGGCCTGCATCCTCTCACACACGGGCAGGCAACTGCAATATAAATATGGAGAAAAAATAAATAAAAGCAGACTAATGTAGCAGCCCTAAAAAGGGCTTTTTGGGGTGCTGTGACGCTGTCCTTACAGCAGATGAGTCTGTGGACACAGAACACTGGCCTAGCTAACGCTTTCCCTATGAATTCATCATCAGCACAGCAGCAGCTGCACTCTCCCTGCTCTCAATAACACACTGCAGTCTTCAAAATGAATCTAAAATGGCTGCCATTTTTATAGGAGGTGGAAAGGTGTGAGAGGGAGGGTATGCTGCTGATTGGCTGGAATGTGTCTGCTGACTGTGAGGTACAGGGTCAAAGTTTTCTCAATGATGATGTATAGGGGGCGGACCGAACATTGCATATGTTCGCCCGCCGCGGCGGACGCGAACAAGCTATGTTCGCAGGGAACTGTTTGCCGGCGAATAGTTCGGGACATCACTATTCAGCAGGTTCCACGTATTTTTTCAACAAAGACCTGTATAACACATAATGGATCTTCCAGGCCTGCAGAAGTTCCAGACGAGACGCAACCGGATTAGCAATGGCTGAGATTTTGTAAGGACCAATAAATATTGGACCCAACTTCCAAGAGGGTACTTTCAACTAAATGTTCTTAGTGGACAACCACACCAAATCACCCACACACAGGTCCAGACAAGTCATACGTCTCTTGTCAGCTATCCGTTTATATCTTTCGCCCATTTTTTTTCAAATTAATTTGAATCTTCCACCAGGTAGAAGACAACGAAGAAGAGAATCTCTCCTCTTCAGGTATACCAGAGTATTCAGTCCCAGAAAAAGTACCAAACTGAGGGTGAAACCCATATGCACCAAAAAATGGTGACTTATCAGTGGACTCCTGTCTACGGTTATTCAAGGGAAACTCAGCCAAGGACAAAAATGAAGACCACTCCTCCTAATTCTCAGCAAAGAAACGCCTCAAATAAGTTTCCAGATTCTGGTTAGTGCGTTCGGTTTATCCATTCGTCTGAGGATGGAAAGCCGAAGAGAAAGACAACTGAACTCCCAGACGAGTACAGAACGCCTTCCAAAACCTGGAAACAAATTGCGTCCCCCTATCAGACACCACATCAGAGGGGATGCCGTGCAATTTCACAATGATGTTAAGAGGTTGGATGGTACACCAAATGATCTGATCAGTGGACTTTAGGAGATGGTTCCCAAGCCAGGATACAGTGAAAAGTACGGACTTCTGTAATCCACAATATTGCTTTTCAAGGATATATTTTATTGAATAAGTGGGTTCCCAGTTATAGGATCATAAGAACATTTTCGCATATAGCCTTCCTCAGCATAACTGGATGAGCCGCAAGTAGTGGGGACAGTGAGAGAGGTATCAGATACCCGCAGTGGGTCGCAGGAAGCTGCCCTGCTATCGGGCTCTGTGGCCCTGGCTGGCGTATGTAGTAGGTGGGCAGTATGTCATCAAGGTAAATAACAACAAACCTCCCCACCAAATGATGAAAAATGTCATTGATAAAGTGCTGGAAGACCGCCAGGGCATTAGTCAAACTAAATGGCATAACCAAGTTTTCGAAGTGGCCCTCTGGGGTATTGAAGGCCGTCTTCCATTCATCCCCTTCCCTGATTCTTATCAGATTATAAACCCCAATTTAATCCAATTTAGAAAACACCTTGGCTCCGACAATCTGATAATCAAAATCCGGGATCAAGGGAAGGGGATAAGGATCACGGACAGTAATAAGATTCAGTTCCCGGAAATCTAAACACGGTCTAAGGGTCCCATCATTATTTTTTTCTTTTTTAACAAAAAGAAGCTGGCAGCCACAGGTGACTTAGACGGTCTAATATGTCCTTTTGCCAAACTCTCTGCAATATACTCCCGCATAGCTACTCTTTCGGGTTGGGAAAGATTATATAACTGAGATTTTGGCAATTTAGCTCCGGGAATAAGATTGATTGAACAATCATACTCTCGGTGAGGGGGTAACTCCTGATCTCCACCCTCCGAGAATACGTCCGGAAAATCGAAAAGAAACGGAGGCAACACCTTAGTGGATACCACAGAAATAGATGCGCCAAGACAGTTGTCCATACAAAATTCACTCCAATTACTGATCTGTGTAGTTTGCCAATAAATGGTAGTATTAGGTTTGATCAACCATGGTAAACCTAGTACTAGAGGAGCAGGCAAACCCTTAAGTACAAAACAAGAAATAGACTCAACATGAGAATCACCCATCCTCAAATGAATATCCTGCACAATATGAGTTGGACACTTTTGCGAGAGAGGAGCGGAATCAAAAGCAAATGCCGATATCCCTTTGCTTATCCCTTCGCTTGTTTTAAAACCATGACTCTGAACAAATTGATAATCAACAAGGTTAACCCCTGCGCCACTGTCAACAAATACTTTCAATTCAATATTTTCAGAGTCTAGCGCCACCATGGCAGGCAGGAGAAATCGGGTACCGCAGGTCGAAGACAAATATACCTTTTCTGACTCCCCATTCATGCTACCAAAGGTAAGAGAACTCGATTTATTGGAAAGAACCCCCTTTTTTTTTTTTTGTTCCACCTTGAGTTTAATAAAAAGACAAACATTTATGAAATGTCCTTCTTTACCACAGAAGAAACAGAGTCATCTCTGAACCCTAAAGTTCCTATTCCTATTACCAGGGCATGAAGAAACCTGACCCAACTGCATAGGCTCATCACCAGACACTGGCTCAAGAATCTCTGTGCCCCGAAGGACAGAAGAGATAGTTTTCCCAAATGATAGTTCATCCTGGCTGAGGGGAACCTTGCACCTCTCTCTCAAGCGTCTATTAATTCGTACGGCTAGGGACATAGCCGCCTCCAAAGAATCAGGGTTTTCATGAAATGCAAGGGCGTCTTTTAGTCTCTCAGACAGCCCCTGACAGGAATGACTACGGAGTGCCACTCCGAGTCAGTTGCCCATGTTCTAAATTCAGAACAATATGACTCGCTCTCCCTGACTCAAGCTACGCAACTTAAATTCGGCCAGAGAGACCCAGTCTGGATTATCATAAATCAGGCCCAGGGCTCTGAAAAATTCATCCACCAATCGGAGGGACTGGGAACTGATCGGTAGAGAAAAGGCCCAAGACTGAGCATCACCTATTAGCAGAGAAATGATAATCCCCACTCTTTGATTTTCGACCCCGGATGAGATCGGACGCAGACAAAAATACAATTTACAAGACTCTCTAAACTGAACAAAGTTGTCACTTCCCCCAGAAAACCTATCTGGGAGAGCGACCTTAGGTTCAAGGCAGGCCTGGTTCCCACTAGTGGAACCAGACGCCCAAGATCTCTGACGCAGTGCAACTGAATTACGGAGGTCAGCTACCTCCAAAGACAATCCCTGCATACGATCCACCAGTGCATCAACAGATTCCATTTCCGCACAGAGCAAGGGAAAAACAAAATGACGGTATTGGCGGTTTATAATGTTACAGTAGGCGAGGGAAGGGAAGAAAAACAAATACAACACCAGGCTAGGCCCCAAAGCTAGGGAAGAGGGAAAGGTCTCCACCTGACAATCCCTGAGCAGATCCTAAAGGTGGAAGTACTCATGTGCTAGAACCTAAGCCCTGCTGACAATGAAACAAACCCTCAGCTAGGGAGCAGGAGATAAGTCAACCGGTTCCTTGCCCAGTGAAGGAACCAGCGTCTACCTGAGGCCTAGTCAGAACACACAACAAAGGGGAAGGAAGGACTTATCTTTAGACAAATGGGGAGCAGGAGATTCACCAAACACTAGCTGAGAACTCCAGGAGGAATTATAAACCACAAATGGCTGCAGTAAGAGGCGGGTATAAATAGAGCCACTAAACAGCTAATGAGCAGAACCTGTAGAGAGGTGGTGTCCTGCCCAAAACAACAAACAGCAAGGGAAAAGAGAAAGATCTGTCAGATAGACTTACGTGCAGCAAGTCTATCAGATCTTCTCGGGCCTCTCACAGGGCAGGCAGTGACATTTAACTAATCACCTCTTCCCACACTTGCAACAAGTAATACACCTAGACCAAACGGGATTCATGCCCATGATGGAGGCCAGAGATAATACCGCTAGAGCCATAAATGATATATCATGCAATTTCCTCCAAATTACCCATGTTCCTACTTTTCATAGATGCTAACAAAGCGTTTGATAGAGTAGACTGGACATTTATCTTTAAAAAGCTGAAACATTTAGGATTAGGTGAGACAATGATGGCCAGTTGTACTCTAACCCCACAGCATTAGTTAAGGTGAACAGCCAGTTCTCAATGCCATTTCCTATCAGAAATGGTACGAGACAGGGGTGTCCCCTGTCTCCCCTAATATTTATAATCTGCCTGGAACCCCTTTTAGGCCATATTCGATTGCCTAATTTCTTGCAGGAACGTAAATATTACTCATAATTGTCAAATTTTAAGGTCAATTTTCAAAAATCAGAAGCATTAAATATTGCACTTCCCACTGGATTGGCCAAAGAACTGGCAGATAACTTTCCATTCAAATGGACAAGATCCTCACTTAGATACCTGGGAATACATTTAACTTCTAACCTGTTCGACCTTTACTCAGAGAACTATCTTCCTCTTCTACGGACGATAAAAGCGGATTTAGACCGTTGGAATAAGGGCACATTCACATGGTTCAGCTGCATCTCCATTTTTTATTTTTTTTTAATTATTATACTTTTATTTTTTTTCCCTTAGTATTCTCAGTACATACAACTTGCAAGAAAAAAGCATAGATACAAAAACATCCCCCCCGTGCAGCATCACCCCCCCCCCGCCTTGCAGAGAAAAAAAAAAAAAAAAAAGAAAAACTAAATTCCACAATCATCCCATTGCTTCCAGATACCATCCCACTTTTCATAGGATCCTCTTTGTCTATACAGAATCTTTTCATAACTTTTGACCTTATTGACTAAGTTTAGCCAATTTTTGCAATCTGGAGCAGAGGAGGAGAACCATTTTCTAGCTACGAGAAGCCTAGCTAAAAACAAAACTTTAATCAGCAGTCGGGACTTCATAACCTGGCAACTAACCTCCGATAAATCACCCAAAATCCATACCTTGGGAGAAAGTGGAATATCCATATTGAGTCTTTGGGATAAAGTTCTCTGAACCAAATTCCAATATCTACTCACCGTTGGGCAATCCCAGAACAGATGTAAATGATCTGCCCTGGGACTGCCACAACGGGGACAATCAGAGGAAGCTCTTAATCCTCTCCTGTGGAGCCATAGAGGTGTTACATATATTTTGTGCATAATGTTAAACTGTACTACCGTATGATTAAAATTGTGCGAAACCCAATTTAAATTATCACCTACATTTACCCAATCCGGGGAACCCAAGTCTGACAGTAAAGTGGACCAGGATCTTTGCCCTGGAGATAAACAATCCGTGAAATTTTTTTTAATCAAATACCTATAACAGTGTGAAATTCTAACTTTCATACCACCCTTCTTTTGAATCAACTTATGTAAAAATTCCGGAGTGTCTATATTAAGTAAGTGTTTATCAAAAATATTAAGCAGTGCCGAGCGCAATTGAAAATATGCATACCAAGCCACCTCCCCTACATTTTCTCCTTGTACTAGCTCCGTGCGAGTAAGAATCTGCCCATTTTTAACCACTTGGCTCAAATAGTAAATATTTTTTTTCCTCCAGTATTGCTGACAATTTGGGTCATCTAGACTCAATAATTTTTTGTTGTGCCACAATGGAGTGCAAATTAGTGATGCGCTAACCTGCATCCAAGTTTTTATAACCATCCATGCTTTCATAGCCATTCTGCAGAAGGGTTTGTAATCATCCTGGATCCTCTGTAGATAGTCAGACTCCAAAACTGTAAAAAAAAATCTGAAAAACCTGAATCCTTAACCAACTTTCTGCAGAGAGGGCTATTTTCCCAGTCGTTAAAGAAACAGAGTTGAGAAGCCATAGGGGAGATTCAGACCTCCCTGTTTGTAGGGCATAGAAAAGTACATAGCTTTTAGTCTCACCCTTTTCCTCCCCCGTAGTAGATCATTTATCATTCGCTCAATTAGCCTAAAGTACTTATCCTCTATCCATATAGGGGACCATTTTTATTAACGAAACTCTATCCGCTCTTGCAGACAGAATTTTTTGCCATATCCTAATTTTGGATCTCAGTTTTTGTAGTAAAGGAAGCAATGTAAGCTGTAAATAATCTTGAATTCTGGCAGAAATTGTCATCCCCAGGTACTTCAACGTTTCCGAAACCAATAGTCTACTAGTCGTGTCATTAGTGGGTCCTCGCATTTCATCCAGTGGAAGGAGAGTCGTCTTAGCCCAGTTAACCTCCAGTCCAGAAGAGTTGCCAAACAAGTTTACTAACTCCATTACTCGGGGAAGTGTACTTTCTGTTTGTTGGATAAAAAACAGGATATCATCTGCATAAAGGGAAATGCGATCTTGTTTTCCCCGATTACCCCGAAACCAGCCACCCTTATATCCTGCCTTATACTGACCGCAAGTGGCTCAATATAAATATTAAACAGGAGAGGAGAAAGGGGGCAACCTTGTCGGGTTCCTCTCCCTAGTTCAAAACTCTCAGTTAGCATGTCGTTGATCCTAATCCTGGCAGTCGGAGATTTATATAACAACTGTATCATTGCTATAAATTTGGAGCCAAAATTCATTTTTCTTATCACTTCCCAAAGAAAAGCCCACTCGACCCTGTCAAAAGCCTTAGTGGCATCTAGTGACAGGATGGAGCGGGCATCACTCCTGGATGACTGAATATTAGTAAAAAACCTATGTAGGTTATGATGAGTGCCCCTTCCCGGCATAAAACCATTCTGGTCTGGATGAATAACCGAGGGCAAAACCGTCGAAAGTCTCCTAGCCATAACTTTTGACAGTAGCTTGACATCCGTATTTAATAATGAGATAGGTCTATAAGAGCTCAAATCCGCCAGATCCTTATCCTTTTTTGGAATTAAAACTATTAAAGCTTCCATCATGGAGGAGGCGAGATCTCCCTCGACCAACGCATGGGAGAACACTTCCAACATATGAGGAAGAATAACATCACTGTACTTACGATAGAACTCATACAAAAGACCATCAAGGCCTGGCGAGGAGTTCCCCGAGATAGACCTCAAGGCCTCCTGGAGTTCCAGGAGGGTCACTTCTTTTTCCAGAGAGTTTTTCTGAGTCTCTGTTAACAACGGCAAAGAGATTCTCTCCAGGAACCGCCTCGCCAGGTCCGATGAAACACCAGGGGATGCCTTATATATTTGAGAAAAATATTGCAAAAAGGTATCTCTAACTCCCTCTGGTTCTTGTATATTTATACCATCTGGACTACAAATCGAAGTTATAACTTCCTTTTTCTTCTCTTGTTGTAAAACAACTCTGGCAAGGAGCCTACCAGGGCGGCCAGACTCTGAGAAATATTTTTGTCCTTTAAAAAATAATCTATGATTTGCTTTTTCAAATAGATATTCCTTAAGGGAGCAACTAGCTTTCTGCATCTTATCCGTATTTTCATCCGTGGGTTGGTTAATAAATCGCTCAGTTGTAAACGCCACATTCCTAGCCAATTCCTCTGTTTTTTCCTAAAAGTCTTCCTCATGGCAGTGATATCGCTTATAAGAACTCCCCTTAAATACGCTTTTAAAGCATCCCATACTACATTGATATTAGCAGAGGGGAGGTTCACCTCCCAAAAGGAGGATACCAGTAGTTTAATAGAGGGGGAGTTATCCATAATGGTAAGCCAGTATGGATTCAACTTAAACCCAAGCCCCATAGTATCTCTGTTCCCCCCAGTACGAAGTTCAATTATTATAGGAGAGTGATCTGAGATTGTTCTTACTCCATAACGTATATTTTTTATATTGTTCAGATTACTCTCATTGGTAAGCACTAAATCAATTCTGGACATTGCTCTACCACCCCTGCTAACACAAGAGCACACTCTCTTCCCTCGACCCAGATGTTCCCATGTATCCACCAAGCCCACCTCCAAACAGAACTGGGCCAGTGGGGAAGAACCAGAATTCCTACCCAAATCTACATCCAAAGTCAATCTATCCCTTTTAGGATCTATAACAGCATTAAAGTCTCCCATCAGGACAAGACTACACTCTGGTCTCCCTTCCAAAAATAACAGCAACCGATTAAGTGAATAAACCGAAAACGGCGGAGGTATATAGAAAAAGGCCAGAGTGTAGTTATGTCCATAGAGTCTACCATACAAAAAAATAAATCTCCCCTGATCATCTATAGAGGACTCTATTACCGTAAAGTCTACAGAGTAATGGATTAAAACTGAGACTCCCCTTGAGGCACTACTAAAAGTGGAGTGATATGATTGAGCTTGCCACCCCACTGTCAAACGAGACACCGTCTCCTTGGTTAGATGTGTTATAGTAATTTCCTTACCCCGTGCTCACAAGCACGTGTATCAGCTTCTTTTGTGTAAGGAAAGGCCGCACTATTCCAGTAATGAGATAAGATGCTTCATGGTTGAGATCTGTTGAGACACTGCCCTCTCAGAACCTTTCTTTATTTACATAGACCAAGGGATAACAAATGGGAAGTGGGCGGGCCCAACACCTGACCACTCCCTTCAGGTACAGTACAATCATACAGGAAGTGATGACACACACAGAAAGAATACCACAACATGTCTCTTAGTCACCACCAGGGGGGAATCTTGTTCAGCATCGATCAGTGATCAACGCTCAACAAGGCCCACCAGGATTCTTATGTGGGCCTACTTATAGGAACAGCGTCACCATCTCCAGCGGTTGATCAGGCACACTGGAAATAACGAATGCACGTTCCTTTCCGTATATTGTTCTCTTAATAAATGCATCCACACCAAGCCAATAAATCCGCTCTTTGGGCGGGGGCCCTCGCTGGCACACATACATTTCCCAAGAAAACACTGCTTGCTGCGTCTCTATATCCGCAGCAAGATATCCACTTCCAGTGGTTTACACACTGAGAGACACGATGACAATATTAGAAAACACATCATAATAATTTCCACAACAGATGGGTTTCTACTATACAGACAATAGCGGGGAGAACTCTTTTTATTGCATCCATAATGGCTTGTCTCTTAGCTCTCTCCCCAAGACCTCTAACGTTCCAAGAAAAAATTCTGACTGACACCAAAAGGAAGAAAAAAGTGCAGGTTTAAAATGAATATCCTATCCAGAATACTATATTTCTTCCATGCCCTGCCTATACACATTCCCAGACTGTTCTTCCATTCTTTGCTATCGATTCTCACACGCTTCATATGGGCAGGGAAATCCCTGAGAATAGCACGGTCTGTCCTATTCCGCCCCAAACTCCGAGGAGGTCTGGGCCTGCCGGATTTCATTGCCTATCATAGAGCTACACACCTCATGAGAATAGTTGACTGGTGTTGCCACCGGACAAATAAGCAATGAATAACTGTTGAGCAATCTATTTTATCCACTCCTTTGTCCACAACGCCATGGCTGGGGTCTCATACTCCATTAGCAGCGCAACTCCACCCCACAATAGGACCGACTCTTCAGTCTCTCTCTTCTATCCAGGAAAACCTGGGCATTTCTCCATCCCCCTCACCAATGTACCCGATCTTGGGCAACCCCATGTTCCTCCCTGGGCTGGAACAGGGATCGTTCCAAAGGTTGCTGTTAGATAATAGGTTTCGGGTGCATCCCCTCTCAATCTATCACTGACTCCTCGGGCACACGCAGTCTGACGACTTGGCAATCCCAACAGTTGCAACATTTCCTCACCACATTACCACCAGCGGATTCATATAAAAGAGAGAAAACTGACTTTGAACACATTTGTGAGGCTAGAGGCATAATCCGGCATGCACTTTCATGGCTGTATGGTCTACTGACCTTACCTCCTACCCAATTGCCCCCAACCTACATATTTAATTGGGAAAAGGACTTTGATATTACCTTCACATCAGAACAGAGAGACCAAATATACACATTTGTACATAAGACCTCTATTGCTGGCAACATACAAGAAGCAGGATTTAAAGTCCTATCCAGATGGTACAGAGTACCTACCAAGTTGCATTCCATCTTCCCCACAGTCTCCCCACTTTGCTGGCGATGCGGGGGAGCTAGGGGATCGTTGTTTTCTTCCTTTTGGAGTGAGGTTTGGCGTATTACGTCCAAATTTACCTCCCACAAACTACCCAAGACACCAGCTTTCTTCCTGCTCCATCACAGCGAGATCCCCGTAACGACTTATAAAAGGTCAGTGGTAAGACATTTGGTCATCGCTGCGAGAGCATGTATCCTCTGTATGTGGAAACAAACTTCTGCTCCCACAACAACAATGTGGATCAACAAAATACAGGAGACCATGAGGATGGAGGATCTGACAGCTTCACCGAGAGGTGTGGACAATAAATTCCATAAAACATGGAGACACTGGATTACATTTCCAGAATTCAGACTACTACTCGCAACATAGAGTGAGATTCATGGTCAATATTATTATTTATTTACTTATTTATTACGTATTTATTTACATGCAGAAATAGAAATATTTTTCTTCCCTCCAACCCTCCCACCCAACCTTCCCACCTGTGTACACATAACTGAAACTATATGTTTGATGTACGTGTAATCATTTGAGCTAAAAACATTTAGTCTTATTTAATGTCTTTTCAGAAATCCCTTGAGAATAATTATCCTCTGGTCCAATTGTCTTGATATTGCTTGGGCTGCGTCCCATACTTGATTTAAATGAAAGTGCTATAAAATATTGAAAATTTAAATAAAGAATTAACAGAAAAGGAATGTACATGAATGAAATAGAAGGTTTACTGAATCTGCTCAGCTCTTCCTGCTCTATAACATGACGCCTGCGACTACACTGCATTTTCATGGTGACAGGTTCCCTTTTATTAAAAATAAAAACTAAATAAATAAAAAAAAGTTCACATACTGTCAATATGGGTTAAACATATTTCTTGTTTTTATGACATTTTCCACATTCCATGAATACAATATGTTCTCGGTGTGAATTTTTCTAAATTTGATTTCTGGGTAGAACATCAAAATGGCTTCTCTACAGTAACTTTTCTGATGATGCCTACAACTGGCTGTAGAAATGTTCAATTCTGAACATGAATACGGCTTCTCTCCTGTGTGAGCTCTGATATGTCCAGCAAGATTTGATTTACTTGAACAATATTTTCCACATTCTGGACATAAATAACCCTCTCCTTTGTGATTTTTCTCATGTATAACCCAATTTGCTTTTTTAAGAAACATTTCCCACATTCTGAACATGAATACGGCTTTTCTCCTGTTGTGATTTGGAAGGAACACATTTCCCAGTTTTCTGATGCGTAGAAAGACTTACTGTAACCGCAAAACATTTCCCACATTCTAAACACGAATATGCATGGGACGACGTTTTCAACTCCAACGGCGCTGCAGAATCCCATAATTCAAAATGTGAGCTCAGAAGGTGAGCTGGAAACATAACTTCTATATAATAAAAAAGGACGTATATATGTGTGTCTGTATGTATGTATGTTCTGCGAAAACTCAAAAACGCAACCATCCTTTTCAACTAAACTTGGTATACACATCCCTTGCTACCAGGAATGAAATTTTGCGGCGGTTTCATCTCTCTAGGACGTACCGTTCCCGAGATATTCCAAAAAATGACGTGCATTAGCCAATACAAACCTTGCTGCCTTTTACTTAAATCCTAACTGCCATACCCACGGTCACATGTCTCTTATCAGCCAATAGAAATTTGCAGGTCCTACTATCTAGGTTGCCATAACAACTGATCACAGCTTTTACCGGTTCACATGCACGGGGGGCAGGGGCCACTATGAGGCTGGGTTCAGACTTGCGTTTCTGATATGCGCGTTTACCGCGCGTTTTTGTCCATAGTCAACGCGCGTATTGCGCGCGTTTGTGTGATTGACAGCAGTGTTGTCCAATGAAAATACAGCCCTGTCTATATGAAAGGTGTCCAATGAGAGAGAAATGCTGGTGGGAAATTTCATGTGTGGGGAGAGTGGATTGTTTGCAGTCATGGAATTCTCCAGAAGGCAACCAACTGCGGCAATTGTTGCAGCAATCCATCTCAGACGTTTGCGGCGAAGGAGAGAGAGCAGGCGACGCTTCTGGGTCCATCCTGTCATTTCCAATCGACAGGAAAGGGGACAGTTCTGGGCACTGTACGAGACCCTCCGGGCCCAGGAAGACAAATTTTTTTCCTACACGCGGATGTCCATCACCAGGTTTGTACATATACAATAGTTATAGTAGTGGTGGTCCAATTGTGAAGGTACCAGTTTTAGTTTTTTGGTATTGTTAACCCTCACCATTTTCGTTTTCCACATCTTGGATGAGCTCCTGGGGTTGTTGGGCACCCGTTTAGAACGTCAGGACACCTTCATGCGGGACAGTATACCACCAGCGGAAAGACTGATTATTACTTTGCGGTAAGTAGGCTCTAATTGTGGCCTTATAAAGCATTTGCATTGTGTGGTGACTGGATGTTAGTGTGCCCTTTGTTATTTTCTACTGGTGGTTGTCACGTTTGAGTGTTTGTGCGGGGGGGTATTGGATGGGTATGCTTTTTAAATTTGGCATATAGATACCATACATACATAGTTTACCCACATTTTTCCATACGGAGCCACTCACTTCGAAATAAGAGTCCCAAAAACTTTGCGAATGTTTTTATTTTTGGGAAAAGTAATAACATCTTACAGTTCCTCAAAAAATGCGCAAACTGTGTTTAACAAAATCAACATAACTCGTACTTTTTAACTTAAAATTATTAGGTAATTTTCCTATATTAACAATGAAGGTCGAACACCCCTGATGCACCAAATTATGTATGCTATTTCTCAAAGGTTTTGGTATTGTGGGAAGGCAAAATGTGGCTCTGGATCCTGCCTGATTGATGGGCAGGTTGCATTTGAGTGGTGGTGGAGGTGTTGTTGCCCATGCTGGTGGAGGGATAGCTGTATGATGATTGTGGTTGTGTGTGCCATGTGTCGTGAGGGTGTGGTATGTTAGTTTGTGGGTATGTTTGGTATGTGTATGTGTGAGTGGTTGGTGGATGTTGTGGTGGATGTTGTGGTGGACGTTGTGGTGCATTGTTGGGCTGTGTGATGTCATAATGTGGAATGAAGCTGTCTAGGCACCTTGTTAAGGTATCCCTCGCTTCAGTTATGCGACTTCTGGGCACTTGCTGCATTTTTTCCTCCAAACTAAGTAAGAAAAGGGCATCACTAGAGAGTTTGGGTGCTGGATGGGCAAGTGCACCCAGGCATGCAATTAGCCGGTCCTCTTGGCAATCTGCTCTTCTCCTTTTTGGACGGTGAGTCCAAATGTTTTCGGTTTCCATGACAGGTGGGGCAGGCTGTGTGGGGGTTTGGAATGGAGGGGTGGGATCGGGTGGAGGAGGACTTAGTGGCCCCATAGACGCACAGGCCTCACTGTCCCTGGTGGCCTCCTCCTCTTCCTCCTCCTGCTGTTGACTTTGCGACCAGCTACTATCGGTGCTGTGAACATGAAAATATACATAAGTATGTGCAAGATATGAAAGTGAATGCATGTCATACCACACCCTCTCCTGCATGTGTATGCACTGGACTCACCTACGCATTTCAGTGCATGGTATTAGAAAGGCCATTTGCTCCGCATGGACATAGCTGGACCGTGCACTTGGCGAAGCTCCGCTCCTCTGTTCCCTCTCCTTGCGCCGATGACGAATGAAGGCATCTTTGAGGCTCTTCCACTTGGTTTTTAGTAAGTTTACTATAATAATAAAAAAAAACATCCATTAATCTTTATCTTTATTTTCTCACATTTTTTTCAGCTATTTAGCTACTGGCCAGTCTTTGATCAGTCTTCACTACACCTTCCTGATCGGGAAATCCACAGCCAGTGTGATCGTGAAGGAAACCTGCATCGCCATTTGGCATGTCCTTCATGCTGCTGTGATGGCCCAACCAAACAAGGAGGAGTGGCTAAAAATTGCGGATACTTTTCAGCAAACATGCAATTTCCCGAACTGTGTAGGAGCAACTGACGGCAAACACATCCGCGTTCTGAAGCCAATGAGGAGCGGCAGTCAGTTCTTTAATCATAAAAAAATACTTTTCTGTTGTTCTTTTTGCGGTATGTGATGCTAACTATTGTTTCCGTTACATCGATGTGGGTTCCTATGGCAACAGCTCTGACTCTGCTGTTTTTGGTCAAATGCTCATTACTAATGCCCTTGACCTTCCCGGGAACACCACACTGCCTGGCACCACTTATCCGTCTATGCCATTTGTTTTTGTTGGTGACGAGGCATTTGCTCTAGGTCAGCATCTTATGAGGCCGTACTCCAGCCGTGGACTCTCCATTGCGCGGCGTGTTTTTAATTACCGTCTGACAAGAGCACGCAGGGTGGTGGAATGTGCATTCGGCATATTATCCAACAAATGGCGAGTTCTGCACTCACCCATAAATCTTAAATTGGAGACCGCCATCTCGGCTGTGAAGGCAGCATGTGCTCTTCACAATTTTGTCAGACAAAGGGATGGCTTCAATTTTGAGGATTGAGGATTCTTGAGGATTTTGAGGATTCGCAGCGGTGTTCGTGGGACCACACATGGTGCCGCCATTCGGGACCACTTCACTGCATATTTCATGTCACCACAGGGGAGTTATCTTGGCAAATGCAAGCCATATAAATTTATATTATTTAGTCTTTTTCTGCTGCAAAGATTGTTTCTTTATCTCTAAATTTTCCATTTTGTTAGTTTATTGTAATGGCTGAATTAAAAGATTTGAAGAGTGAATTTGTGCAATGCCGTTTTTTCACCTATATAGTGCCCCTTGTAGAAGCCCCAATAGTGCCCACCAATACTGGTCCATTAACAAGGGAAAACAATGTGGGTGGAATTAGGGGTCCCATTTATGTGCCCAATACTCGTCCATTAACAAGGGAAAACAATGTGGGCGGAATTAGGGGTCCCATCTATGTGCCCAATACTGGTACTGTAGACATACAATCACCTATAATGTGCCAGTGCTGCAATAGCCCACAAGGACAATAATGTTTCAACGTAGACAAGATCCATATCAACTTTATAACACAAATCCGCACCACAAATGGAGGCCAACATTTGAATTTAAAATACATTTCCAGATTGGAACAGCGCCGTCAGGCGAAACACAGTGGAACAAGTGCAAATTGAGCATACTGGGCCATACATTGTGCCAGAATGTGGGTGACGGGGAACCACTGACTGGCCATATACTAGATGGTGAGGCTGCGGCCCTCCAGCTGTAGCAAAACTCCAACTCCATGCATGCCTGGACAGGCTACAGCAAGTAAAATACAGCACAGCATATTGTGAGTAGTGATGTCGCGAACATAAAATTTTCCGTTCGCGAACGCGAACTTCCGCAAATGTTCGCGAACGGGCGAACCGCCATAGACTTTAATTGGCAGGCGAATTTTAAATCCCACAGGGACTCTTTCTGGCCACAATAGTGATGGAAAAGTTGTTTCAAGGGGACTAACACCTGGACTGTGGCATGCCGGAGGGGGATCTATGGCAAAACTCCCATGGAAAATTACGTAGTGGACGCAGTCGGGTTTTAATACATAAAGGGCATAAATCACCTAACATTCCTAAATTGTTTGGAATAACGTGCTTTAAAACATCCAGTGTGTGTATGCGATCAGGTATGATGTTGTATCGATCAGGTAGTATAAGGGTCACGCCCGCTTCACTGACATTGACAGACCAAACTCCCCTTTTAATGCACCGCAAACAACCGCAAACAGTTCATTTGCACAACCGCAAACTCCCCATTTGCACAAGGTTGGATACCAAGCTAGCCACGTCCCGGTGATGTCATTGAAGGTTTCTTCCTCCACCCAGCTATGTACAACACCAAGGGTCCCCGAAAGGTCAATTGAATTGAATTTTCGAACGGGGAGATGGTTAAAAAAACGCTGGCTCCCTCCACTCTATTTTAAACCACGGTGACTGCGTCTGCGCCGTGCAATTTACTGTCACACCCGATATGAGTGGTATTTTCTGTAGTACTATTCTCATCAGTTTAATCCCTGTTACGTCCCATATCAGGGATTGCCTTTTGTGAAGAAAAATTTAGGCCGGGTACCTTCGACTGCCTTCACAGTGACAGACCAAACTCTCATACACCAAACTGAATTGATTTGAGGAACCGGGAGATGGAAAAAGCAGCTTGGTCGGTCCTCATACTCCCAAATTGGGGCACTGCGCGTGCACAGAGCAATGTGCTGTGACACCCTATATGAGTGGTGTCCTAACTAGTACTATTCCTATCAGTTTAATCCCTGATACGGACCCTATCCGGTCGAATTGATTAACCATTGTCGAATTAGCGAACCATTACGACATCATGAAATAATTTAGTTCTGAGCTCTGTACTTGCTTTGTATTGGAATTGATGGGATTTTTTTAATTGTCTGCATCATTTCTAGTAAACTATTAAGACTTTATTATGATTTTTTATTTTATGTATTAAAAACCCATACAACATATAAAAAAAAAGGTAAATTAATGTTTTTTCTATGAAATATTATCCAGCCGTCCGATCGCTTTTGGTCTGACCATAAAGAAGCAACGGCCTTATCATCTGGGGTGTGACAACATTGGCAACACACTCATAGAGGTGATAATTGCTTCATTGTGATACTCAAGCCCCTTCACCACAACAAGGTAACGATCACGAAGGGAATTGGACACTTGTATGTGCCTTTTTTGTTTTGTTTTTGCAGCCACAGTGCTACACCATAGGACAGAAAAATTAGGCATGTACTCATGCCTGAAAAATAATGGCATTGTTGCAGCCGCTATTGTAGCAGCGGCCGGAAAAATTGATGTTTTCCAGGCAGAAAAGTGACTAAAACATTGCGGCTTGAACCCTAGTTGGTGGTGGAGAATTCACGAAAGTCATCCGGTATGCAGACGATAAATACAGCAGCGTGGGGACCATTTTGAGGCCAAGGCATGTCATCAGGCCTTTTGTTAGTCAAACGTATCCCCCACTGTCAGTCCCTTCGGGATCCATGCCTCATTCATCTTTATGAAGGTGAGGTAATCAACACTTTTTTGACCGAGACGACTTCTCTTGTCAGTGACAATGCCTCCTGCTGCACTGAAGGTCCTTTCTGACAGGACACTTGAAGCAGGGCAGGCCAGAAGTTCTATCGCAAACTGGGATAGCTCAGGCCACAGGTCAAGCCTGCACACCCAGTAGTGAAGGGGTTCATTGCTCCTCAGAGTGTCGATATCTGCTGTTAAGGCGAGGTAGTCTGCTACCTGTCGGTCGAGTCGTTCTCTAAGGCTGGACCCCGAAGGGCTGTGGCAATGAGTAGGACTGAAGAAGCTCCGCATGTCCTCCATCAACAACACATCTGTAAATCGTCCAGTCCTTGCCGCCGTGGTAGGAGGAGGATTAAACTCACCTCTTCCCCTGTTAGATTCCCGTTGTGCTGTGACATCCATATTTTTTAGTTTGGTTTTGAACTGCTGCATCCTTTCCGACTTTCGGTAATTTGGTAACATTTCTGCCACTTTCTGCTTATACCGGGGGTCTAGTAGCGTGGCGACCCAGTACAGGTCGTTCTCCTTCATCCTTTTTATACGTGGGTCCCTCAACAGACATGACAGCATGAAAGACCCCATTTGAACAAGGTTGGATGCCGAGCTACTCATTTCCCGTTCCTCGTCCTCACTGATGTCATTGACGGTCTGTTCTTCCCCCCAGCCACGTACAACACCACGGGTCCCAGATAGGTGACAAAAACGAGCACCCTGGGGTGCCTGCTGTGGTTGGTCATCCTCCTCCTCAAAGCCGCCACATTCCTCCTCTGACTCCTCTTCCTCATACTCCTCTTCCAGCGTTGCCGCAGGTCCGGCAAGCGATGATGACAAGGCTGTTTCTGGTGGTGATGGTGACCACAACTCTTCCTCTTCACGCTCATCTACAGCCTGATCCAGCACTCTTCGCAGGGCACGCTCCAGGAAGAAAACAAATGGGATGAGGTCGCTGATGGTGCCTTCGGTGCGACTGACTAGGTTTGTCACCTCCTCAAAAGGACGCATGAGCCTACAGGCATTGCGCATGAGCGTCCAGTAGTGTGGCAAAAAAATTCCCAGCTCCGCAGAGGCTGTCCTAGCACCCCGGTCATACAAATCCTCGTTGATGGCTTTTTCTTGTTGGAGCAGGCGGTCGAACATTAGGAGTGTTGAATTCCAACGTGTCGGGCTGTCGCATATCAAGCGCCTCACTGGCATGTTGTTTAGCCGCTGAATATCGGAAAAGTGCGCCATGGCCGTGTAGGAACGCTTGAAGTGGCCACACACCTTCCTGGCCTGCTTGAGGACATCCTGTAAGCCTGGGTACTTAGACACAAAACGTTGTACGATGAGATTCAACACATGTGCCATGCACGGCACATGTGACAACTTGCCCAAATTCAATGCCGACAACAAATTTGTTCCATTGTCACACACCACTTTGCCGATCTCCAGTTGGTGCGGGGTCAGCCACTGATCCACCTGTGCGTTCAGGGCGGACAGGAGTGCTGGTCCTGTGTGGCTCTCTGCTTTCAGGCAAGTCAACCCCAAGATAGCGTGACACTGTCGTATCCGGGATGTGGAATAGCCCTGGGGAGCTGGGGGATTCAGTTGATGTGCAGCCAGACGCCGCAGCAGAAGAGGACTCAGCCGAGGAGGATATCGAAGAGGATGGAGTAGGAGTAGAGGAGGTGGCAGGTAGGTCTGCCTGCAAGTCGTGGCGGTGTCACCAACTCCGCTGCGGAGCCACGCATTCCATGCTTGTCAGCCGTCAGCAGGTTGACCCAATGCGCAGTATACGTGATATACCTGCCCTGACCGTGCTTTGCAGACCAGGTATCAGTGGTCAGATGGACCCTTGCCCCAACACTGTATGCCAGAGATGCCATGACTTCCTTTTCAATGATATTGTAGAGGTTTGGGACTGCCTTTTTTGAAAAAAAATTTCGTCCGGGTACCTTCCACTGTGGTGTCCCAATAGCGACAAATTTTTTGAAGGCCTCAGACTCCACCAGCTGGTATGGTAAAAGCTGGCGGGCTAAGAGTTCCGTCAAGCCAGCTGTCAGACGCCGGGCAAGGGGTTGACTCTGTGACATTGGCTTCTTACGCTCAAACATGTCCTTGACAGACACCTGACTGTGGTTCAGATGAGCAGGAACTGCTGAAGGTGAGAGGAGGAGTGGCGGGTGGTTGAGAGGGGGCAGGGAGGACAGCAGTGGTTGACGTGGCTGAAGATGCTGGACCAGGAGGAGCATGGTGGCTTTGAGTTTGTGTGCTGCTTGTACTCATGTGTTGATCCCATAGGCGTTTGTGATGTGAGATCATGTGCCTTCGCAAAGCAGTTGTACTGAGGTGGGTGTTGGACTTCCACGACTCAGTTTCTTTTGCACAGGTTGCAAATGGCATTGCTGTTATCAGAGGCAGACACACAAAAAAATGCCACACTGCTGAGCTTTGCAATGACGGCATTCTGGTGGTGGCAGCAGCATGCGTTGACTGGCGTGCTGTCTGGCTGACCCCAGGTGCCCGATACATGCTGTCTGACTGTGCCACTAACTCCTTGCGACGACCTCCCCCTGCTTCCAACTCGTCTCCTCATTCTCCTGTCTCCCCTTCAGAACTTTCCCCCTCTTCTTCTCTTCGAGCAGGCACCCACGTGGCATCCGTGGACACATCGTCATCATCAACCGCTTCACTTGTATCTGACACCTCAGCAAAGGAAGCAGCAGCGGGTACAACATCATCATCATCATCATCACACTGTACGTCCATGTGTGTAATCCTGCCTGACTGAGACATATCCCCGTAATCTACATCATCTGGCAATAATGGTTGCGCATCACTAATTGCATCCCACTGATGTGTAAATAACTCCTCTGACGGATCAAGTGAAGCGGCTGTGGTGGCTGTGGTGGTAGTGGTGGTGGTGGCGACGGGCGGGTGCGTGGTAACTTGAGAGCAGGTGACCGAAGCTGAGCTGGAGGAGGATGGTGCGTCAAGGTTCTTAGCGGAAGCTGTTGAAGGTTGGGTGTCCTGTCTAAGCCAGTCAACTATGTTCCACAGTCAGTGGAAGCGGGCCTGACACACACTGGCAGCAGGCAAGCAACTGAATTTAGACTACTGTCTAAAAATTAAATGCCTTATTTATCGGCAAGCTACTGTGCCACCCGGTATCAGTGGTTGGCACTGGCAGTGGGCACACTACAGTCAGTGGAAGAGGGCCTGACACACACTGGCAGCAGGCAAGCAACTGAATTTAGACTAATGTGTAAAAATTAAATGCCTTATTTATCGGCAATCTACTGTGCCACCCAGTATCAGTGGTTGGCACTGGCAGTGGGCACACTACAGTCTGTGGAAGAGGGCCTGACACACACTGGCAGCAGGCAAGCAACTGAAATTAGACTAAAGTGTAAAAATTAAATGCCTTATTTATCATGCAAAGCTACTGTGCCACCCGGTATGACAGTGGGTTGGCACTGGCAGTGGGCACACTACAGTCAGTGGAAGTCGGGCCTGACACACACTGGCAGCAGGCAAGCAACTGGAATTTAGACTACTGTCTAAAAATTAAATGCCTTATTTATCGGCAAGCTACTGTGCCACCCGGTATCAGTGGTGGGCACTGGCAGTGGGCACACTACAGTCTGTGGAAGTGGGCCTGACACACACTGGCAGCAGGCAAGCAACTGAATTTAGACTAAAGTGTAAAAATTAAATGCCTTTTTTTTTAAGCAAAGTCCTGTGCCACACGGGATGACAGGGGTGGGCACTGGCAGTGGGCACACTACAGTCTGTGGGCCTGCAGCTCCTCACACACAGGCAGGCCAGGCAACTGCAATATGTATATGGAGAAAAAAAAAAAGCAGACTAATGTTGCAGCCCTAAAAAGGGCTTTTTGGGGTGCTGTCAGGACGCTGTCCTTACAGCAGAGATCAGATGAGTCTTTCAGGACTGGAGTGGACACTGAATACACTAGCCTAGCTATCAATTTCCCTATTAAATCAGCAGCAGCTACACTCTCCCTCCTCTCACTAAGACTGCAGCTTCATAACGAATCTAAAATGGATGCTGTGCAGGAGGTGGGAGGGTCTGGGAGGGAGGGTATGCTGCTGATTGGCTGGAATGTGTCTGCTGACTGTGAGGTACAGGGTCAAAGTTTGCTCAATGATGATGTATAGGGGGCGGACCGAACATCGCATGTGTTCGCCCGCTGCGGCGAACGCGAACAAGCTATGTTTGCCGGCGGATAGTTCGGGCCATCTCTAATTGTGAGTTGTAGTTTGACAACAGCTGGAGGGCCGCAGGTAGAGCTGGGCTGGACTATTACATCGAGTTTTTACACTCAGAAGACACATGTAAATACCTTTGCCTTCTTTCCCAGTTTTGGATAATCTCTTCCACTGTGGCCAGATGTTCTGTCCAATGCCCTCCCATGCCTGCCGCCTGCTTCTCCGGTTTTTGTATCTTGCATCTTGGCTGTCATACAGGCAGCGTTTTGCCTGCACAAGCCTGATCAGCGTCTCACTATCACAGCCTGCTTCCTTCATCTTGGTCCGGCTAGACATGTGCCTCTCACTAGGGTGTGGCCTTTTATTGCCTGTTGCTACGTGCCAAACGCGCGTTCCTATGCAATCCTATGGCCGCAAACGCGCGACAAAACGCCCCAAAGAAGCTCAAGAACTTTTTTGAGAGTAGGGCGTTTTTCAGCGCATTCAAACGCGCTGTAAAACGCTCAAGTGAGAACCAGGGCCATAGGGAAGCTTTGGTTTTCATGTGTTGAGCGTTTTACAGCGCGTTTGAACGCGCTGTAAAACGCGCAAGTCTGAACCCAGCCTAAACGGACAGGCGCTGTGGAGTTCACTGTTAAAGGGGCAGTCACTGTTAAAGAGGAAGCCACTGTGATAGTCACTGTTAAAGGGGCAGTCACTGTAAAAGGAGCAGCCACTGTGAAAGTCACCATTAAAGGGGCAGTCACCGTAAAAGGAGCAGCCACTGTAAAAGTCACCGTTAAAGGGGAGGCCATTGTGAAAGTCACTGTTAAAGGGGCAGTCACCGTTAAAGGGGCGCCCACTGTAAAAGTCCCTATTAAACGGGCGGTTACTGTTAAAGGGACAGCCACCTTGACAGTCAATGTTAAAGAGGCGGCCACTGTGAAAGTCACTGTTAAGGGGGCAGTCACTGTTAAAGGGGTGGCCAAAGTCACTGTTAAAGGGACGGTCACTGTTAAAAAGGCAGCCACTGTGAGTCACCGTTAAAGGGGCGGTCACGAATGTCACTATTAAACGGGCAGTCACCGTTAAAGGGGGCGGTCAACGTGATAGTTACTGTTAAAGGGGCGGTCACTGTTAAAGGGGAGCCAAAGTCACTGTTAAAGGGGCGGGCACCGTGAAAGTCACTATTAAGGGCGGCCACTGTTAAAGTCACCGTTGAAGGGGCGGTCACTGTAAAAGGGGCGGCCAATGTGAAAGTCACTGTTAAAGGAGCGGCCACTGTGAAAGTCACTGTTAAAGGGGCGGTCACTATTAACCCCCTCAGCCCCCCTAGCTTAAACCCCCTTAATGACCAGGCCACTTTTTACAATTCCGCACTACACTACTTTCACCGTTTATTGCTCTGTCATGCAACTTACCACCCAAATGAATTTTACCTCCTTTTCTTCTCACTAATAGAGCTTTCATTTGGTGGTATTTCATTATTGCTGACATTTTTACATTTTTTGATATTAATAAAAAATTACTGAAATTTTTGCAAAAAAATTACATTTTTCGCTTTCTGTTGTAATTTTTTTTTTTACAAAACTGCATTTCTATATACATTTTTCTATAAATTTATTGTTCTACATGTCTTTGATAAAAAAAAATCCAATAAGTGTATATTTATTGGTTTGGGTAAACGTTATAGCGTTTACAAACTATGGTGCAAAAAAGTGAATTTCGGCATTTTGAAGCAGCTCTGACTTTCTGAGCGCCTGTCATGTTTCTTCAGGTGCTAGAATGTCCATTGTGGTACTTGTAGTCCGTTGCTGGCATCATCCATTGTATGCATTTTTTGCTGGTGATTGCCATTAGCAACGGACTACAAGTGCAGGATGTGCTCCCCTACAGAAATGCACAACTGCATATGGGTATGAGCGCATCCTGCTTCCTTATCACCACATTTTTGATGGTTTATATATATATGTATGGAGGTGTATAAACTCCATTTTAAATGTGCCTGTTTTTCATCTTCAGGTCACATTTGGGTGCACCTGCTTGGCCTTGGGCTATATCAGTCAGTCTTGGGTAGGGCTCATAGACACCTCCCACCTCCCATTGCAAGCATGGCCACATGCTGGAGGTAACAGAGGAGATGTTTGTGAGTCGTCCTAATGCTCCTGTAATTGCCCACTGGCCCCTGATATCGCCCATATGGCGCAGGTAGGTGAGTGTTAGGGCCCACGGGCTACTTGAGAGACCTTGACGCTGGTGCCCGAGGCTTAAGACACGTCCTCTTAGTAGGATATGTCGAACTAACTCTCAATTTTTAACATCAGTGTGAGGATTTAGTGTGACGGCAGCGTGCACCTATCTCTGGTTCTGTGTTTGTTCTGAATTCTTGCCACATCCACATAAATTTCATCTTATGTAGGATGTCCATTGTGGAACTTGTAGTCCGTTGCTGGCATCATCCATTGTATGCATTTTTTGCTGGTGATTGCCATTAGCAACGTACTACAAGTGCAGGATGTGCTCCCCTACAGAAATGCACAACTGCATATGGGTATGAGCGCATCCTGCTTTCTTATCACCACATTTTTTGATGGTTTAAGTATAAATACCCCCCAAATGACACCATTTTAGAAAGAAGACACCCCAAAGTATTCATAGAGGGGCATGGTGAGTTCATGTATCATTTCATTTTTTTTCACAAGTTAGCGGAAAATGACACTTTCTGAGGAAAAAAAATATATAATAAAGTTTCCATTTCTGCTAACTTCTGGCAAAAAAAAAAAAATCTCCCACGGACTCACTATGCCCCTCAGTGAATACCTTGGGGTGTCTACTTTCCGAAATGGGGTCATTTGTGGGGTGTGTTTACTGTTCTGGCATTTTGGGCGGGGCTAAATTGTGAGCAGCCATGTAAAGCCTAAAGGTACTCGTTGGACTTTACGCCCCTTTACGCACCTAGGCTGCAAAAACGTGGCCCACATATGGTATCGCCGTACTCAGGAGAAGTAGGGCAATGTGTTTTGTGGTGTATTTTTACATATACCCATGCTGGGTGAGAGAAATATCTCTGTAACTTTGTATAAAATTTTTTAAAAAGTTGTCATGTACAGAGATATTTCTCACACCCAGCATGGGTATATGTAAAAATACTTCCCAAAACTCATTGCCCTACTTCTCCTGAGTTCGGCGATACCACATGTGTGACACTTTTTTGCAGCCAAGATGCGCAAAGGGGCCCAAATTCCAATGAGTACCTTTAGGATTTCACAGGGCATTTTTACGCATTTGGATTCCAAACTACTTCTCACGCATTAGGGGCCCCTAAAATGCCAGGGCAGTATAAATACCCCACAAGTGACCCCATTTTAGGAAGAGGACACCCCAAGGTATTCCATAAGGGGTATGGTGAGTTCATGTAAAATGTTATTTTTTGTCACAAGTTAGTGGAATATGAGACTTTGTAAGAAAAAAAAAAAAAGTCAATTTTCGCTAACTTGTGCAAAAAAAAAAATCTACTATGAACTCGCCATGCCCCTCACGGAATACCTTGGGGTGTCTTCTTTCCAAAATGGGGTCACTTGTGGGGTATTTATACTGCCCTGGAATTTTAGGGGCCCCTAAAGCGTGAGAAGAAGTCTGGAATCCAAATGCGTAAAAATGCCCTCCTAAAGGTACTCGTTGGACTTTCGGCTTTGTATAAAAATTTTATACAAAGTTGTTAATTTACAGAGATATTTCTCTCACCCAGCATGGGTATATGTAAAAATACACCCCAAAACACATCGCCCTACTTCTCCTGAGTACGGCGATACCACATGAGTGACACTTTTTTGCAGCCAAGATGCGCAAGGAGGCCAAAAGTCCAACGAGTACCTTTTAGGAGGGCATTTTTACGCATTTGGATTCCAGACTTCTTCTCACGCTTTAGGGCCCCTAAAATGCCAGGGCAGTATAAATACCCCACAAGTGACTGCATTTTGGAAATAAGACACTCCAAGGTATTCCGTGAGGGGCATGGCGAGTTGATAGAAGATTTTTTTTGGCACAAGTTAGCGGAAATTGACTTTTTTTTTTTCTTACAAAGTCTCATATTCCACTAACTTGTGACAAAAAGTTCAATCTTTCATGGACTCAATATACCCCTCACGGAATACCTTAGGGTGTCTTCTTTCCAAAATGGGGTCATTTGTGGGGTTTTGTACTGCCCTGGCATTTAAAGGGTCTCCACAATCATTACACGTATGGCCAGCATTAGGAGTTTCTGCGATTCTCCTTATATTGAGCAGACGGGTAATGATATATTTTTCCGTTCAGCCTCTGGGCTGAAAAAAAAATGAACGTCACAGATTTCTTCATTCGCATCGATCAATGTGGATGAAAAAATCTCTGCCAAAAAATGTGCAAAAAAAAAAAAAGAGGGGAAAGGACATAGGAGTGCTTGCGAAGTAAGGCCCCATTCACATGTCCGCATCTATTCTGCAATTCTGCGGAATAGATGCGGACCCATTCAGTGTGAATGAGGCCGGCGGTGATGCGGAGAGCACACTATGTGCTCTCCGCATCAGCATTTGCGGAGCTGCGGCCGCGAACTTCCGGGTTTCGGCCCGAAACATCCGGCAGCTCCGCAAAAGATAGAGCATGTCCTATTCTTGTCCGCAATTGCGGACAAGAAAAGGCATTTTCTATATAGTTCTGGCAATGTGTGGATCCGCAAAATGCGGAAAGCACATTGGTGTCCGTGTTTCGATCTGGATCCGCAAAACACATACGGATGTCTGAATGAGCCTTACAGGGGGTGATTAGTGACAGGGGGTGATGGGGTGATCAGGGGGTGACATGGGGTGATCAGGGGTTAATCAGTGATGGGGAGAGGGTGTTGGTGTGTGGTGATTGGTGCACTTACATAGCTGCCTGTGTCCTCTGGTGGTCCCAAGCAAAGGGACCACCAGAGGAGCAGGCAGCAGCATATCAGACGCTGTTTACAAAGCAGCGTCTGATATGCGATTTAGATGGCGTTTTTAACATCTACAGCCTGCCAGCGCATGATCAGCGCTGGCAGGCTGTAGTTAAACTTCCTGCCGTCGTGATCCTGTGAACGCACGCGCGTTCACGGGAAACCTCGCCTCTGCGAGATGACGCGACGATGCGTCAAGGAGGAACAATTTTTTGCTGGTGATTGCCATTAGCAACGTACTACAAGTGCAGGATGTGCTCCCTACAGATACATGCACAACTGCATATGGGTATGAGCGCATCCTGCTTTCTTATCACCACATTTTTTGATGGTTTAAGTATAAATACCCCCCAAATGACACCATTTTAGAAAGAAGACACCCCAAAGTATTCATAGAGGGGCATGGTGAGTTCATGTATCATTTCATTTTTTTCACAAGTTAGCGGAAAATGACACTTTCTGAGGAAAAAAAATATATAATAAAGTTTCCATTTCTGCTAACTTCTGGCAAAAAAAAATCTCCCACGGACTCACTATGCCCCTCAGTGAATACCTTGGGGTGTCTACTTTCCGAAATGGGGTCATTTGTGGGGTGTGTTTACTGTTCTGGCATTTTGGGCGGGGCTAAATTGTGAGCAGCCATGTAAAGCCTAAAGGTACTCGTTGGACTTTACGCCCTTTACGCACCTAGGCTGCAAAACGTGGCTCACATATGGTATCGCTGTACTCAGGAGAAGTAGGGCAATGTGTTTTGTGGTGTATTTTACATATACCCATGCTGGGTGAGAGAAATATCTCTGTAACTTTGTATAAAATTTTTTAAAAAGTTGTCATGTACAGAGATATTTCTCACACCCAGCATGGGTATATGTAAAAATACTTCCCAAAACTCATTGCCCTACTTCTCCTGAGTTCGGCGATACCACATGTGTGACACTTTTTTGCAGCCAAGATGCGCAAAGGGGCCCAAATTCCAACGAGTACCTTTAGGATTTCACAGGGCATTTTACGCATTTGGATTCCAAACTACTTCACGCATTAGGGGCCCCTAAGTGCCAGGGCAGTATAAATACCCACAAGTGACCCCATTTTAGGAAGAGGCACTCTAAGGTATTCCATAAGGGGTATGGTGAGTTCATGTAAAATGTTATTTTTTGTCACAAGTTAGTGGAATATGAGACTTTGTAAGAAAAAAAAAAAAAGTCAATTTTCGCTAACTTGTGCAAAAAAAAAAATCTACTATGAACTCGCCATGCCCCTCACGGAATACCTTGGGGTGTCTTCTTTCCAAAATGGGGTCACTTGTGGGGTATTTATACTGCCCTGGAATTTTAGGGGCCCCTAAAGCGTGAGAAGAAGTCTGGAATCCAAATGCGTAAAAATGCCCTCCTAAAGGTACTCGTTGGACTTTCGGCTTTGTATAAAAAATTTTATACAAAGTTGTTAATTTACAGAGATATTTCTCTCACCCAGCATGGGTATATGTAAAAATACACCCCAAAACACATCGCCCTACTTCTCCTGAGTACGGCGATACCACATGAGTGACACTTTTTTGCAGCCAAGATGCGCAAGGAGGCCAAAAGTCCAACGAGTACCTTTTAGGAGGGCATTTTTACGCATTTGGATTCCAGACTTCTTCTCACGCTTTAGGGCCCCTAAAATGCCAGGGCAGTATAAATACCCCACAAGTGACTGCATTTTGGAAATAAGACACCCCAAGGTATTCCGTGAGGGGCATGGCGAGTTGATAGAAGATTTTTTTTTTGGCACAAGTTAGCGGAAATTGACTTTTTTTTTTTTTTCTTACAAAGTCTCATATTCCACTAACTTGTGACAAAAAGTTCAATCTTTCATGGACTCAATATACCCCTCACGGAATACCTTGGGGTGTCTTCTTTCCAAAATGGGGTCATTTGTGGGGTTTTTGTACTGCCCTGGCATTTAAAGGGTCTCCACAATCATTACACGTATGGCCAGCATTAGGAGTTTCTGCGATTCTCCTTATATTGAGCAGACGGGTAATGATATATTTTTTTTCCGTTCAGCCTCTGGGCTGAAAAAAAAAATGAACGTCACAGATTTCCTCATTCGCATCGATCAATGTGGATGAAAAAATCTCTGCCAAAAAATGTGCAAAAAAAAAAAAAAGAGGGGAAAGGACATAGGAGTGCTTGCGAAGTAAGGCCCCATTCACATGTCCGCATCTATTCTGCAATTCTGCGGAATAGATGCGGACCCATTCAGTGTGAATGAGGCCGGCGGTGATGCGGAGAGCACACTATGTGCTCTCCGCATCAGCATTTGCGGAGCTGCGGCCGCGAACTTCCGGGTTTCGGCCCCGAAACATCCGGCAGCTCCGCAAAAGATAGAGCATGTCCTATTCTTGTCCGCAATTGCGGACAAGAAAAGGCATTTTCTATATAGTTCTGGCAATGTGTGGATCCGCAAAATGCGGAAAGCACATTGGTGTCCGTGTTTTACGGATCCGCAAAACACATACGGATGTCTGAATGAGCCTTACAGGGGGTGATTAGTGACAGGGGGGTGATGGGGTGATCAGGGGGGTGACATGGGGTGATCAGGGGTTAATCAGTGATGGGGGGAGAGGGGTGTTGGTGTGTGGTGATTGGTGCACTTACATAGCTGCCTGTGTCCTCTGGTGGTCCCAAGCAAAAGGGACCACCAGAGGAGCAGGCAGCAGCATATCAGACGCTGTTTACAAAACAGCGTCTGATATGCGATTTAGATGGCGTTTTTTTAACATCTACAGCCTGCCAGCGCATGATCAGCGCTGGCAGGCTGTAGTTAAACTTCCTGCCGTCGTGATCCTGTGAACGCACGCGCGTTCACGGGAAACCTCGCCTCTCGCGAGATGACGCGACGATGCGTCAAGGAGGAACATCCCGGCCGCCCGCAGGACGCATCCCTGCGTTAGGCGGTCGGGAGGTGGTTAAAGAAACCACTTACAGGGGGGGTCACTGTTAAAGGGGCAGCCAAAGTCACTGTTAAAGGGACGGCCACTGTGAAAGTCACTGTTAAAGGGGTGGCCACTGTGAAAGTCACTTACAAGGGGGGTCATTGTTAAAAGGGCGGCCAAAGTCACTGTTAAAAGGAACAGCCACTATGAAAGTCACTGTTAAACGGGCGGTCACTGTTAAAGGGGCTGTCATTGTGAAAGTCACTGCTAAAAGTGGCGGTCACTGTTAAAGGGATGGCCACCATGAAAGTTACTGTTAAAGGGGCATTCACTGTGTAGGTCACTGTTAAAGGGGCGCTCACCGTTAAAGGGGCTGCCATTGTCACTGTTATTATTTAATATAAAATTGCAATAAATAAATACCGGGTCATCAGCTAGTTAAACAATAAAACACACATCTACCACACAGCTCACAAATCCTAAGGTGAAATGCAGAATATTATCTACCTGGGCCACCACAAAACCAACACCAATTACAAATCATAGGAAATTATGATAAAACGGATCCCTTAACTGAAATGAATCATGGAGTGTAGATGAAAAGAACGGATGCGTTATGAAAACACAAATCCCAAACGGATCCGTAAAAAAAAAAAAAAATGAACAATGTCGCTTTAGTTGCTTTCCGTTAGTCAGACTTTTCCGTTGTGTAAAAAAACGGATCCGTCCGATAACGGAAACCAAAACGGTGATGTAAACACACCCTTACATAGCAGTACATGGCTTATATATTTTATTTAAACACCTAACTCACAAACAGGAAAACATTTCTCATTTTCAGAATTCTCATATTCATGGGTATTACTTTTCTTCTGTGTGACGTCTTCTCTCGTAATAACTAAGATTTGATCTATATCTAAAACGTTTCCCACATAATGAACATGAATATGGCCTCTCTCCTGTGTGAATTCTCTCATGGATAAGAAGTACAGATTTATTTGTGTAACTTTTCCGACATTCTAAACATGAATACGGCTTCTCTTCTGTGTGCGTTTTCTCATGGGTAACAAGACTTGATTTATTTGCATAACATTTCCCACATTCTAAACATGAATATGGCTTCTCACCTGTATGAACTCTTTGATGTTTAACAAGAGCTGCTTTTTGTGGAAAACATTTCCCACATTCTGAACATGAATACGGCTTTTCTCCTGTATGAACTCTCTTATGGCTATCAAGTCTTGATTTAACACGAAAACATTTTCCACATTCAGGACATGGGTATAGCTTTTCTCCTGTGTGAATTTTCTGATGTACAGAAAGAGCTGATTTCACTGTAAAGCATTTCCCACATTCTGAACATGAAAACGGCTTCTCTCCTGTATGAGTTCTATTATGTTGATGAAGATTTGATTTCTCCATAAAACATTTACCACATTCTGAACATGAATACGGCCTCTCTCCTGTGTGAACTCTCTTATGGCTAGCAAGTCGTGCTTTATTAGGAAATATTTTCTCACATTCAAAACATGGGTATAGCTTTTCTCCTGTGTGACTTCGCTCATGATAATCAAGCTGTAATTTATATCTAAAACGTTGCCCACATAATAAACATAAATACGGCCCCTCTCCTGTGTGAACTCTCTCATGGTTAAGAAGTTGTGATTTATCTGTGTAATTTTTCTCACATACTAAACATGAATACGGCTTCTCTTCTGTGTGAGTTATCTCATGTCTAACAAGAGTTGATAGATGGGCAAAACATTTTCCACATTCTGAACATGAATATGGTTTCTCACTTGAGTGAATTTTCTCATGGGCAACAAGACTTGGTTTGTCTATAAAACGTTTCCCACATTCTAAACAGGAGTACGGCTTTGCTTCTATGTGAATTCTTCTGTGCGTAAGAGGACCTGAGCGGTATGGAAACTGTTTTCCACATTCCCAGCACTAAAAACTTGTTTCCTCTTTCTGATCTGTACTTGTGGCACCAATCTGTGATTGGTCCGGAGAAGGTTCCTCACACTTAGCCGGATGATGTGACAGATCTGAATTATGAAGTCCAGGATGCACATTTCTGGTGATGAGGTTTTCTCGTGATGAGCGCTGCACGAGATCTTCATCTTCTACTTTATCATTCTGTGATAACATGAAGTTTTCTTCAGAGCTGCTACTGAGATTTTCTGTGAGGATTAAAAGTGGATATTTGTGAAAAGACAAAAGTAGACAAATTTATAATATTTATGTTACTCTACAAACACACATAGGAGTCAAGTATTCCTTGATGAAAAGATTCTTCAGAATCATTATTTTAAGGGAACACTTCATGAGTAGTGACCAGTCCTCCACCTGGAACAAGATGATAAGCCATGAGGTCGGTATAGCCTAAGGGCCACATAGGAACCAGATCTCATTTTTAGGGACTTATTTAGGATGAAGTGGAATAAACAGAGTGACGTCATCAATCAGAATCTGTAATAAAGGTTCCAGCACCTTCTTGGGTCCATTCCACTAAGAATTATGAGTGTTCTATCTAACACAACTAACTATACTATGGAGGAATAAAGCACACTGCACACCAACACCCATCCCAACTGGGAAGCATGGTGGAGGGGTGTCTTGGTTTGAGGCTATTTTACTACTTAAGGGCCCGGACACCTAGGGATCATCGAGAGAACAATGGTTTCTAAGGCATGTGAGAATAATTTACAGGAGAAGCTAGAGGCAGTGTCCATGAGCTCAAGCTGAAGAGACTGGCTTATGCAACATAATGATGACACAAAGCACGCCAATAATCACCTAAGGAATAGATAAAAAATGATAACTACCAGTAATTTGAGTTTCCAAAAACCCAAGACAGGACCATAGAGAGAAATGGATCAACCCCCACAGACAGGAAGCCTCAGAGCAATTAAAAAGGGAACACCCACTTCCTCCTTCAGCGTTGATTCCAGAGAATATTAGTAGGAGCTGTACAAATGCAATTCATATAACTTCTTCTTTCTTCCATTTTTTTAAAATTCTTTATCAAAGACAGAAACAATTGTCATCAACCACAAGTGCCAGGGAGGGAAAACAAATTACAAGTAGGTGTACATATCATTTTTCCCTTCACCCATGACAGCACCCTAGAGAGACTAAATAGCAGAGGAATAAAACACCCCTCGGGGGGGACAGAGCTTAAAAAGTATTCTATATTAAGAAGATCCAGGAGTAAGTAGAAGCCACCTTAGGCTAACAAGACGTCCGAACTAAAAAAGTCCAATCAAGAAACATTCTAAAACCCAGGGACTTTTAAAAACTAGACATTAGACTTTAAACCAGTTATAATCTTATAAAAGAAATCCCACATGGCTTCCTCAGTAAGTGCGTATATAAATAATCATAACAGATTTAACACAGGATGATCAAAACTGAAGATGCCTACTGAACCACTACGGATTCCTTTCGTGCAGATTATATTGCAAAACAAATGTTTAGATCCAAGATCTGCTGGAGGCCCTTCTCTTTTCTGTTACATCTATTAGAAGTACTTCAAATGCCAAAAAATTTCCTCGCAATCTGGCAACCATGATGGAACCTTACTGCGGCATCCATCCTTCCGGAGGTGCCCATGGATCTGCTGCAAAAGGTCTAAAGATCTCCTTGGACCCTTCAGACCTCCTAGGGTCCACACCGGGAGAATTACCACACGAAGGGCCCCAGCAGACAACTGCCGACCCTCTATGGACTCAGTGGGACTTCCAGATCGGCAGCAAGTATTTATAGGGTTTTGCTGGTGTGCCATACCTCATGTAGGCCACTATAGGCCAGACTATATAGTTCAGCCCATCTTCTTACTTTAAAATCAGGAGCTTTATAGGGCTTTGTTTTTGTGCCATATCTCCTGTAGGCTGTCCAACAATATAGTCCAGTTCATATTTTTACTCCCAACCAGGATGCTTATAAGGACTTTGCTGGTATGCCATACTTCCTGTGGGCCTTGAAAGTGAACAAAGTGAAAGTCAGAAGAAAATAATATCCTATCTGGAACATGTCCCAGCCTGTCTGGATTCTCTGACTGTAACCACACTGGTATCGCAGCAACCAGCAGCTCTTACTCTGCCAGCCATCTCTTGCGGAGGAACCGGTCTCATATTGCCCCCTCCTTCTCTATGTTTGGATGGCGATCCAAAGTCTCGCTGTAGTTTTATAAATCTATGTACTATGTACTTTGAGTTATTGCTGCCAAAGTAGCCTTTATTATTTTTCATTTGGATGAAGAGGCCCTGGCACTGGCAAACCCAATATTGAAGAGGAATTGTGCTACCGCTAGTAACCTGCAGCTTTTTCGGGATTAATTTCAAAAATTTTAGAATAATTTGCGCGTGCTTCTGCGTCCTCCACTCTACTCTGCCTCTGCCAAGCCTCCTGTACTGTAGGCCAATATGTGATCCAGTTCCCAACCCAGGCCCTGGAACTGCCCTGGAATGATAAAATATTAGTCACAGCCTTTTGGGAGGGTCTCTATAGTCAAATTAAAAGATGAGGTGGTGGCGGTGGTGGGGGGGGTATAGGAAACGTGCCCGGATGCCGTCTGCAATGGCTGCTTGATTGGGCAGCTCCTGGCCACACCTCAGCAAACTGGCCAGCAACTTAGGTCCTCCAAGCTCCATGAGGAAGAAAACCACCTCACGCAGACCCTCTTCTCCCCTACAATCTGTCTCACCATCCAGGACCCTTGAGGAGTGTTAGACACGGACCCCAAGGCCTGCTGTTCCAACGAGGCGCTCGTCTAAGCCTGCGGCACCTCGCCATTATACCCTTCCGCCAAACCCAAAACAGCACACGTACGGGCCCTCAGGGTATTCCACTTGCAGGGAATACCACAGCAGCGAGCCGGGGTGGGTCCCATCGTCCTCTCACTGTCACATGAGATCCCCTACAGCCACCTCGGAAGATCATTGGTCAGACCCCCCAGAGAGTATACCCGCGATTTTGGCAGAGGATGGCTGCAGTCTCCCTCTCCCTGCAGACACTAGAGCTGGTTCACCAAGCCTCCTTCCTTTGGCTGCCCACCCCCTGCCGTGTCTGATCCTCCACAATTATGGAAAGCATACCTCAGACAATTCCCTGCCAAAGAGGACTTTTGGATGTTTATATCTGAAGTTAAAGGAGCCTGCATGGCTGAAATGGCTGCTGTCAGCTCTGATATTAAACACATTGTAGACCAGGTGGACTCATTGGAAAATGCCCACAACGACATTTGACAATACGTTTCTGTTCTACACTAGGCCATAGCATCTCAAACCATGGTTCTCAGGGACATGGGCCGTCATATAGAGGACTTGGACAATAGAGGTTGCAGAAATAACAGAGTTCGAGGCCTTCCGGAGGCAACAGGAGATGAAGACCCTTTTGTCACCCTGGAGGCCATCTTCAACGTGATCCTTGGGAACCGCCTATGCATAAAATTAAGCTGGACAGAGCCCATGGGGCCTGTAACGGACCGTTTCTGCAGACAAGGGGTAAAAACCGTTTAGGCGATCGGCCCCCTTTACAGAGATATAGGCACAGCTACGGCAGAACACCAAACTCCCGAACTGGATACAAAATAGCACTCCAACTCCCGTACTGGAACCTCCCAAATAGCTGCTAGCAGACGAACAGGAAAAGCAGACAATCAGCTTACACTCCTGGCAATCAGTCTCTAACAGCATACAGTGAATCCCCCCAAGAACGAGACGAGGCTCCGTATTGATGGTAAACAGGAATTCTATCTTTTATTAACGGCTACCTGCCTGGTATTTATCCAGGTCTCCCACCTGGTGGACACTCCCTAGAGGACCAGAAGGAAGACTGCGACACGGGATACAGCAGCCAATCACACACATTGGGACAATACAGACACCCCCAGCATATCCCTCCCCTCTGCCTGTGATACAATCACCCTACATGGGTAATGCAATCATCACAGGCAGACGAATACACAATGTCTTCTGTCCTGGAGACAATTGAGGAGTCATTCAATTATCTCTCAGGACAAAGGGAAATCGCCAATACACATGTGGGGACAATAGGACAGACATCACTATTCAATACACAATGTCCCACCCTTTACAATACACACAGACATTTCAGAGACAAGACTCCATTATGCACATGGGGACACAGAACAAGCATTACTGTTAAAATACACCAGGTAAGACACATTACATTAAAACTATACATTTAACATATCCCCAGATAGCTCAGGTCTGAGCGCACATTATTAAGTGAATGGCGCTCAGACCACACTGAACTACAGTTTAATCGCCATGGAGCCAAAGTCTTTACAGTCAGTTTCATACGAATGGGCTCCATGGGATTCCTATCTGGGGTATAACACATTCAACCAAAACTACCGAACCCCAGGCAGAAAAGCACGAATTAAGCTTTTCTGCAGGTAAAAGATGTCTTTTAACAGGGGCCATAGTCCAAAGGCAGCAGGCGAGCAACCAGGTTTCTCCAATGCAATGTGGCGAGATTGGTCTCGTCACATCTCTCCCCTTTTCCAAACAGACTAACAGGGTATCTGACCTCCTGCCGGTCAGTGCCCTTGTTAGTCCAGCAGCCACCCACAAAACACAATCAACAGCACAGCCCACCCACAATAAATAGTTACTGCAACTGGGTAGAGGAGAAGCTTGTCCATGTCCAGGTGCCTCACCACGGCTGTGCTGGAGTGCGAGTACGCTGACTTGGTGGGGTGCTGCATGGGCAGAGACCCGCGTCACTCTGCCCTGTTGCCAGCAGCTACTGGGAGGGTAGCCTGGTTGAAGCCTGGTTGTTGGAGGGAGACCGACTGTCTCCCCTTTAGATATACAGTCCTGCTGGAGACCGACTGTCTCCCCTTTGGTTACACAGCTCTGCTGCTGGGGAAAGGAGACTGAGCTCTCTATTCCCTGCCCATTAGTGATCCGCCGCTGGGGAGAGGTGGTAGTAAGCTCCTCTCCCATACATTCCTTCCTCCTCAGTGGAGGGAGACCGACTGTCTCTCCTCCCAATACAGAGTCCTGCTGCTGGAGAAAGGAGACTGGGCTCTCTATTCCCTGCTGGTTACTCTGCCGCTGGGGACTGGAGACCGGGCTCCCAATTCCCAACAAATAATACTGCCGCTGGGGAATGGAGACCGGGCTCCCAATTCCCGAAAAATCACGCTGCTGATGTGGGGCAGGAACAACTACCTCTGCCCCTGTAGCTCAGCCTGCCGCTGGGGAATGGAGCTCAGGCTCCCAATTCCCTGTAATATCTCCCGCTGGGGAATGGAGCTCAGGCTCCCAATTCCCTGCAATATCTCCCGCTGGGGAATGGAGCTCAGGCTCCCAATTCCCTGCAATATCTCCCGCTGGGGAATGGAGCTCAGGCTCCCAATTCCCTGCAATATCGGTGGAGAGACCTCGGTCCCATCTCCACCTGCCGCCTGGGGTTCCTCCCAGTAAATTTCAATAATGTCTTCCCAGCGGAATGGGTCTGGAACTGGATCTGTCACCTTGCTGTCCTGCTGAGCCTTCCCAATGGAGTGGAAGAGATCTCGGTAGTCCTGCTCCAGTTCCCACTCCAGGGTTGCTAGGTGAGCCAGGTCTTGCTCTACCTCATGGGGGTCATCCCCGTCATGCCTAGCCTCCCTCTCGTAGAAAATGTCCTGAAGTCTGTTCTGCGCAGGACTCCCGAAGTCAGGCTCTGCAAAGGACTCCCATAACAAGCCAGAACCATCAAACTCCTCTCCCTCTGGCTTGTCATGCTCGGCTGTCCAGGGTATATACTGTGCCATATACCACCAGAGCGCCTGGTAGGCATCCTCCAGCCATAGCTCCTGCCATACCCGGTGCTCTAGTTCCTTCACCCATTCATCAAGGGGCTGCTCTCCCAGAAAGGGCATCCGCAGGGCCACTTGCTTCTGCCACCGCTGCTCTTCACTGGGGAGACTCTCACCCCGCTGGTATTGTACATTGTCCAGGGCCTGGTACCAGATGCCTTTCCTTAATGCATCCCGGCCATCCAGGTCCTCCTCCTCGTATGACACTGCTGGTTCCATTCTGGTGCTTTTAGGGTCGCTGTACTGGGACATGCGTTGCCCCCACTTGTAAATCAAGGAAATGGTGTCTCCTGTAGCTGTCCTTCTGGCTGTAGGAACGATCCCGCTGCTCGCCACCAATTGTAACGGACCGTTGCTGCAGACAAGGGGTAAAAACCGTTTAGGCGATCGGTCCCTTTACAGAGATATAGGCACAGCTACTGCAGAACACCAAACTCCCGAACTGGATACAAAATAGCACTCCAACTCCCGTACTGGAACCTCCCAAATAGCTGCTAGCAGACGAACAGGAAAAGCAGACAATCAGCTTACACTCCTGGCAATCAGTCTCTAACAGCATACAGTGAATCCCCCCAAGAACGAGACGAGGCTCCGTATTGATGGTAAACAGGAATTCTATCTTTTATTAACGGCTACCTGCCTGGTATTTATCCAGGTCTCCCACCTGGTGGACACTCCCCTAGAGGACCAGAAGGAAGACTGCGACACGGGATACAGCAGCCAATCACACACATTGGGACAATACAGACACCCCCAGCATATCCCTCCCCTCTGCCTGTGATACAATCCCCCTACATGGGTAATGCAATCACCACAGACAGGAGAATACACAATGTCTTCTGTCCTGGAGACAATTGAGGAGTCATTCAATTATCTCTCAGGACAAAGGGAAATCGCCAATACACATGTGGGGACAATAGGACAGACATCACTATTCAATACACAATGTCCCACCCTTTACAATACACACAGACATTTCAGAGACAAGACTCCATTATGCACATGGGGACACAGAACAAGCATTACTGATAAAATACACCAGGTAAGACACATTACATTAAAACTATACATTTAACATATCCCCAGATAGCTCAGGTCTGAGCGCACGTTATTAAGTGAATGGCGCTCAGACCACACGAATACAGTTTAATCGCCATGGAGCCAAAGTCTTTACAGTCAGTTTCATACGAATGGGCTCCATGGGATTCCTATCTGGGGTATAACACATTCAACCAAAACTACCGAACCCCAGGCAGAAAAGCACGAATTAAGCTTTTCTGCAGGTAAAAAAGATGTCTTTTAACAGGGGGCCATAGTCCAAAGGCAGCAGGCGAGCAACCAGGTTTCTCCAATGCAATGTGGCGAGATTGGTCTCGTCACAGGGCCCTTAGGCCTAAGAGTACCATCGCCCGTCCCAGGGACATTATATGTTGTGTTCATGATTATACACTCAAGGAAGCTATCATGGCAAAAACCAGAACCTTACGCAATTCAGGGCTTCAGTGCATCTCTTCCTTGACCTTTCATGGATTACTTTACAAAAACGAAGACACCTACAGCCTCTTCTGACATTACTACGTTACCGCCAAATTGCCTACAGATGGGGCTTTCCATTTGCCCTATCAGCGCACCACCAGGGAAACTGGCGACTCTCCATTCTTTTTCCAATCTACATCCCTTCTGTGAAACATTGAAAGTCCCTGTTCCTGCTATGTCAGACTGGGAGGTTAATTCCCCTTTGCCACCATTGCCCCGGGTGTGGACCCAGGTCGCATGGGACGGAGTACAGGATCATCCTCCTACCCATGGATCTCCTCATCTCCTGGGCACCATCCACCTGATTAAACTCTTCTACAATCTGTACAAGGAGAAGTAACCTGCTCTGGCTCTACTACTCTCCCATGAATTCCATTTGGCAGCTATTACGAGCGTCTTGTCTACCATTTGGTTTTTCTTGCTAATTAGCCAGTTACCTCATTGTTACCTCTCATATCTTTATATTATTGGTGCGAGCTAGGCTGAGTACAAGCCAGCCCCTATAGGTTTTTTTGTTTTTTTCCCTGCTCTTCCTGTAGCCTTTGTCGGTCGTCTTCTGACACCATGACCCCTACGGAGGCTCTACTCGTTGCCTCTAGCAGGGATGCATATCCCTGGGAATTATATTGCCTGTGTTAGTTTTATGTTTCTTGTCTTGTTCTGTGCTGTCTACCCCCCTTTTGTTTCCATTTATCTCTTAAGCCTCCATATACCCTTAGGACACTGCCCTTTCGGGCTCTGACCTCCATAATGGACAGGAACTCACCCAGCTGGAAGACAGTGCGGTCATCAGATGGTGGGGAGACGGAACCTTATTTTGCATCTATTGCTAAGCTGTATTTCTCCTTTATATCTTTCTTCATTCCAATATGATGCAGTGTGTAACCCTAAATGTTAAGGGACTCAACTCAAATGCCAAGAGGAGACTTCTGCTTTCAGCTCAGCAATACCCTACTGCATACCCAGCTACCCATTCCTGTCGGAAGGCCGGAGAGGCGATACTAATATCAGCCCATTATCCAATCAAGATAGAATCTTCAGTACTAGACCCTTACCCTGGGAACACACTTCGCGTGTTCCCAGGGCGGGCATATGACGCGCGTTTCTGCCGCGAAGTGGCTGTTTTATAATAGAATATGGGTTGGATCGCGCGTGCTGCCGCGCGATAGTCACGGCAGCCGACGCGATTGCGTAGGGCGTTTTACAGCGCGGTCGTCCGCGCTGTAAAACGCCGACATGTGAACCATGCACATAGGGATGCATGGCTTTTCACATGTTGAGCGTTTTTCAGCGCGTATAAACGCGCTGAAAAATGCTCAGGTGTGTTCCCAAATCAAATCTACCATATGTTACTGCTGCAGCATCATTATGCATAAAGCAATCTTTAGTTTCTTCACATATCACTGTTTTCCTTGAGCTTTTCCCTTAGTCACGGCTGTTTAAATATTTACAATATAAGGATCTTCTCAAGATGGCACACCTCCTCACTCTGAAGCCTAATGCGGGCATGCAGTGTGAAGGACCGCCCCTCTGTCTTCTGTTTATACTAAAAGGAAGACAGACAAACCCTAGCAACGGTCTTTTTTAAGGGAGCAGTGGAAAAGGACAGGGGGACATTAATGAAAGCTGTTATTATAAGGTAATTACAGATCTTTTGACAATCATTGACAGACTTACTCAGGAATACATGCCTAGATCTAATAAACGAGTAAATAAAGAAAAACTATTACAGTTACCCTTTAAAGGGAACCTGTCACCTAAAAAACGCCTCCCAGACCACCAGCATTACCTTAAAGTAGCTAACAATATGTTTCTAAAGATCCAAAAGCGAAGGGGCAGGAAAAGGGGCGTGGAAGCGAGGTGGCTGCTGCCCATTTGACTTCGACTTAGTCTTTCACGATTTTGGTGCATCTGGCCGGAGGAAGAAAGGATCTTTAGAAACATACTGCTGGCTACTTTCAGGTGATGCTGGTGGTTTGGGAGGAGTTTTTTAGGTGACAGGTTCCCTTTAACATTACTTTTTCTGATTCTATGGACAGATTGACTTTATCTGGTAGATCTCCCTATCGGACACAGCAACGACTCTCTAGGGACTTTCGCAGGCTGATTAGACGATGTACGATTTATGACAAATTAACCACCCTACCAATAGGTCCTTTTCATTTTATTCTGCTTCCCACAGCGCACATACCAGACTCAACTATTGTTTTGGAACCATTTCCACCCTGCCAGTATTGGAGGGGGCTGTTTTGGGACCGATCACTTTGTCTGATCATGCCCCAGTGGCGGTCCTATTGGATGCTGGTTCGGGATACACCCGACAATGTCATTGGTGTCTTAATGATAACATCCTTAAACGATGTTAACAATGTCCGCTGCATTTGGGAAGCGCATAAAGCTGTAATGCGGGGCCATTGCATTTCCCTGGGCACTAGGCTAAAGAGGGATTCGGCAGCCACTGCACAGTCTCCGAGATCACGCCTACATCGCTTAGAAGTGATGATGAGTGCTCATCTCACACTCTGTACCCTTAAAAGTACAGTTCATATCCGTGCCCAACTACATAAGATTGCTAGTTGATAAAAGTTGATAAACTAAATATATATACCCGGCAATGGTATTATGCCTAGGGGAATAAGCCTCATTCCCTATTAGCTAAGCAACTCTGAAACCGTCTCCCACAGTCTAGTCCATATGCTATCAAAGGAGACGACAGAACGGTCTACTATGACCCCAAGGAGGTACCGGCGCGATTCTCTACTTATTACACTGCTCTTTATAATCTACCTAGTGATCTTCCTGCAGGTAAAGGGCCCAGAGAGAGTTTATTGCAGGCATACCTGACCTTGTGTAACCTGCCTACTCTGTCGGCAGAAGATATTAATGCGCTCAATGGGCCTATGACTGTGGAGGAGATAGAGGAGGTCATTGACCATCTACCTGAGGCCAAGTCAACAGGTCCCAATGGCTTTCTCTATAGGTACTACAAGACCTTTAAATCGGAACTGATGCACCATATGTTGTCTCTTTAACCTGTTCTATTCAAGTGGTTTTGTTCCATGCAGGCAGGTAAGCGACACTACATGAAGGAACGTCGATTTATTAGATGTGATTAGTCGCTCGGGGAGGAGGCCTTGCTACTTAGCTTGGACGCTGAAAAAGCATTTGACCGCTTAAGCTGGTCATTTCTGTTTGCTGCTTTGAAAGCATATGGTCTTTCTGGCCCTTTTATTCAGGCCATCAGGGCCAATTGAACTGCCACATGCAGAGTCACGACCAATACGCATAAAAAATGGGACAAGACAGGGATGCTGCCTATACCCCTTATTATTAGCATTCTGTATCGAACCCCTAGTGGTGAAAATCAGAGCTTGCCCAGACGTTCGAGGTGTCATGGTCAGAGACAAAGGGTTCAAATTATCGTTGTATGCAGACGATGTCCTGCTTACTCTAACCAGGCTCCACAACTCCCTCCCAAACCTCTATTTCATACTGCGAGAGTTTGGGATTCTGTCAGGGTATAAGGTTAATACTCATAAGACTGACGCCCCCCCTCTTAATATTTACCATGTGGCCCTCAAGTGTTCTTCAGACTAACTTACCTTCAATGGGAAAGGGGACTGTTTGCAATATCTGGGTATTAACCTTACTCCCTATTATACGGATCTTTACAAAAGTAATTTTCCTCCCATATATAGAGATTAGAGATCTTCTCACCAAATGGAATACCCCCCTCTATATCCTTCTTAGGTTGCATTGCGGAAGTGAAGATGACGATTCTTCCGAAGATCCTGTGTTTAAGACCCTACCCATCCCTATTCCTCTAAGAGACCTCAAGTCAATTCAGTCACAGCTTTTAAGTTTCATTTGGGCCGATAAATGACACAGGATACCTAGATCGGTACTCTTGACTGGCAGATCTCAAGGTGGTTTTAGAGTCCCTGATCTGGTTAAATACTACTGGGCAGCCCAGTTGCATAGTGTGACGGCATGGGCCTCCTTACAGCTTTATTCTATTTGAAAGCAAACCAATAGGCTCTGGTTGGCTCCCATACACCCCAATTCCCTGCTATAGTAAAACCCCTATAGTCTGCTTTCCCCTAGGGAACTCCTAGGTCCCATGGCCTGTACCAGATCTATATGGCGGGTCTGCAGTGGTAGATACCCTCTGCCCTGCCGACATTCCTCCATGGCTTCTTTCCTATACCATCCCCTGCTCCCAGCTAGTATCACCACGTCTGTGACAAGGCCGGGGTGTCAACAGAATGTTTTTCACTATGCGGACACCCGTTTTCAAGGGAATTATTATCCTTCTCTGCTCTTCAGGCCAAATACAATCTTCCCACCCAAGACACTTTGCCCAGTCTGTTTTTTTCTGGGTTAACTGTCTCCCTCCTGACGGCATTTGAATGTCTCTGTAGAAAGGGAACATACATGAAGGGACTAATATCTGATATTTATGACGTACTGATAGATCCTGTCCCAGAACGGGTCATTAGACATTCCTATATGGTTTGCAGGGAGGAATATTTGGGAAGGACCCTGCCTGATGCAACCTGAAGTCTCATATGGAGGAGAGTGGCGAAGTCTTCGATTGTAGTTCTCTCTTTGGAAAACCAGTAGAAGATACTAATGTACTGGTATCACACTCCCGATCTCCTCCATAGGCTGAACCCAGCGGTGTCGGGAGTTTGCTGGCGATGTGGGATATCCTGGGGAACACTTATATTTTCTGGGATTACCCTCATATTCGCCCCTTCTGGTCTAGAGTCAGCACTCTCCTAGGTGATCTCTTTGGATGCAGTGTGCCTCCTGACCCCGTAACCTTCCAACTGAATATTACACCTACGCCTATACGAAAACATTTGCCTAAATTGTTAGTACAGGTGCTAACAGTGGCCCGTCGACTTATTGCTCGTTTTTCCAAAGGCCCCGACTCCCAGAAGATCTCTGATCTCTACACCAGGGTGTCAGAAGTTAGAACACTGGAGTATATGACAGCTTTATTACAGGATAGGGTGGATTTATTTTAAACTTTTTGGGAAGCATGGGACACTTATTGGATTACCAGACAACGATAAGGCGGGCTTTAGATAGAATAGACACCCCCCCCCACCTTTACTATTAGTTAGGTCTTTTTGAGATGCTATAAAGATCATATATATTTCATTAGGATATTTTTGATAGCTATATTCTGAGGACTTCTTCTTTATGTTGTGATACTGTTGACATTCATCCTTTAATTAATGACTAAACACAACAAGAAGTTTGGCTATCGATTAGCCTTTATTTGTATTTCAGAGACATGGACTGATTTTGATCTTCGATGCTTTATGTATGTTATTCCAGCAAAGTGAATTGTACATCTTGTCTTGCTCATATCTCTCTATGTTTCGTGTACAGTTGTGTTCAAAATAATAGCAGTCAGACATCACTAACCTGATCAGTTGCTGTTTTTAGTAGAAATGATATTTCTACATAGTGTAGTAGAGGAATAGAAATCCAACAGACCCAACAGTCATAACATGCATGCTGCCGAGTCTGTGTAATTTAACCAATAATGGAAAGGGGCATGTTGAAAATAATAGCAGTGTGGAGCTCAATGAGTGAGGCAATTCATTATATGAAAAACAGGTGGCAATTATTGCCCTTATTTAAGGAAGAAAGGCAGCAAATGTTGTACGTGCTGGTTACAGTGCATTTCTCTCTGAAATTCTGAGGAAAATGGTCCGTTCCAGACATTGTTCAGAAAAACAGCGTACCTTGATTAAAAAGTTGATTGGAGAGGGGAAAACATATAAAGAAGTGCAGAGAATGATCGGCTGCTCGGCTAAAACGATCACAAATGCATTAAAATGGCAACCAAAACCTGAGACGTGGAAGAAAGCAAAAAAATTTCATTTGAATGGATAGAAGAATAGCCAAAATGGCAAGGACTCAGCCAATAATCAGCTCTAGGAAGATGCAAGAAGGTCTAAAGTTACCTGTGAGTACTGTTACAATTAGAAGACGCCTGTATGAAGCCAAGCTATCTGCAAGAAGCCCCCACAAAGTCCCAGGAGCACATTGACCGGCCTAAAGAAAAAAGGCGCAACATTTTGTGGACTGATCAAAGTAAGATTGTTCTTTTTGAATCTAGTGGCCCGAGACAAATTGTCAGACGACCCCCAAACACTGAATTCAAGCCACAGTACCCTATGAAGACAGTGAAGCATCAGGATATGGGGATGTCTCTCATACTACGGTGTTGGGCCTATTTATCGCATACTAGGGATCAAGGATCAGTTTGAATACATCAGAATACTTGAAGAGGTCCTGCTGCCTCATGCTGAAGAGGAAATGCCCTTGAAATGGGTGTTCCAACTAGAGAACGACCCCAAACACACCAGTAAACGTGCAACATCTTGGTTCCAGACCAACAAGATTGACGTTATGGAGTGGCCTGCCCAATCCCCGCATCTTAATCCAATAGAAAGCTTGTGGGGTGACCTCAAAATGCCGTTTCTGAGGCAAAACCAAGAAATAGAGAAAAACTGTGGAATGTAGTCCAATCATCCTGGGCTGGAGACCTGTTCAGGGGCCAGAAGTTGGTTGACTCCGTGCAGCACAGATGGACAGCAGTTCTCATAAACAGTGGTTATACAACTAAATATTAGTTCAGTAATTCAAAAGGAAAGCAAAATCTTCAAGCATTTTTCAGTTTATATAGTGAATGAGTTTTAAAGAAGAATACAGACACTGCAATTTTTTTTTAACAGTCTAATATTCACTTTTCTTCCATTTTTTTAGAGGAATACCACAAATAAAAGCTATTAGAAGGATTCTGAGCTTTATTCACTTTTCTAAACACACTGCTATTATTTTTAACTCAACTGTAAATGCCGAAACAACATTTTTCTTTTATATTTATATAAAAATACAATTAGGAAAAGAAAAAAAAAAAGATGAGTTGGCTGATAAGGACATACCTACCTCTCTGGATGCCCTGATAATTCTGGCCATCCGGATAGACATGTAGTTCTTGGACTGTGGCAAGCAGATGGGTCAAAAGAGAAGATCCTTTCAACTGGCACCAAAATTTAAAAACCATAATCTTCTCCTTCCCCAGCTTCTGTTCCCAAACCCATGCAGGTGGACAGAGTAAGGGTGTCTGATGAAAAATCTAACCACAGACCTACCAATAGACTGTGCCTGTGGTGGCAGTGGTCACTTTGTCTGCATCTGTCCTCATAAGCAGGAAAACTTCAGGGCCAGTTGGAGAGGCGCCCCTAGGTGAAGATCAGTCCTCGCCACAGCCATCCTTACCAGTGACTTTGTCCTATGGTGGTACTCGGTTCACCGTGTCACCCCTCCTTGATTATGGTTCGGTAGGTATCTTCCTGGAATAGCACGTGGTGGACCAGTATTACATACCTGTTTGACATCTCAAAAGACTCTTGCTGGTGACTTCTGAGTCCGTGAGTTTTATCACCTTGGACCTGCAAACGGGAAACTGCACTCTGAAAAGAGATCTCTATTGATGCTTCAAAATTGTCAGGCCATTCGGGGCTGCCATGGCTCCGTATGCAATAATTATCAGCTGCCTCCAATCTCAATTGTTTGATTGTCTCCATGGGGCACAATTTTTTCTACAATTTGATGAGGATTCATCAAGAAGACGAATGGAAAACAGTTTTTTGTACTTAAGATGGCTGCTACGAATATTTAAAGATGAAGTTCGGTTTAAGTAATGTGTCAGACGTATTTCACAAGTTCCTCATGACATTTTCAGAGACCATCCTGTAAGTATATATTGGCGTACATTCATTTCCCCAAGACCTTCTATCTCCCTCCAAAGACATGTGAATGCTGCTTCAGAACCGGCTTTATGCAAAATTTGAAAAACTTACTCTTAAGAAATCTGTCTTCCATTCCTTGGTTGAGGTCCCTGGGTATTTAGGGCACCCTCTCCCAACATGGGGACCCTGAGATTTTCGTTCTCTGGTGACCAGTAAAGGTGTGTGGAAGTCCAGTGCTCCTCCAGTTCTCCAGTTCCTTTTGTTGTTCAGTCGTGTACCCTTCCTACCTGTGTTCCTGCACGTCCAGTTCTGTTTAGGCTTAAGTAAGCCAGCCTGTCTGCCTTGTCCTGCCAAGTAACCAACCTGCCCTGCTTATGTCTCCACCACTACCCTGACCAAAAGCTTTTCTGTGTATGACCTAATCTATGTTAAAAGTGTGATGCCAGTATCTTAAACAAACAAAAACAAAAAAACAAAACCACAGCATTCTAGTCTTGCTGTCTGTTCAGACTACAACTGTGGTTTTCATGCGTTTTCCATCACCGGAGCTCCCAGTACCTGCACCAGAATCCCTGACCCCACTAGGTCAGCTGCCAACTACACCAGGAGAAAAGCAAGAGGTATCAGCCTGGCTGTGTCCCTGCAGCAAAGTCCAAATTCCTGTACAGAGGTTAATGGGTTAATACCAGGGGAGAGCCAGGATAATGCCATTAGGATTAGCTGCAAGTCAAACCAGTTTGTTGGCAGAGTAGGTCCACACCCACTAATCCGTAACTAGCATTGCTGATCAAAAGGAAAGATCATGGCAAGGACACTAGCCTGGTGGAAGAGGAGACCTGCTATCAGCTCATTGAGGGATCATATTACAAGCTACATACAGAAATCTATGGGGATGAGAGGAGGAGCTGCTGGAGGACGAACAAGGAAGACCAACATTTCTATCTCAGCCCAGTGCTGGATTCACAGCTACACCGCTCAGTACTGCTGTGCAATGTCCTCCAGACTGCTGCTGTCTCTGAGGGTGTGCTACAGAGAGTTTTTGGGAGCAGCATTTAATCTAAAACATAAGTTTTTAGGAGTTAGCTGAAGTTGGTAACAGATTTCAGCGTAAAGGTTCCTTTACACTGGATGATATTACAGTAGATTGTCCTTCCCAACAATCTGCTGATCGCTAATGGAGGAGACAAGCAGCAATCCGCTACAGAATGTGGGGAGGAACGATCGCTAATGCCATCGCTCTTCCCTCATAAGAACTCATTGACTTGCTGGCAGGAGATTGTGTTTACACGGCACAATCTGCTGCTGGTAAACATTTTGGCGTACACGCAAATGATCCAAGTACCCGATGAATAAGTGTTCCACTCGTTCATCAGAAATACATTTACACCTTCTAATCTGTGCAATTTAAGTCCCTTGTAAAGGGCCCTTAGGACAATCTCAACAGGTTAGGACCATGAATCCTAAAGAGAAGTGACCTAATACAAAGCCAATTTTCACATCCATCAGGATGTGGCACATCACAATTCCTGCAGGTGGGCTTAGAAGATCTCTTGTGGATCTAATCCTAACAGCTATGAGCTCCTGCTTACCAACTCCAGCCAGTAGAAGACTTCAGCTTAAATATTCCCCCAAGCAAGAAGCAGATGGAAAAGGAAAGGGCTCTGCTACTGGTGAAGGATGGTAAAAAAAGATCGGAAAAACAAGTGAGGTTTAGTAAAATAAATAAATAATGACTGGACCACTGTGCTTTGACTCGTACTCAGAAGAGGCACTTATAGATGAATATTAGCAGTCCAGGTAAATAAGAACCCCCCAAAACTGGGCAAATATGAACCCAGAACCAGGATGGCTGCAAGGATAAGACCCTCCCCGAACTGCGCATGCACTCGCTTCCAGTCCATGCACAGAGTCTACAGATTATACTGGTCAATCATATGGCCACCAGAGGAAATCACTGTCTTCAGAAAATATGCAGAACATTGATGGAGCCTAACACCGATTACCACTAAAGATGCCAGTGCATCCATATATGTACCAGATAATGGCTCCTGTGCCAACACCACCGAAACCCTAGTGACTATTAGTGATGTCGCGAACATAAAATTCGCAAATGTTCGCGAACATACAAACAGGGCGAACCGCCATAGACTTCAATAGACAGGCGAATTTTAAAAACCAAAGGGACTCTTTCTGGCCACAATAGTGATGGAAAAGTTGTTTCAAGGGGACTAACACCTGGACTGTGGCAGCCGGAGGGGGATCCATGGCAAAACTCCCATGGAAAATTACGTAGTAGACGCAGAGTGTGGTTAGTTGAATTCGCAATGCGATTAATATAAATTGTATTAATCGCATTGTGATTACAACTTAGATCTGGGTTCCTAATGGTTGTATTGGTAGAATATAACGAAGATTGAGACTATAGCGCTATATTCTCAATCTTCGTTTATATTCTGCAATACAACCATTAGGAACTCAGATCTAAGTTATATCGCAATGAGAATAATACAGGTTATATTAATCGCATTGCGATTACAACTACTAACACTGCAGCTTCAGAATGAATCTAAGATGGATGCCGTCCTTGCTTTTTGATAGGAGGTGGGAGGGTCTGGGAGGAGACTGATGTACTAGCCCTAAAAGGGCTTTTTGGGGTGCTGTCAGGACGCTGTCCTTACAGCAGAGATCAGATGAGTCTTTCAGGACTGGAGTGGACACTGAATACACTAGCCTAGATATCGATTTCCCTATTAAATCAGCAGCAACTACACTCTCCCTCCTCTCACTAAGACTGCAGCTTCCGAATGAATCTAAAATGGATGCTGTCCAGGAGATGGGAGGGTCTGGGAGGGAGGGTATGCTGCTGACTGGCTGGAATGTGTCTGCTGACTGTGAGGTACAGGGTCAAAGTTTACTCAATGATAGGGGGTGGACCTAACATCGCATATGTTCGCCCGCCGCGACGAACGCGCACAAGCTATTTTCGCCGGGAACTGTTCGCCGGTGAATAGTTCGGGACATCTTATTTGCGAATTCAACTTAGAGCTGGGTTCCTAATGGTTGTATTGCTAGAATATAACGAAGATTGAGAATTTAGCGCTATATTCTCAATCTTCGTTATATTCTAGCAATACAACCATTAGGAACTCAGCTCTAAGTTGTAATCGCAATGCGAATAATACTTACAATTATTAATCGCTTTCCGAATCCATTTGTTGCCTCTATTTGATTGTATATGACAGTTCCAAAGCAAGATATCTTGCTTTGGAGGCAGCAGAACGTTGGTGGTAGTCATAGTCAACCGTCATATACAATCAAATAGAGGCATCAAATGGATTCGGAAAGCGGTTATTAATGTAGTATATTCAGCATTGCTATTACAACTTAGAGCTGAGTTCCTAATGGTTGTTGTATTGCTAGAATATAACGCTATATTCGTTATCTTCGTTATATTCTAGCAATACAACCATTAGGAACTCAGATCTAAGTTGTAATCGCAATGCGAATAATGCAGGTTATATTAATCGCATTGCGATTTACAATTACCAACACTGCAGCTTCAGAATAAATCTAAGATGGATGCCGTCCTTGCGTTTAGATAGGAGATGGGAGGGTCTGGGAGGGAGGGTATGCTGCTGATTGGTTGGAATGTGTCTGCTGACTGTGAGGTACAGGGTCAAAGTTTGCTCAATGATAAAGTATACGGGCGAACGCGAACATCGAATATGTTCGCCCGCCACGGCGGATGCGAACAAGCTATGTTCGCCGGCGAATAGTTCGGGCCATCTCTAGTGACTATGATGGTTACCACCTCAACATCTGAACTGTGCATGGGCCAAGCTCTGACACATGTACAGGAAATCTACAACACCACAGAACACAACAACAATGGACACCATGTCTATAGAATGATCCAGGCATATGCATGGATATACCACAATTACCAGAGACCAATCAAATATGGTCACCATGCCTACAGTCTGATCCGCGCATTTGCTGAAATACCTAGGAAGAAACCCAGAATGGCTCCAGAATCACTGAGCAGGACAGGAAATGGTCAAGGTAGAGGCTGATCAAGTGCAGACACGTCTCCGCCCCAGGGTCAGATGATTTAGAATGCATAAGTTGGCGGAATATTTCAGGAATGTCCTGAAAATTCAGAGGGAGCGCCACGGAGCTACAGAGATGTATATAAAATATATGATATATAATATGTAAGTTAGAAGATGATTAATGCAAATTGTAGCTTATGGGTAAAAAGTAATGAAGAAAATTGTGAATAGAAAGTATGTATCTGTATCTCTTTGTTCAATAGATGAACATGATCTCCATTTGATAATATACCGTCACACTTACTTCACCGGGAAGGAGGGTATAGGATAAAGCTCAAGACACCTATACCTCCACCTCCTTCGGCTGAGGTCGCTTTGCAAGATGTGTCTGAGGCTTCCTGGTCCCCAAAGAGATGACACCGGGGCTCCAAAATGAAGTGGAAGTCTTTACTGATTCAGCTCGACGTGTTTCGTGATGATTCTCTTTTTCAAGAGCAAACACATAAAACAAGTAGGACAAACTTCTATAGGGAGACAACATGGTCTGGGGTCATCATATGGGAAGGAAGTGAACCCCCATGATATCACTTCCTGGTAACAATTGAATTCAGTAACATTCATAAAACACATTAATATCAACGTTAGTAGATAATGATTGATGACCTTTGAAAGATAGAAAATAAAACTTTATATATGAGCTTATTCTTGTATTTTGTATTTTAGATCTTTATTATATGAGGATACCTGGTGAGACCAGAAGAGGAAATGACTGTGATGCGTTCCATGGTGGAACGCATTAGAAATCTAATGTAGAATTGTTGCTATGCGTTTCACAGCGGAACACATAGAGGAAGTAACAACTAGATTGAAGCTGGGGGAGGTGTGGACACAAGAGGAGCCGCTGTGTGCTGGTGGGTTTGGGTGGACTAGGTACCGATGCGTTCCACTGTGGAATGCATCGGGAAGGAAAGGAGGCGTGCTCTATGAGGGGGCTACTGGGAGGCGCTAGTTCCTGTGTGTGAGCTGGTGGATGGAGAACACCAGGGGAGATAGCGCCGATGTGTTCCACTGTAGAGCGTGGACTTCCTGTGCATAACAAGGCTTTAGGGTAATGGACGATACGTTCCAGCGTGGAAAGCATGTGCATGAATGGATGTACAAGAATGGATATGATGGGGAAATGAAAAATTGCAAAATAAAGATGGACTGACAAACTTAGAAGTAACCAGTTACTTAAGAGAAGGGTACAATAAATACAGGACATAAATATATAGGACATAAGTACAGGACATAAATATATGCAAAGGAGAGCAATAAGTGATAAGACGTAGACAAATAAATGTTAAGATGTAAAAAAAAAAAATTATATATATACACACACAGGTATAACTCGAAAAATTAGAAAATCTTTCAAAAGTCCATTTATTTCAGTAATGCAAATTAAAAGGAATTGCATTAATGCAGCTTAAAATTAGAATTTTGTGAAAAGGTTCAGTATTCTAGGCTCAAAGTGTCACACTCTAGTCAGCTAATTAATCCACACCCCCTGAGCAAAGGGTATCTTAAAATTGTGACTTTGGGGTCTTATAAGCTGTAAGCCATAATCATCCAAATTATAACAAATAAAGGCTTTGCATGGAATGAGTCTCATGTATTAGTTTCACCTTTTAAGTTGCATTACTGAAATAAATGAACTTTGCACAATATTCTAATTTTTCGAGTTTCACCTGTATACACACAGTGGATATAAAAAGTCTACACACCCCTGTTAAAATGTCAGGTTTCTGTGCTATAAAAAAAATGAGACAAAGAGAAATCATTTTAGAATTTTTTCCACCTTTAATGTGACCTATAAACTGTACAACTCAATTAAAAAACAAACTGAAATGTTTTAGGTAGAGGGAAGAAAAAATATAAAAATAATTGATTTTATTGCAGCACTCTTTTGGGTAGGAGTCTATCAGCATGGCACATTTTGACTTTTTGTAAAAACACTCCACATCTGTCAGATTGTGAGGGTGTCTCCTGGGCACGGCCCTCTTCAGATCACCCCACAGATTTTCAATCGGATTCAGGTCTGGGCTCGGGCTGGGCCATTCCTTTAATCTTCTTCTGGTGAAGCCATTCCTTTGTTGATTTGGATGGATGCTTTCGGTCGTTGTCCTGCTTAGAGATGAAGTTCCTCTTCATGTTCAGCTTTCTAGCAGAAGCCGGAAGGTTTTGGGCCAATATTGATGGTATTTGGAACTGTTCATAATTCCCTCTATCCTAACTAAGGCCCCAGTTCCAGCTGAAGAAGACCAGCCCCGCAGCCTGATGCTGCCCCCGCCATGCTTCACTGTGGGGAGGGGGTTCTTCTGGTGATGGGCAGGGTTGTTTCTGCGCCAAACATATCTTTTGGAATTATGGCCAAAAAGTTCCTCCTTGGTTTCCTCAGACCATAACACCTTTTCCCACAGGCTTTTGGGAGACCTCAGATGTGTTTTTGCAGTAGCCTGGCTTGGATGTTCTTCTTGGTAAGAAAAGGCTTTCGTCTTGCCGCTCTCCCCCATAGCCCGGACATATGAAGAATACAGAGATTGTTGTCACATGGACCACACAGCCAGTACTGGCCCGATATTCCTGCAGCTCCTGTAATGTTGCTGTCGGCCTCTTGGTCGCCTCCCAGACCAGTTCTCTTCCCGTCTTTTCATCACTTTTGGAGGGACGTCCAGTTCTTGGTAATGTCATTGTTGGGCCATATTTTCTCCACTTGATGATGACGGTCTCCACTGTGTTCCATGGTATATCTAATGCTTCGGAAATTCTTTTGTCCCCTTCTCCTGACTGATACCTTTTAACAAAGATGCTCTGATGCTTTGGAAGCTCTCTGTCGACCGTGGCTTCTGCTGTGGAATGTGACTAAGAAAGTTTAAGAAAAGACCAACGAGAGCAGCGGGACTTTATTTGGGGTTAATCAGAGGCGCTGTAAATGATGGCGGGTGTATGCTGACTCCTATTTAACAGGATTCTGAACACAGCTACATCCCCAGTTATAAGAGAGTGTGCAAACCTATGCAACCACATTATTTTAGTTTTTTTTTCTTCCCTCCACCTAAAAGATTTCAGTTTGTTTTTCAATTGAGTTGTACAGTTTATAGGTCACATTAAAGGTGGAAAAAGTTCTGAAATGATTTATCTTTGTCTCATTTTTTTTACAGCACAGAAACCTGACATTTTAGCAGGGGTGTGTAGACTTTTATATCCACTGTATATAGGGAGATGTAAAAAAAAAATCTCTCTGTAAAGAAATCTTAACCAGGGAATATTTTAGGTCATTAATTAAACAGCTGCTTATTCCAGTGTCTCATTTGAACTCATACAAAAGATACCGTAAAATAAAGTGAAATAAAATACAGTACAAAAAAATACAGTTCTATAAAAGATGACAAAGCAAGTATAAAATATAATAAGAACACAAGAAAACTAGTATGATAAAATACGATAAAATCCCACATAAGGAGCTCTAATATATATATAAAATATTTCTTTGGGTTATTAGTTAATAGCTGCTGTGTTCAAGTGTCTCGTTCAAACCAAAAGGGGTCAGGGTATTAAAATGAAAAATCAATACATTTACTTCATACAAAGTTGTATGCAGGGTTTTGGGACCCATTCTATAGGGGTTAGTTGTAGGGGGGATGCATCAGCAACATGATTTTGTGCAAAATGTCTAGAGGCACTATGCTTAGCATATTTTTTATTGCTATTGGAACGGTGAGAGTTGAGTCTATCTCGAATGCTTTGGGTGGTGCGACCTATATACTGTAGCCCACAGGGATATTTGAGCATATATATTACATTTGTGGTGCTACAATCCATGTAGCTGAGTAAAGGGATGTTTTCACTAGAGAAATTGATAGTGATTTCATTCGTGCCATGGATTATCGTGGAGCAGCATTTGCACTGTTTGTGTCCACATTTGTATGATCCCTTAGGTCTTTCTGGGTTCGCCGTACACGTCGGTTTACTGGTGGCATTGGTACTGAGCTTGTTAAGTTTCAGACAGGAGGGTGCTAGAATTTGCTTCAATGTTTTAGCTCTCCGAAATGTCATGCGCGGTAACTTGGGTATGGATTTACTTACAATGGGATCATTTAAAAGTAAAAAGGCCAATGTTGCTACAGAATTGATTTAATCTTGTTGTGGGATGGTGTGTATCGGGTAATAAAATTGTAGATATGTTTATTGTTCTCATCGGTTTGTGCTCGATGTTTTGGTCGCAGACAATCTATTTGGGTTGTTTTCTCAATTTTATTAATTGAGTTGGAAATGAGACCCTCTGCGTAACCTTTGTCTAAGAATCTGGACTCAAGTGTTTTTATTTGGTCTTTTAGAGTCGCATTATTAGAGCAGTTTTTCGGACTCTTCTTATTTGGCCATAGGGTATATTATGTTTCCACTTGTAGTAGTGGCAACTCTTATAGTAAAGATAACTATCTGCATCAACGTCCTTAAAGTGTTTACTTGTTTCGATCTGATTATTGTCGGTGGTTAGTTGTAGGTCAAGGAATACAGTAGTCATAGTGTCAATCTATGCAGTCAATTTTTCTTTTTTCTTTTTATTTTTTTTTATTTATTCTGCTTTTGAAATATACACAATGTGGACGCAGCCACAGAAGCATTAGCAAAAATGGACTATTAACAATCATCTCAGTAAGTGCCGACACTTCCAGGTTAGGAAGAAATAGTTCCATGTCTGTTTCATATTAATCTTATGTCGCCTACACATAGTGTCCACAAAGGACCGCATCTACATACAGCCAAGAGAGAAAAAAAAAAAAGGATATAGACAAAAAAGAAAGAAAGAAAAAGAAGAAAAAGAAAAAAGAGAAGAATAACAATTAATTCTCGTATCCCTCGGGATTTTCTGATAAATTTGGGATTTTCGGTAACCAGATCTTCCAAGCATGTAGAAATCCTTGTAACCTATTTGTTCGTTGTGCCCATAGGTGTTCATATATAGCATGGGTAGTAGTTCTATCGCTAATATCTAGTATGGAGGGGAGGTCAGATGTCTTCCACTGTTTCGTTATCAACAGTTTGGCTGTAAGACAGACGTGGCATATCACCAATCTGAACCCACTAGGGATAGCATCTATACCCAAAGAGAGAAGTGCCAATGGTGGAGTCAAGGTAATAGTTACACCCGTTACTTCCCTCAACATAGTCTCTACTGCCTCCCAAAGACGACGCACATAGCTACATTCCCAAAAAATATGGAGAATATCGCCGGGAGTCTGTCCACATCTCCAGCAGGTATTCTCCGTATTGGGATAGAATTTATTAAGTTTGTCTGGTGTGAGATACCACCTAGTAAGGATCTTATAGTAGCACTCTAAAAGATTAGAGCATTTGGTGGACCGGCGCGTATATTGTATGGCCTTTTGCCATTGTGTAGCTTGAAAGGAGGTTTTTAAATCTTTTTCCCACTTCAGAAGATGGGTTCTTTTAATTAGGCAGTTATCTCCTATTACCATCTTATAGATTTTGTACGTGGGGGGTCTAACGTTGTCCTGTTTTAGGGTAAGAAAATTATAAAGAAACTCGGGCACCCTCACCTTCTGTTTCTGAAATGTTGATAGAAAATGGGTTATCCGTAGGTGGTGAAAAGACCAGGAGTCTGGGATCCCAAATAGGGTTTGTAGCTCTCGAAAAGATCTCAATGTGTTTATATTGTAGAAATCTGAGACCACCAGAACTCCCATTCTTTTCCATCCTTCTAACGGAAGATCCGGAATAAAGTACTTCAGAACATCTATGGGGATTTCAAGCTCTTTCGTGGGAGACGAGTCGCCTAGCAGCAACGATTTCCATGTTTGGACGGAAACTCTAAGCATGGGGGCTAATGGGAGTGGAACATTTAGTTCTAAGGTATGCTCTATCAATAATAGAGGTAAAGAGAGCCCCCCGTTGAGGTCCCTTTCTATTGCCGTCCAACTAGGAACGAGGCCGTCTTTGACCCCCCAATGTTTTAATTGTTTGAGAACAAAAGTCTCATGATACCCCTGCAAGTTCGGGATTCCCAACCCTCCATGATAGCCATGGCAGTATAAGATAGATGATGCTACTCTATGTGGGCCCCAATTCCAAATAAAAGAAAGCATCTGTGATTGAAGTTTAGGAAGAACAGTCTTAGGTAAAGGAACTGGTATCGTCGTAATAAATATATAATCTTAAATATAGAATCATCATCTTGTAAGTAACAATACGTCCCAGCCAAGATAAAGTCAATTTACTATATTGCTCTAACTCGTGTTGAAGACGTTTATGCAAAGACTCAAAGTTACATGTAGCTATACGCGATATCGGGTAGCAGAGTTGGATGCCCAGATATCTTATGGGTTCATCCGACCAGTTGAAAGGGAATTCCGACTCTAGTACTAAGCGTAAATGGGGTGGGATTTTAATGGGCATTACCTGAGATTTGTTTTCATTTATTTTATAATATGAGACCTCCCCAAATTCTTTTATAATTTGTGATATGTGTCTCAAGGAGGCTAAAGGGTCAGATATCGTTAGTATAACGTCATCCGCAAATAACCCAAGCTTATATTGGCGATTGCCAACAGGGATGCCTCTGATCCCCTCAGATGTCCTTATCCTCTCCGCAAACGGTTCCATAGCCAGTAAAAAAAGAAGAGGGGACAGAGGACATCCCTGTCGGGTACCGTTGGTTATGTGGAACAATGTTGATAGAGTCCCATTAATTAGGACTCTAGCTGAGAGATTCGAGTAGAGGGCAAGTATAGCTTGTTTAAAAAGGCCTGGAATCCCAAACTTGTCTAGGACTGCTGAGATATACCCCCAATGAATGCGGTCGAACGCCTTCTCTGCATCAAGGGTGATAAACAGAGAAGGCGCCCCCAAATATTCCGCTTTTTGCATCAGTCCCAGGATCCGTCGGGTTGCATCAGAGGCCTCCTACCCTTCATGAACCCCACTTGATCAGAATGAATCAACTGTGGTAGAACTTTTGCCAATCTGTTAGCCAGGAATTTCGCGTACAATTTCACATTTTTGCACCCTTGCAGTTGACATCAACCTTATTATAGGACCTTTACAGCAGTCCCTGACTGTGTGGTTGGGTCAACTTCCCGGTTATAGCACATGTTCTCCCACCTAGGGTTACTTATGTGCACTTCACAATTGTTTTGCTAGCCTGTTGGCAGTGTGTCCATTCTTTAGCTTTGGGGAATGGTTTATTCGACTGGTTTTAATCTATATTAATAAAAGTGACGTTTTATTAGAATTTATTACTCTCCTTTTGAACCTGGTTTGGGGGCCCACTGAGGATTTCCCTGGCTCCCCCGGGGGCCAGTCCGAGCGTGGTTCTACCTTGGTGATTATGCATACATGGTGAACTAATTTTGTGGTCATGCCTGGTTGACCTTTGTCTTCAGACAGCAAAGTGACACACAAAACCCTTTAATGCTCCTGGTGGGAAGTGAGAAGATGGGCTGGTCGATATTATCTGGAAGGCCCATAGGAGATGGATCGTACCAGCACAGTCCTATAAAACTCCTGGTTGGAAGTGAAAATATGGTCTGGACTATATTGTTTGGTTAGCCTACAGGAGGTATAGCACACAAAACCCTATAATGCTCTTGGTTAGGAGGAAGAACACTGGCTGGATTATTTAGTCTGGGTGCTCTATATGAGTTATAGTGCACCAACAAAACCCTATTAATACTTGCTGTCGATCTAGAAGTCCCAGAGAGTTCCTGGGGGGTCTGTGGTTGTCTGCTGGGGTTCTTTATACGGTAGTTTCTGGCGTTTTGGACCCTAGGAGGTCTAAAGGGTTCAGGAAGCAGATCCGTGGGCACCTCTGGAGGGATGGATGCCACGGCCAGGTTCCATCATGGTTGCCACATTGCAAGGAAAATTTGAGATTTTGGCGTCTGAAGTATGTCCAGTAGACGTAACAAAAAGAAAGGAGACAGACCTCCAGCAGATCTTGGATCTTTTTTTTTTTTTTTTTTTTTTTTTATAAATATTTATTTAAAGAAATATCTTTAGATACAAATTCATTCACCAGAACGGAAAAACAACAGCCCATTCTGGTACCGATAAACATCCTAGGCCAATTCAAAAACAAACACACATCCATTAAGTTTAATCCCCACCCCTTCCCACCCTAGCAAGGTGCCGTCGATGCATTCTCCGCAGCCCCCCCCCATCGGTAAGGCCTTATCCCATGACATAACCTTATTCTATCTTGAACCTTATTCCCCTTAGTTCTTTAGTTTTAATCTTTCATATATACATATACGGTACATCAATTGTTCCCATTCTTCCAATGATGGCACAACCGCTACTCCCCAGTACCTGACTAATAATACTTTAGCCACCATACAGCCTCTTAACCAATCTTGCTTGATTTTCCCCTTTAAATCCCTATCCGTGCCAAGGCCCAGAATCGCAAAGATTCCATCTGGTCTCCACCTTGTACCAATTGATTCAGAGAGGGATTCCAGTACTTGGCCCCAGAATTTCTGTATCACCGCACACTGCCATACTAAATGAAAAAGATCGGCTTCCTTATCACCACACTTCCAACATTCCTGCACAGAGCTATCATTGCCCTTAAACTTGTTTATCATTTTAGGTGTATAGTATAGCCCATGTATTATTTTGAGCTGAATTAATCTGTGACTTATTGAGGGTGTTGCCCTCCTTATATTCTTATATATCTCTGGCCAGCATCCCTCTGAGATTCCCAGTACCCGGTTCCAGTTACTCTTACTTCTAAACATAGTTACTTCGGCCAAAGCTTCCCTTAATTTACTATAAATATCAGATATCTTTTGTTTCCCCTCTCTCCCACTTACAGCACAATATTCCAAGAACCCATTTCTTTGTATCTTCAAATAACTCTTATCAACCGTGCAGTCATATGCGTGCTTCAATTGCATATATCTGTATATATCTAATAAGGTGCCCCAGGTCCCAATTAATTCCTTATATGTCTTTACCCCTTCCAGACCTACAATATCCCCCACTTTTGTGATATCTTTCTTAATCCAGTACTCCGTATCTTTTATTTTAAAAAATTCCACCAAGTTTGTGTTATTCCATAACACCGAAAAAGGTAGTGCATGTGAGATCTGCAACAGCTTTTTCAACCTATTCCACACTTTTTGCATCGTGCTCCTAATTATACATGGTGATTCCTTTTTATCCAATTTTCCTGATTCTAGCTCTAAAAACACATTCTCCATATGTCCTCCATTTTTAAGTGCCAAAAAATCCCTTAATCTACTATTACCCGCCGCCAAACATCTTTGCAATTGTGCACTGAAGAAATAGCCCTGGAACCATGGGATCGCTAGTCCTCCATCCCTCTCAGCAAGCCAGAGATATCTTTGCTTCATCCGAACTCTCTTCCTTCCCCAGATTAAATCGTTCAGCAGTCTTTCTAGATGGTAAAAAAACCTATCCTCTATCCAAATTGGGGCCGCCATAATTGGATATAATACCAGAGGCAAAATTATAGATCTAATAAGCATCATCCTGTCTGCTTGGGCGAGAGAAAGGTCCCCCCAAATCCTCACCTTGGCCTTAACCTTTTCCAATAGCGGTGGGATCTTGGATCTTAACATCTGTTTTTCGATATAATCTGCACCAAAGAAATCAATGGTTGTTCAGGTGTCTTCAATTTTTATAATACTGTATCAAAATAAGTACCTTTCTAAAACGTTTGGTTAAATCGGTTTATGATTATTAATATAAGCACTTGAAAAAACCCATGTGGGATTTATTTTCTAAGATTATGACTGGTTTCAAGTCTAATGTCTAGTTTTAAAAGTTCCTAGATTTCGGGATGTTTCTTGATCCAACTTTTTTTTAGTTTGGACCTCTTGTTAGCCTTTATTTCCATCTACTTACTTCGGGGTCTTCTTGGTATAGCATAACTTTAAAGCGCTTGCCCTCCCGAGGGGTGTTTTATTCCTCTGCTTTCTGTTCCTCTATGGTGCTGTCATGGGTGAAGGGAAAAATGATAATTACACTCACTGGTAATTTGATTTTCCAGAACCCATGACAGCAGCCCTCTAATTTCCTCCCAGGCGCTTGTGATTGATGACAATTGTTTCCGTTTTTCATTACAAAGAAGGAATGGGAAAGAGGAGAATTTTTAAGAATGCATTTGTATGGCTCCTACTGATCTACTCTGGAATCAACACTGAAGCAGGAAGTGGGTGTTCCTTGTTTAATTGCTCTGAGCCAACTGTGGGGCTGATCCATCTCGGTCATGTGTTCTGGAAAATCAAATTACCAGTGAGTGTAATTATTTTCTCCAGAAGACCTTGAAGACTTCCAGCTCCCCAGCCTGGACCCTGGCTCTAACCAGGGAGGTGGTGGGGTTCTGAGCTATGCCATCAGTGGGGAAGACTCCTACCCTTCGGCCTGGGCCGATAGGTAGTAGGAAGTCCCAGCAACTGGCCCAAAGCAGCAAATGAAGAAGGTGAAGAAGAAGCTGATGTAGGCTGCTCCTTAGGTGTTGTCCCAGGTGTAGGAGTGTAAAAAAGAACTGATAAAAAGACAGAAAGGCTGGAACCTGAGCTGGTTCAGCAGTGCATATGGCTGATTTAAGTCTGAGAACAACTACTGAAGAGGTGGTTGTGAATAAGAAAAAAATACAAGGGTCGTTGTGTCAGGTCCTGCAGCAGAAGCTGGGGGTCAGCTGGCCGCTGCAGAAATGGCTGGTGGATGTAATGTGGCCTCTTCGGTGGAGCCCAGCATGGCTACCATGCCTATAGATGGTGTAATGCGGTGGCGGTACCTGGCAGAAGTTACACTAGTGTCGCCGCCAGGGTGGGGATGGGGGTTCTGTCTTCGTTGGCCTCCTCACACTCAGGGTCTGGCAATGGTGACTTGCAAAGGATCTCACAAAGGGAGAGAGCTCTATTATAGTAAAGGGTAGAGAGGAGGATTTATCCTTCTGGTTAAACAGGCACTGACTGAGAGCCTTCCAAGAGGGAAGCGGGGGCGAGACCACCGGGTCTTTACCCACAACCGGCCCTGGGAACGCTAGACGGAATGTTGCCTGTCTCAAGTGGAGAAGGAATCAAGCGGATGAAGCCCTATAAGAAAGAGAGGGTGGCAGAGCTCCAGCTTCGGGTAGATTTCAGGGCTAGTCATATCTTTGCCCTGATACATCCACATGGCTCCCGGGAGTCTGACGTTAGCTTTGCCTGGTCAGGGGGCCTAGAGCTCTTCTGGTCTGGGTATGAGCTAGTGAAAAACCAACCGGACTGAAAAACCAACCGGACTGACCTGTAATAAGTCACTCTCTTCTTCTTCCTCCGAGTCATATGATCGCACTGAACCCGGATCACTCCATGCGGATACCGGGCATCGCCTGAGGGCTTCTTATCCTTGTAAACTGTAATTTTTAATCCAACACCACTCTACTAACGCCCACCACACTCCTCCCTGTAAAAAATATCTATATACTATTATTTTAATGAAAACTACCAGTTCTATTCCTACCGCTGACATCAAGGCAGGACTAGTACTGCCCCCCTCCCCCCAGTGTTTTTGGCAGTTTTTGTGTATATATATATATGTGTCGCTGTACCACCTGCTAAATAAATTTCTGAAATCTGAACCTTACCATCAGATGGTCTTTTGTGCCGCGGGATATCCTTTTGATGATCTACTTACCTTTTGGGGGAATCCAGGCACCCCCCGCTAGAAGTACCTGCATCCTTGGTTGCACACCTTCCACTGCAAGGGGCATCCAGTACCCCTCGATGAGTCTACACTAGAGTTGTGCCTACTTTTAGCACAACTCTGCAAGGTAAGCCTCCATTTTGGAGACATTTCTTTACTGTAACCATACATTATTACCCTATGGTGCACCCATTTTGTGTTTCCTGGTCAAACACTGCCTGCATAATCAACTCACTCTCTTGTGTTGACAAGAGAGCAAGAACTTGGATGAGTTTGGTATTTGGTCGGGGGCCTGGATGTTTCATGTCAAACATGGACGTTTAGGTGGTTCGGTTTCACACATTCCATCATCTGCCTTCCTCGGCCGTGATAGGATTCTGGTTTTCTACAGAGTATAGCCTAAGCTCTGTCACAAGTGTGGCAGCCCCACACAGTTCAGAAGTGCGCATTGTCTAGGGGGACAGGTCATCTTGCAAGGAGATTAGATACAACCATTGTGGTGAACTAGGTCAGCCATTAAGTCGCTGCCCTCGCTCTAAGGCCAACATGGCCCGTGCTCACACGTCGGAGACCCCTGAGGTTCGTTCTGCTGAGGCGGGTGCTGGCAAAGGCAGTAGGGAATGGGGTTGGTGAAGGGAAAGAAGAAGAATGAAGTTATAGGAATTTTATTTTCTATGGCTCCTACTGATCTACTCTGGAATCAACACTGAGGGAGGAAGAGGGTGTTCCCTTTAAGGATTGCTCTGGGGCTTCCTGACAAATTGTGGGGGCGGATCCATCTCTCTATATGGTGCTGTCATGTGTAAAGGGAAAACAGATGATTGGTCGGTGAAGGGTTTGTGAAACCCAGCCATTATGTATCCTGGACAGATCATGAACATACAAGTCATGGCCGCAAGTGTTGGCACTAGGGCTGAAACTATTAGTCGATTAAATAGAGTAAGGGTCCATTCACACGTCCGCAATTCCGTTCCGCATTTTGCGGAACGGAATTGCGGACCCATTAGTTTCAATGGGGACAGACGATGTCCCGGCCGGGTCCGCAATTGCGGATCTGCACTTCCGGGTCCGCAATTGCGTTCCCGAAAAAAATAGAACATGTCCTATTCTTGTCACGCAGTGCGGACAAGAAAGAGCATTTTCTATGAGTGCCGGCGATGTGCGGTCCGCAAATTGCGGAGCGCACATCGCCGATGTCCGTGTTTTGCGGATCCGCGGATCCGTGGATCCGCAAAACACACACGGACGTGTGAATGGACCCTAATTCTACACAAAAAAATCCTCAATGCAAATTTTTTGCATCAAGGATTTGTTTGTATCATGTGACCATGGAGTAGGAGTGAAGGGACATCAAGCAGAATATTGCAGAACAGCCATTCTCCTAGTGGAGAAAAGGCCCCCCCCCATGGACACTAAGACCCCTTTCACACGAGCAAATATTCAGCGCGAGTGCAATGCATGACGTGAACGCATTGCACTCGCATTGAATCCGCACCCATTCATTTCAACTTGTGTGTTGCATGAAAATCGCAGCATGTTCTATGTTCTGCGTTTTTCACACAATACTGGCCCCATAGAAGTGAATGGGGCTGCGTGAAAAGCATTGCATCCGCAGATAGATTCCCCCAATATTCAACATTTCACTTCCAGCAGCAAGAAGATGCTTCTTTAGAGACTCCATGTCCCATCAGCAACAGATGTTTTCCGCCACATTAAAATATACTTCAATATGAAGAGAGTTGAGGCAGAACAAAACATAAGAGACAATATGTGAAGGCATTTTTTGAGAGAAGGAGATCTTTGTCAATGCGGTGTTCTCAGATGCTGAATAAAGGAGTTGATGAAGCCCTTCATAACTTCTGAATGGTACCTAAGGGGGAAAATCGCAAACACTCTGGGAAGACTGCAAGTGGATTAGATAATGGATAGGAATGCAATCGCGTCGAACTGAAAGAGAACTGAAAGGGTTGGGGGGGGGGGGGGGGTTTAATGTTGTTATGTCTGGTTATTTGTGCTAGGCTGAGTACTCAACCTTAATGAGGGCTATATTTAAATCCTGGCCGTCAGAAGGTCAGGTTCAGGATTTCCTCTGCATATATAGTCTGTACTGAAAAGATGCCAAAGAAACACAGTCTTGTGTAGATGACCTATTGTACTCGTTTTCACGTATGTTTTTATTAACAATATAAAAAAATTCTAATAAAAAAGTGCAAATGTTTTGATCCTGCCATGGGTGGTGGTGATGGGAGATTCAAGGGACCTTGATGTTTGTTGAATATAAACATATTTGCAGGTTAAAGACATTAGACTTCCAGAGAGGGGGGGTTGATCCAGGGATTTATTCTGGTTGTCAGGCAGTATGTGATATAATACAGTATATGATATATGGCAGTTGGCGACCACCTCATAGGGTGGGTTTTGTCGTCCTCTGGAACAAAAATAAGATTTCTCATGGGTCTGCCTACTTGTGAAGCTGTCGGCAATGACAGACTCTTATACTTCTGGGGTTGAAAGTGCACATCAAAAATGAGACCTCACACAGCTCCATACAGATAGAAATAGAAAAGTTATGTGGGTCAGACTATGGTGATGCAAAGAAAAAAAAAATCCCACCTTTTTTTTTTTTTTTCAGAAAGAAAGAAAAACTATACATATGTGATATTGTTGAAATTGTACAGACCTGGAGAAGAAGAGAACAGATCAGTTTTACCACATAGTGAATGCTCTAAAAACCTGTAAAATAGGTGGATTTTTTTTTTAAATTATAATTCCACCCTATTTGTAAAAGAATTTCCGCTTCTGACTACATTGTATGCAATGGTGCGATTAGAAAATAAAACTTGTCCTGCAAGAAAACAAGCCGTCATGCAATTATCTTAATGGGAAAAAAGTTATGGCTTTGGGAAGGCTGGGAGTAAAAAACAAACACAAATAAAAATTGCCAAGTCTTGAGCGATTAACCATAAGTATAATTCAGTTTCTTCCATTCTCTAGTGCAAGTCTTGGATCTACTGCAATAGGACACTAAAAACTTAATGGACAGATGCTTTTTCATGATTTTCCCTAAACATCTGGGCTCTCTTCCTTCATAACTACTGGCTGTTAAAAGTCCAAACAGCTTTTATTCAGCACGACACAATACAGGGCGTCCAAAATAACCGCTACTCGGGTGAAGCCAGAGCACACTAATGTACAGAAAACATTAAAAACACAACATTAAATAAACGCCTGCCTGTCTGGGCGCTAACTATACAGTGACTCTGACACCTATGCCTTCAGCATGTCAGGGGATCAGGCCATCGTGCTCGACACTGAGGCCTCGATTATTCCCCAGTAATGATCCCATCAGACACACCTGAGATTCCTGGCTTGGGGGAAGTGATGTACTGGATTGGAGGAAGGAATGGCATATCCCACTACACACCTTTATGCTACTCCATTACAATCCAGCCAATTGATTTTTCTCTGCAAACTATCCTCAGGAAAGGTCGTCAATATCAGATTGATAGTCCAACATCCGGCACCTCTGCCAATCAGCTAGTTGAAGAGAGGTCCAGGCTCTGTGCAAGCGCAGCTTTCCCTTCATTGTTTACCTGCTCACCGTTGACTCTGCAGCAGTAATCAGTGTAATTACCAGAAGCCGTCCCATTCACTTCAACGGATGACTCTGTAATAAGTAAGTGTAAAGGAACGAACGGTCCATAGAAGTGACTGAGACGGCTTCCCGTAATTACACTGATCACCGCTGAGAAGTCGATGGCGAGCAGTAACGTGGCCTTCTCTTCAACCAGCTGATTAGTGGGGGTGTCAGACCCCCGCTGATCTGATACTGATGACCTATCCTGAGGGTAGGTCATCAATATTAAAATCCCAAAGATCTTATTTAACTCTATTACTTTTACTTAGTACTTGAATAAGGCTTATTTCACACTAGAGTTCAGAGACCCGTCAGGCTGTTTCGGCAGGGAACAGCTTACAGGAGCTCTCTAGATCCGCTGTTTCGGGACACAATGCATGACTGCGCGCTGGTCCCCATTACAAGCTGGTAAATATGGTAAATATGCCCAGAATCTTCCAGACAAATACCACTGAGCACAGTTGTTTCAATTCTCTTCATATTTGCCGGTTGCGGCTGGATCTCCACTGATCCACATTATGGTTAATGGGACTGACTGGCATTCAGGCAGTGTCCGGCAGCGCCAGTCCTAGAGAAATTTGGCAGGTTAATCCCTGCTGGACCTCTGAACACTAGTGTGAAACTAGCCTTAATAAAAACCATTGATATGTTGACACGTTAAAGGGGAATCTGTCACATTGAACTTGGTGTTTTAGATGAAGGTGTCAAGCTACAGAGCAGGAGGAGCTAAACTAATTAATATCTAGTTTTGTAGAAAGATTCAGTAAAACTTGTAATTTACACATATACATTCCTGCTTATTCTGGGCTTTGAAGTCCAGGAGGCGGTCCTATGAGTGATTGACAGCTCTTTTGGTATACATAGTCAAATAGGGAAGGCTGTAAATCACTGATAGGAATGTACATGAATGAAATAAAAGGTTTACTGAAGCTTTCCCACAAAATTATAAATCAATCTGCTCAGCTCTTCCTGCTCTATAACATGGTACCTGCGACTACACTGCACTTTCATGGTGACAGGTTCCCTTTTTTAAAGTTCAAATACTGTCAATATGGGTTAAACATATTTCTTGCTTTTATTATATTTCCCACATTCCAAATAAGAATACAATATGTTCTCGTGTGAAGTTTTCTAAGTTTGATTTCTGGGTAAAACATTTTTGATATGAACAACATCAAAATGGCTTCTCTACAGTAACTTTTCTGATGATGCATACAACTGGCTGTAGAAATGTTCAATTCTGAACATGAATATGGCTTCTCTCCTGTGTGATCTCAGATATGTCCAGCAAGATTTGATTTACTTGAACAATATTTCCCACATTCTGGACATAAATAACCCTCTCCTTTGTGATTTTTCTCATGTATAGCTCAATTTGCCCTCAAATCCGTTAAAAAACAACAACGTCGCTTAAGTTGCTTTCTGTTAGTCAGACGTTTCCGTTGTGTAAAAAACGGATCCACCTGTTAACGGAAACCAAAACTGTGATGTGAACACACCCTTACATAGTTTATTAGCTGCCCTCTAGTGGTCAAATATAAGTAGTACATGGTTTATACATTTTATTTAAAAACCTAACTCTCACACAGGAATACCTTTCTCATATTCAGAACATGGGTATTACTTTTCTTCTGTGTGAAGTCTTCTCTCGTGAGAACTAAGATTTGATCTAGATCTGAAACGTTTCCTACATAATGAACATGAATATGGCTTCTCTCCTTTGTGAACTCTCTCATGGATAAGAAGTAGTCGTTTATATGTGTAACTTTTCCCACATTCTAAACATGTATATGGCTTCTCTCCTGTGTGAATTCTCTCATGTACAATAAGATGTGATTTTATTGTGTAACTTTTCCCACATTCTAAACATGTATATGGCTTCTCTCCTGTGTGAATTCTCTCATGTACAATAAGATGTGATTTATATGTATAACTTTTCCCACATTCTAAACATGAATATGGCTTCTCTCCTGTATGTGTTTTCTCATGGCCAACAAGATTTGATTTATCTGTAAAACATTTCCCACATTCTAAACATGAATAGGGCTTTACACCTGTATGAATTCTCTGATGTCTAACAAGAGGTGCTTTATGTGAGAAACATTTCCCACATTCTGAACATGAAAACGGCTTTTCTCCTGTATGAACTCTGTGATGGATAGCAAGTTTTGATTTAACACTAAAACATTTTCCACATTCAGGACATGGGTGTGGCTTTTTTTCTGTGTGAGCTCTCTGATGTGCAGAAAGACCTAACTTAAATTTAAAGCATTTCCCACATTCTAAACATGAATATGGCTTCTCTCCTGTGTGAACTCTGTTATGTGTAGCAAGTTGTACTTCATCAGGAAAACATTTCTCACATTCAGAACATTTGTATGGCTTTTCTTTTGTGTGAACTCTCTTATGTTTAGCAAGTTTTGCTTTATCAGGAAAAGATTTCTCACATTTAGAACAATTGTATGTGTGACTTCTCTCATGATAATCAAGCTGTGATTTATATCTAAAATGTCTCCCACATAATGAACATGAATACGGCCCCTCTCCTGTGTGAACTCTCTCATGGTTAACAAGTTGTGATTTATCTGTGTAACTTTTCCCACATTCTAAACATGAATATGGCTTCTCTTCTGTGTGAGTCATCTCATGTCTAACAACAGTTGATAGATTGGCAAAACATTTCCCACATTCTGAACATGAATATGGCTTCTCACTTGAGTGAAGTTTTTCATTGGAAACAAGACTTGGTTTGTCTGCGAAACGTTTCCCACATTCTGAGGAGTACAGCTTCGCTTCTATGTGAATTCTTCTATGCATAAGAAGACCTGAGCGGTATGAAAACAGTTTTCCACATTCCCAGGACTGAAAACTTGTTTCCCCCTTTTGATCTATACTTGTGGCACCAATCTGTGATTGGTCCGGAGAAGGTTCCTCACACTTAGCCGGATAACGTGACAGATCTGTATTATGAAGTCCAGGATGCACATTTCTGGTGATGAGGTTTTCTCGTGACGAGCACTGCACGAGATCTTCATCTTCTACTTTATCATTCTGTGATAACATGAAGTTTTCTTCAGAGCTCCTACTGAGATTTTCTGTGAGGATTAAAAGTGGATATTTGTGAAAAGCCAAAGTAGACAAATTTATACCATTCATATTACTCGACAAACACACAGAGGGGGTTATTTATCAAACTGGAAAATGAAAGGAGGAATCTGATTGGTTGCTTTGGGCAACTAAGCCAGTTCTACTTTACACCAGTTTGATAAATGACCCCCATAGTTTTTTTTTTTTTACCAAATTCAGAAGTGGACCCTTCATGAAGATGTCCTTTATTTATAGCTTTATAGTCTTCTATAACATGTATCAGTGATGGCTTTCAGGACTCTGCTCTACACTCAGTGATCACTTTTAATCCATAAACCCAGACCTGATACAACTCAAAAATCCAATAGGCATCAAAACCTTGTTTGGTAACCAGGACTGTCCTCTACCGATATATTCAGCCCATCAATGCAACTTGGGCATCACTTTATAGTGTCCCTCCAATGTTACAGTCGGACTTGATCTGACATTAGGCACTAAGAGACTCTCCTACACACAGGGTGGTGAAGTTGCCAAGACAATTGTACAATGCCCAGCAAGTAGTGGGCATGAGTCCCACTGCAATTAATAACACCTATACACAATATTCGCTATATATCATAGGGTTTCCTAACTCAGGTGCCGTTATATTTCTTTATGAGCAGTATTCCTTAATGAAAAGATTCTTCAGAATCATTATTTTAGGGGAATACTTCATGAATAGTGACCAGTCCTCCACCTGGAACAAGATAACAAGCCATGAGGTCGGTATAGCCTAATGGCCACATAGGAACCAGATCTCATTTTTAGGGACTTATTTAGGATGAAGTGGAATAGAAAGAGTTGGGTCATCAATCAGAATCTGTAATAAAGGTTCCAGCACCTTGTTGGGTCCATTCCACTAAGAATTCAGAGTGTTTTATCTGACACAACTAACTACACTATGGAGGAATAAAGCACACTGCACACCAACACCCATCCCAACTGTGAAGCATGGTGGAGGGGTGTCTTGGTTTGAGGCCATTTTACTGCCTCAGGGCCCAGACACCTAGGGATCATCGAGGGAACAATGGTTTCTAAGGTGTGTGAAAAGAATTTACAGGAGAAGCTAGGGGCAGTGTCCATAAGCTCAAGCTGACCAAACACTGGCTTATGCAACATAATGACACAAAGCACAACAGTAATCACCTAAGGAATGGATAAAAAATGATAACTACCAGTAATTTGATTTTTCAAAAACCGGGAGGGATAGTGCTTAAAAAGTATTCTACACTAAGATGATTCAGGAGTAAGTAAGAAGGCACCTTAGAGGTCGGAACTAAAAAACAGTCCAATCAAGAAACATCTGAAAATCAAGGAACTTTTAAAAACTATACATTAGATTTTAACCCCTTAAGGACCCTGCCATTTTTCACCTTTTTGCCTAGGCCATATTTAGCAAATCTGACATTTGTCACTTTATGTTATAACTTTAAAACGCTTTTACTTATCCAGGCCATTCTGAGATTGTTTTCTCGTCACATATTGTACTTCGACCAAACCCACTTTTTAAGGACCAGTTCAGGTCTAAAGTCACTTTGTGAGGCTTACATAATAGAAACCACCCAAAAATGATTGCATTTTAGAAACTACACCCCTCAAGGTATTCAAAACTGATTTTACAAACTGTGTTCCACAAGAATTAATGGAAAAAGATGAAATTTCAGAATTTCACTTTTTTGGCAGATTTTCCATTTTAGTAAATTTTTTTCCACTAACAAAGCAAGGGTTAACAGCCGAAAAAAACTCAATATTTATTGCCCTGATTCTGTAGTTTACAGAAACACCCCATATGTGGTTGTAAATTGCTGTAAGGGCACACGGGATTGCACAGAAGAAAAGGAACGCCATATGGTTTTTGGAAAGCAGATTTCGCTGGAATAATTTTAAGATGCCATGTCATATTTGAAGACCCCCAGATGCACCCCTAGAGTAGAAACTCCAAAAAGTGACAACATTTTAGAAACTACACCCTCCCCCTCAGGGAATTCCAAACTGATGTTACAAACTTTGTTAACCCTTTAGGTGTTCTACAAGAATTAATGGAAAATGGAGATGAAATTTCAGAATTTCACTTTTTTGGAAGATTTTCCATTTTAATCCACTTTTTCCGCTAAACAAAGCAAGGGTTAACAGTCAAACAAAACTCAATATATATTGACCTAATTCTGTAGTTTACAGAAACACCCCATATGTGGTCGTAAACTGTTCTATGGGCACACGGCAGGGCACAGAAGGAAAGGAACGCCATATGGTTTTTGTAGGGCAGATTTCACTGATATAATTTTAAGTTGCCACGTCACATTTGAAGACCCCCTGGTGCACCCGTAGAGTAGAAACTCCAAAAAATGACACCATTTTGGAAACTACAAGATAAGGTGGCAGTTTTGTTGGTACTAATTTAGGGTACATATGATTTTTGGTTACTCTACATTACACTTTTTGTGAGGCAAGGTAACAAATAATAGCTATTTTGGCACCGTTTTTATTTTTTGTTATTTACAACGTTCATCTGACAGGTTAGATCATGTGTTATTTTTATAGAGCAGGTTGTTACGGACGCGACAGTACCAAATATGACTACTTGTTTTAGTTGTTTGTTTCAGTTTTACATAATGCATTTTAGAAAAACATTTTTTTGGGGTTCTCCATATTCTGAAAGCCATAGTTATTTTTATTTTTTGGGCGATTGTCTTAGGTAGGGGCTCATTTTTTGCAGGATGAGGTGACGGTTTGATTGCCACTATTTTTTTGGGGGGGGGGGGGGCATATGCCTTTTTGATCGCTTCGTGGACCCAGGTCGCACGGGACCGATTACAGGATCATCCTCACGGATCTCCTCATCTCCTAGGCACCGTCCACCTGATTAAACTCTTCTACAATCTGTACAGGGAGCAGCATCATGCTCTGGTGCTACCACTCTCCCATGAATTCCCTTTGGCAGCAACTACGAGCTCCTTGTCTACTATTGTTTTGTTTTTCTTGCTAATTAGCCAGTTACCCTATTGTAACCTTTCATTTCTTTATATTATTGGTGCGGGCTAGGCTGAGTACAAGCCAGCCCCTATAGGTTTTCTTGTTTTTTTTTTACTCTTCCTGTAGCCTTTGTTGGTCGTCTTCTGACACCGTGACCCCAATGGCGGCTCTACTCGTTGCCTCTAGCAGGGATGCAAATATCTGGGAATTATATTGCTTGTGTTAGTTTTATGTCTTTGTTTCTTGTCTTCTTCTGTGCTGTCTACCCCCCTTTTGTTTCCATTTATCTCTTAAGCCTCCATATACCCTTAGGACACTGCCCTTCCGGGCTCTGACCTCCATAACGAACAGGAACTCACCCAACTGGAAGACAGTGTGGTCATCAGATGGTGGGGAGACGGGACCTTATTTTGCATCTATTGGTGAGCTGTATTTCTCCTTTAGTATATCCTACCCCATTCCAATATGGTGCAGTGTGTAACTCTGAATGTTAAGGAACTCAACTACAATGCCAAGAGGAGACTTTTGCTTGCGGCTTACCAATGCCCTACTGCATACTCAGCTACCCATTCCCGTCAGAAGGCCGGAGTGGTGATACTAATATCAGCCCATTGTTCATCAAGATAAAATCTTCAGTACTAGACCCTCAGAGGCGCTACATTATCTTGAGAGTTAGCCTCTGTGGTCAACCAATTACACCAGGTATGGCCAACCTGAGGCTCTCCAGCTGTTGCAAAACTACAACTCCCATCATGCCCAGACGGACTACAGCTATCAGCCTACAGCAGGGCATGGTGGGAGTTGTAGTTTTACAACAGCTGGAGAGCCGCAGGTTGGCCAGCCCTGAATTACACTCTGCAATTTGTATGCACCAAACACCTCTTACATCCATTTTCTGAATAAAGTACTCAGAAAGGTCTTTACGGGTTCCGATTCATTAGTACTGTTGGGGGGGAAACTTCAAATACAGCAAGACATTATACATTTTTGTTATACCATTCATAAATATGGAGGCAAATCGCAAATCTATACTGATATAATAAACATGGACTGTAGTTAAAGGATACATTCTAGAAATTATTAATCCCCACAATATCAAATACTTTATCAAACATATCCTTTAGCGTTTCTTTTATTACTTATATTTTCTACCCACAATCCACCCCACCCATACCACCCCCCCCGCCCCCCACCCACACCAAATCAAAACCCATCGACCCTTAGACTTTTTCTATTAAGCAGTTCATGCTCATCAAATTCTTCCAGTATCTCAGGGCGCATCCAATTTCTAGCTATTAAAAAACGAGCCATAAAACAAAGTTTATACAGCATTGCTTCTTATCCTTTGTTATTCTATAAGGAATCTCACCCAGAAGACATAGATGGACCGTCCAATGCAGCTTAAGATCTAGGCTATCCCCAATTAATTTAATCAAACTACGTCAAAATGGCTGTATCTCTGGACATCTTCACCACATATGAATAATATCAGCTTTATCATTCCCACATCTGAGACACAGCTTTAAAGTTTTATATAAACTTTTTTTTAACCATTTTGGAGTCACATATAAACGATGTAAGATCATAAATTGCGTTACTCTATGTGATGGATTCCGCAGATATGATTTAATATGCCAGAGACTTTTCCACTGCTCCTCTGTTAATGCACCTACATCTTTGTCCCAGGTTGCCCTACTTTTGCAACGAATACCCTCGCACATCTGTGCTCTCAACTTTTTATATAAATTTGATACCAATTTATACTTTCCTTTCCACCCTACAATAAAATTCAACACCTCATGTGAACCTATCACCATGTCTTCCTTCTTTACAATATCATTAATAATACCCTTTAGCTGAATATATCTAAAAAAAAATGTCCCCAAAGAGATGACACCGGGGCTCCAAAATGAAGTGGAAGTCTTTACTGATTCAGCTCGACGTGTTTCGTGATGATTCCCTTTTTCAAGAGCAAACACATAAAACAAGTAGGACAAACTTCTATAGGGAGACAACATGGTCTGGGGTCATCATATGGGGGGGAAGTGAACCCCCATGATATGACTTCCTGGTAACAATTGAATTCAGTAACATTCATAAAACACATTAATATCAATGTTAGTAGATAATGATTGATGACCTTTAAAAGATAGAAAATAAAACATTATATATGAGCTTATTCTTGTATTTTGTATTTTAGATCTGTATTATATGAGGATACGTGGTGAGGCCGGAAGAGGAAATGACTGTGATGCGTTGCATGGTGGAACGCATTAGAAATCTAATGTAGAATTGTTGCTATGCTTTCTACAGTGGAACACAGAGGAATTAACAACTAGATTGAAGCTGGGGGAGGTGTGGGCACAAGAGGAGCCGCTGTGTGCTGGTGGGTTTGGGTGGACTAGGTACCGATGCGTTCCACTGTGGAACGCATCGGGAAGGAAAGGAGGCGTGCTCGATGAGGGGGCTACTGGGAGGCGCTAGTTCCTGCGTGTGAGCTGGTGGATGGAGAACACCAGGGGAGATAGCGCCGATGTGTTCCACTGTGGAGCGTAGACTTCCTGTGCATAACAAGGCTTTAGGGTAATGAAATGGACGATACGTTCCAGCGTGGAAAGCATGTGCATGAATGGATGTACAAGAATGGATATGATGGGGAAATGAAAAATTGCAAAATAAAGATGGACTGACAAACATAGAAGTAACTAGTTACTTAAGAGAAGGGTACAATAAATACAGGACATAAATATGGGACATAGGGTATAATGAATATAGGACATAAGTACGGGACATAAATATACGCAAAGGAGAGCAATAAGTGATAAGACGTAGACAAATAAAAAAGTCAAATTAAATCTCTCTGTAAGGAAATCTTAACCAGGGAATATTTTAGGTCATTAATTAAATAACAGCTGCTTATTCCAGTGTCTCATTTGAACCGTAAAATAAAGTGAAATAAAATACAGTACAATAGAATACAGTTCTATAAAAGATGACAAAGTGTAAAAGATAATAAGAACACAAGAAAACTAGTATGATAAAATACGGTAAAATCCCACATAAGTAGCCCTATATAAAAAAAAAATTGGGGGTTATTGGTTAATAGCTGCTGTGTTCAAGTGTCTCGTTCAAACCAAAAGGGGTCAGGGTATTAAAATGAAAAATCCAATACATTTACTTCATACAAAGTTGTATGCAGGGTTTTGGGACCCATTCAATAGGGGTTAGTTGTAGGGGGGATGCATCAGCAACATGATTTTGTGCAAAATGTCTAGAGGTACTATGCTTAGCATATTTTTTATTGCTATTGGAACGGTGAGAGTTGAGTCTATCTCGAATGCTTTGGGTGGTGCGACCTATATACTGTAGCCCACAGGGATATTTGAGCATATATATTACATTTGTGGTGCTACAATCCATGTAGCTGAGTAAAGGGATGTTTTCACTAGAGAAATTGATAGTGACTTCATTCGTGCCATCGTGGAGCAGCATTTGCACTGTTTGAGTCCACATTTGTATGATCCCTTAGGTCTTTCTGGGTTCGCCGTACACGTCGGTTTACTGGTGGCATTTGCTTCAATGTTTTAGCTCTCTGAAATGTCATGCGCGGTAACTTGGGTATGGAGTTTCTTACAATGGGATAATTTAAAAGTAAAAAGGCCAATGTCGCTACAGAATTGATTTAATCTTGTTGTGGTAATAAAATTGTAGATATCTTTATTGTTCTCATCGGTTTGTGCTCGATGTTTTGGTCGCAGACAATCTATTTGGGTTGTTTTCTCAATTTTATTAATTGAGTTGGAAATTAAACCCTCTGCGTATCCTTTTTCTAAGAAGTGTTTTTATTTGGTCTTTTAGAGTCGCATTATTAGAACAGTTTTTCGGACTCTTCTCATTTGGCCGTAAGGTATATTATGTTTCCACTTGTAGTAATGGCAACTCCTATAGTCAAGATAACTATCTGCATCAACGTCCTTAAAGTGTTTACTTGTTTCGATCTGATTATTGTAGGTGGTTAGTTGTAGGTCAAGGAATACAGTAGTTATGGTGTCAATCTGTGCAGTAAATTTTAACTTCCAGTCATTTTGGTTAATGTTTGAGATGAATTCATCGAGGAGATCCCTCCTCCCCTGCCAGATAAAAATAATATCATCTATATTGCGTTTGTAAAGTTTAATATTACGGTGATCTAAAACACCAAAAGACCCCCATGAATAGGTTAAAGTATGATGGTGCAAATTTCATCCCCATCGCTTTTCCCCAATTTTGGATGTAAAAACAATCGGTATTAGAGCTGAGCGGACACCTGGATGTTTGGGTTCGACTAGTTCGGCCACACTTCGCAAAAAAGTTTGAGTTCGGGACCCAAACTTGACTCCGAACCCCATTGAAGTCAAAGGGGACCCGAACTTTTGGGCACTAAAATGGCTCAAAAAATGGCATGGAAAGGGCTAGAGGGCTTCAAAAGGCAGCAACATGTGCTACTTAAGAGCATGGCAAGTGCTCTGCAAACAAATGTGGATAAGGAAACAACTTAAAATAAAATAAGTAAAAATTAAAAATAACAATCTTGAACTAGAAGGAGGAGGTGAATGTGGAGAAGGAGGTTGAGGAGGTGGTGACTGTGGCGGTGTAGGTGGAAGTGGGGGTGGAGGTGGTAGCCAACACAGTTTTTTTTTTTTTTTTAATTGCCCCAAAATATTGGGACATATAAAAAAATAAAACAAAGAATAAGTGCACTTGAGTACAAGAATGGATGGTTGAGGCTGGTATAAATGTCTATTCTGCACAAGGTACAGACAAGTCTTGTGGGATCCATGCCTGGTACATTTTAATAAACGTGAGCTTGTCCACGTTGGGGGTGGACAGGCGGCTGCGCTTCTGTGATAACGCCCCCTGCCATGCTAAATATACGTTCAGACAATACACTGGCTGCAGGGCATCCAACACCTCTAAAGCATAAAGGGCAAGCTCAGGTCATGTGCCCAATTTGGAGACCCAGAAGTTGAATGGGGCAGACCCATCAGTCAGTACGTGTAGGCGTGTGCACACATACTGCTCCACAGTGTTGCTGAAATGCTGCCCCCAAGACGTTCCATATCAGCTGGTGGTGCTGGTTGTAGTGGCGTGCTGACAAAGCTTATCTACATTTCGGCCATGCTAACCCTGCCTTCTGTGGTGCTGGAGGTGCCCCGGCTGCGTTGGCAACCTCTTCCTCCTCTGCCTTGTGCTTCCACTGAGCCCCCACTGTCAGGTGGGAATGCCATCAGCAGCGCAACTAGCAGCGTGCTCTTGTAGTCACGCATCTTTCGATCAGTAACAGATGTTTTTACTAAATTTAGTTCGCTGTCAGCAATGCAGAGCAGGGGTTTTTCACCGGCAAAACTGGGTTAATGTCACCCACCAATGGAACAGGCGATTTTTAGAAATTTAGGTCCCTGTCACCCAGGCAGAGCAGGGGTTTATTCACGGCAAAACGGGGTTTACGTCAACCACCAATGGAACAGACGATTATTAGAAATTTAGGCTCCTGTCACCCAGGCAGAGCAGGGGTTTATTCACGGCAAAACTGGGTTCATGTCACCCACCTATGGAACAGACGATTACTAGAAATTTAGGCCCCTGGCACCTAGTGTTAAGTGCGAATATTTGACTAGCGAAATTTGTAAGTGAATATCGGCACTTAATTCGCGAATATTTCGAATATAGTGCTATATATTCGTTATTTTGAATATTCGTTTTTGTTTTTTTATTGTTACCCTAGCTTTTCCAAAAGCAGTACTTTTAAGAGAGGATTCCTTGCTCCCTGCCAGCTCAAGTCAGTGCCCATTGCCGCCTCTATCTACTTCCCATGCGCATGGAGCGTCCCCATCACCATGGGAACGCCTCCATGCTAGAATGTACTGTCGAATGTGAGAATCAAGTTGCAATCACAATGCGAATAATATAACTTGAATAAATCCCATTTTAACTTGTACCTAACTTGTACCTAAATCGCAACGATTTTAACTTGTACCTGCTTTACAATGGTTGGCTTTCTTGAATTAGTGAAGATGGAGAATATTTTGTTTTGACTAATAAATATATTCGTCATCCTCGCTAATTTAAAGTAATTTAGAAAACCAGGTCTAAGTTGAAATCGCAATGCGATTAATTTAAGTTATATTAATCGCATTGCGATTTTAACTTGTATCTGCTGCTGGGTCTCTAATGGAATGGATCAGCTTGCTAGAATTAACGAAGATAACGAATATGAAATCTAGCAGTGCTAATTTGTAATCGCAATGAGATAATATTTGCTATTATTAACCGCATTGCGAATCCAACTTTTATAATGCACTATTCTGACATACAGTACTATATTTGTTTTATTAGTTAATTCTACCAACACTATTGCTAAAAGATTCGTATTGCTTGTACTGTTATAGTTAACAAGTGATCACTACATCTTAAATGTCCACCATCGGTAATACTGACCGTCATGGACATGAGCCGTGGCTGTATGCAGCCACGCATAGCAGGTGGCCTCGGCGCCCGCATAAGGATTTATCTATGTTTATTTATTCTGCTGGATGAAGTATAGCTACGTCATTGGGTGTGAAGCGGTAAATGATTATGGCACAAATTATAGTGGATACATCACACTACAATGTCTGCAACATGTATGTATGGATAGCAGACAAATATCTCTCATATGCACATAGCACCTCTATTTACGTGCTACACACTGTATATCCCACGCTATAAAACCACCCAACAACAACCATCCCCCCCCCTTAAACCCTTCACCACCTCCTCACTCACACACAGTTTATGAGAAATAATGATTGACCCCCAGTATTTCAGTATTCGCTGGTTCATTTACCATAACCCAGGGTGCACCCCGTGGAGACGAATCAGCTCTACACCCCATACCGTACCGTCACCTCACTACACAGGTACACCTCTCCTCAGATGGCCATTGGCCAATACCCCGTTGCTTATACCCCACACACATACAATTTAAAAACAATGTAATGTTTTAACGGTAACCTAAAATCAAATATTTTCAATTTATAGCCATAATTTTTTTTAAATTTTGGTGACATGATCACATTAATTACTAATACTTGTATTTTAAAAGTTTTACATTACATTTATGCATGTTGGACAAGGTCTATGATCTGATCTGGTCCCGTCACGCGTGCTGCTAGGAGCGCCACAGTCCGCAGTATTCGTTTTGAATTATGGCACACACATGACCACCGGCACAAGAAAATAGTCATACTGAATAAGTGGTCCGACCATAAGCGGCGCCATGTCTATTACCCTGTTTCCATGTAATGATAATGAATTATTACTTTAGCCCAGACTAAATTGTCCGTACTGTAACCCCATTGGTTACAATAAAACAAAACACAATAAATTTGATATAATAATAAAGTTTACTAAAACAATCTTTAAATAAAGATAAATATTAATTAACATAAATAACAAAAACGGAAAAAAAAAATTATGGTAAGCTTTTCATTCTTCTCTGCTCTTGGAGCAGTTCATCAAGGTCCTTTCGGTTGGCCTCCTCCATTAGGCTGAGCTGGTGGGATAACTGGAGCTTCAGCTCCCTTATTCTGCGCATCTGCAGCGCCCTGAACTGCCTCATCCGTCCGCGCTGCTCCCGCTGCAATTTTTTTATTTTTTTTAGCATGTTGTTGTGAGCTGTAAAAGTAAAGGAAATAAAAATTTGAAATGTACTTTAAAAGACAATCATTGATTGGTGTACAAAGCAGATGATATTTTTTTATCGCAATCTGTTAAATATTGGTTTAGTTCTTTTGGTTATGGACTTAGTAGTTACGTTAATGGTTTTTATGTAGATTAATTACTTTATAGCGTTCATGTTTTATATTACTGTTGTGTGCTATACCTTCTTTGTTGCCCGTTTTATAGTTTTTACACCATTTTATAGATAAATATTAATATGGTTTTGCGCACTTTAGTCTAAGGAAAATTTTATATATTGGATGCTCGTTACATCCTAATTAAATTGTATGCCTCATTTAGATACTTTACGGAAATCAGTATCAGCTTGCTGTAAAAAAAACTTTTTACGTGGATTTAATTAGGGTCACTCCCGTGCTCCATCAAGGGTTTTTATAAAGTGGGGATTAAAAATGCTGTTCTTTTCAAGTGTGGACAGGAGATGTGAAAACTGAACCTGGTCTCTGACAGACCCTGCAGAGTGGTGATATACGAATCTTTCTGTTACACTGCTTGGAGTGAACGCAAACTGTGGGACTTTAGGTTATTCAATATCTGAAGTCTGAATAAAAATTAGAGGTTGAACTTGAACTTCTTTATAATTGTTTGCTTGAATAAAATCTGCCTATGGTGAAGACTAAACTGACACTTGTGTGTGTGTGTGTGGGGGACATTGAATACATTAAAACATCAACAGCATATATTTACCCTCCTCATCATCCTCCTCGACCTCATCTGCATCAGGAGGACTATGGGCCAGATGCCCTGATGGTCCTGCCTGTTCCTGCTCCTCATCCCCTATCACCTCCTCCTCTTCCACCACCACCCCCTTTCTAGAACGCTTAGCGCGTAATTTCAGAAGAGGAGCATCTGTAATGACCAAATTTCCCAAAAATACCAAGATAAACAGGGAAAGCAAAAAAAAAAGGTAATGGTTCCCAAATTAATCTATGGTGGGATCTGGATGGCATAATGATTACCCCTATGTTTGATTTCACTTGATTTGGTGTTAGATGAAACTACTAAAGAAGTCTTTCAGGTGGTTTACAGTTGAGTACGTTAATAGCTAGGATGAGGTAGCGGGGGGGGGGGGGGTTGGATCGGTAGGTACTGTTACAGGGTTATTGAAATGAGGTGGACCAAGTCAACTGTTTGGACATTGGATAAGGGGTTACATCATATATCTGTATCTCGCTGTGAGTGTATGTAAGGTATATATTTTAGAGGAATAATCAGCTACGTGTCCCACCATGTACTAAATCCGTGCTGGAGAACTTTTTTTGAGGCAAAACAGAAAACCAACTAATTTATTTATCTCAAATGGCCAACGCTACCATTTTACCTGAATACCAGTATCATCTGTCTTCCACACAATTATCATTTTGCTGTAACAGCCTGCCTACATTCAATATGCTGACTGTGACACTGTATAATAGGAAATGTCTAAAGCCGATTAGTACGCCTTAGACCTTTTCAAGGGTCTGCGGCCCACAGAGAGGGCCCCGAGTGCCGCCTCTAGCACCCGTTCCATCGGTTCGACACCACTGTACTAAGTAATCAGTTGTAAAGGGATAGAAATACTTATTTGCATAACTGAACAGATAAATAACAATAGGTGGGTGATAGAAAAGTAATGTAAGCATCGTACCAGGACAAGATTTGTCTCTGACCTCAGTGATCCGATCCATATTGGATCGTTTCAGGTCGGACCACTTTTTTAAAATAGCATTCTTAGAATGCGTGCTGCCATGTAGCTGCCATAGCCGGTATGCTACTCTCCGAACAATGGCCTGCTTCTCTGCACGGGACCTTATCAGAGCATAGCCCTTCTGTAACATATGCTGCAAGATAACAATTAAAGGATGTAATCCCAAAGATGTAAAATACAATTATTAGGAATTATAGTCATCTCAGCCATCAAAAATAAAATGTAATATCAAAATGGTAAAAGAGTAGATATTTATATAGTTCCCTATGGAACTATATGAAATTAAAATAAAAAATAAAAAAAATGTATATTCAAAGCAAATATAAGAACTAAACTCCACAGTGGACGTCACTTTAACAGTGACTTTCACAAATACCCCACCTTAACAGTGACTTTCACAAATACCCCCACCTTAACAGTGACTTTCACAAATACCCCCACTTTAACAGTGACTTTCACAAATATCCCCACTTTAACAGTGACTTTCAACAATGACCTCCTATTAGACAGTGACTTTGACAGTGGCCGCACCTTTAACTGTGACTTTGACAACGGCCTCCCCTTTAACAGTGACTTGAACAGTGGCCACCCTTTTACCAGTGACTTTGACAGTGGCCGCCGCCTTTAACATTGACTTGAACATTGCCGCCCCTTTAACAGTGACCACCTCTTTAACAGTAATATGCAAAATAAATGTGGAGCCCCAGTATTGGGTCTACAACACAATGAAAGCCAGATATCCCTCAAAGGAAGGAAAACCGAGCAAAGGGGGTGTCTCCATTACAGAGATCACCAAATCCACCATATTAAGTGGCCCCTATGTCAAGATCCTGCTTTATTACAAGCTTTAAGGATGTGACGGGGAAAACCTAAGCCAGTTATCCATCCACAGACAGCTGTTTCGGGGTGTTGCCTCTCATCAGTGTGGAGTAGGATTCTGGCTAACCGGGAGCAATGCCCATTTAACAGTGACTTTAACAACGGCCTCCCCTTTAACAGTGACTTGAACAGTGGCCGTCCCTTTAACAGTGTTTTCCACTAGCAGTGTGGTTGTGCAGTCTGCAGAACCTGTGACCAGTTTATACATGTGACCTATATGGCAGTTCGGAGTTCAGTGAAGGCCGCAGCCTTGTTGGCCATTATGGCTAATCTAAATGATAAATAATTAGAAATGACATCCCTGTGTGACTTACTTATTAGGTAGAATTACTTACAGTGATCACAAATTCCAGCTCTTCTGGTTTGAAATTGCTTTTGTCCATTTCTTCACTTCTTTTCAAAATTTCTCTAGAATCTGTCTCTTTCTCCACTCTATGAAAGTATTCATTCGCGTACGAATGAAACTTAATTCTATTGGGCCAACCAATAGTAAATCTGACCAATAGAGAGCTCGAAGGTTCCATTCGAACGCCATTACAACTTATAGTCGGGGACCAATTGGAAAGGTGACTAATGTGAACAATTGACTGTTAGAATTAACAATTAAGAAAACAGAGCAGGATTCTCTTTATGGGTTGGTTAGGTTAAATCTTAACAGCTTTAAGTTAAAAGAGCAATGCGAGGAATTAAAGTTCCATTAATCGCATTGCGAATACAACTTAGAATTGCCAGGATTCAGTTTTGGATTACACGTATGGATGTTGGATAAGGTCTATGATCTGAGCTGGTCCCGTCACACGTGCTGCTGGGAGCGCCACAGTACGCAGTTTGAATTGTGGCACACACATGACCACCGGCACAAGAAAATAGTCATGGTGAAGAATTGGTACAACCGTATGTGGCGCCATGTCAATGGATCACGTAGATCCGAGACAAAAAATGTCCCGGTACAATGCGGACATAACATCGCCAAGACTCAGTAATGTATATGTTCTCTTATGGAAATCATTTTACAAGTGTTTACTTTGTACATGGTTGGAAACGGAGCAAATCATTCCTTTCACATATATATATATATATATATATATCTCAAATGTTCCGTATGTATGTTCCTCAAAAACTCCAAAACGCAACCATTGATTTCAATGAAACTTGCAATACAGATCCCGAGCTACCAGGAAAGAATGGTTGCGGTGTTCTATGCTCTCTTGGACGTACTATCCCAATACATACCCAAAAAATATCAGTATGATAGCCAATACAAGCCTAACAGCCATACACATGTTGTCTTATCAGTTAATAGAAGCTCGCTGGTCCTATCCACGGTTGCCAGAAGCACTGATCATAAGTTTGGACCACTTCTCAGGTTGTGAAATATTCAATCATATGACGGATGATGGCAACAACTACACAGCGATAAGCTATGAGGTAGGTGTTACGCAAAGTATAATCCGGGTAACTGTTAGTCTTAAGCCAGGAAGCAGGACGTCCATATGGCCGCTCCTGTAGCCTCTGCAGACAACAGACCCTAATCACCACCTGCTGAGATCACCTCACACCTCAGGCAGCTTCATAAGGAAACCTCAGACCGTAGGGCTCCGGGTGCTATTGTAGGGCACCCAAGCTAAACACATGCTGATTGCCCCTACCGGTATGCCTGGTTAATTTACACTAAGACATGCAGCACAAGCGCAGGATGTTCCGTAACTATTGCACAGTCAAAGTTATGGGCCATCTATGTCAAATTAGAGAAAATTAGCCTGATCGTCAGTCACCATTAATAGGATACTGTTGATTATATTTTATGACCCATGGAAACATGAAAAAAATTACATGAAATATACCAGCACGAAGCAGGGTCCTTCTGCTAGAGTAAATATATATAGATATATCTATATATACCTCTATATATATCCAAAAAAAATCACAGGGCAGCACTCCTTGCTTCAAGTAATTCAGGTGCCAACGTTTTCCCCTTGGTCCTGGGGCTCAAACACAATCCGAATAAGTATAACGCAGCACTCCTTAAGTACTCCATCCCTGGGGCTCAAACACAATCCGAATAAGTATAACGCAGCACTCCTTAAGTACTCCATCCCTGGGGCTCAAACACAATCCGAATAAGTATAACGCAGCACTCCTTAAGTAAAAAAGGGAAAAATGTGATATTTATTCAACACATGTTGATACAGGCCACGTTTCAGCTCTCTCACAGAGCCATTATCAAGCCACGTGAAACACACAATAAAGTGACTGTGCATATAGGCTGGGAACACACCTAAGCGTTTTGCTGGCGTGCGTTTTTTCAAGCGGTTTTACGCGCGGCAAACGCGCGATTGTATGCGCGTTTTTGTCATTAATGAACGCGCGTTTTTGTGATTGACAGGTGCTAGATCCACTAAAAATGCAGGCCTACCTATATGAAAGGTGGTGAATGTTTGCCAAATTGAGATATTGATTGATTAGGTGTGTTTGAGAGTGTTGTACTGTTGGAGTTTGTTGTGGTTAATTTGGTGGATTTCTATGGAGTTTAGGAGACAAACGCAAGTGGCAGCAATGGTGTGTGGAGTGTTGCTCTTGCGGATGCGTCGTTGGAGAACGACCCGGCGACGTTTTTGGATCCATCCGCTGATCGTCGACCGCACTAGTAGGGGTCAGTTCTGGGCTTAGTACCAGAACCTACGGGTACATGAGGATCGTTTTATGAACTACACACGGATGTCCATATCCAGGTTAGTAGCCATATGTGTCTGATGTTACCTCCTTTTTTTTTTGTGTTCCTATGATTGGCGTATATGTGTATGTTACTGTTCCGAAAACTGTCTTGTCTTCCAAACAGTTTTGATGAACTCCTGGGGCTGATGTCTGTACATTTGCAACGCCAGGACACGTTCATGCGTGACAGCATCCCACCTGTTCAGAGGCTCTTAATTACCTTGAGGTAAGTAGCATCATTATGGCCCTAGTAATCATGTACAGTGTGTGTTTGGTGTATATTCTGCTGTCCCTGTGGTTGATGTCAGTATGGTTGGTGTGCTACGGTTTGTGTGTAACACTATTCCCTTGATGCTGTCTGTGATGTTAGCCCAGTAGGTGCGAATTTCTAGACCATACCAATATGTACAATAAATATAGACGTATACACACTCAATTTAGACAAGCCAGACATATTGTTTAGCCACAAACGTTTATTATGTTTGTGTGCCCCACGAAATAGTAATATGTGCTTACTATTTTTTTTTTAAATTAGGACAATAGATAAAACAAAAAGCAACATTATATTGTTTTGCACACATTAAAAAACTAATGTTCAACTGTCCCAACGTGGACACCCCCCTGAGGCAATAACATAAACTTTCATCCATTATCTTGAAACATTACAAATTTTGATACTGGGTTCCCGAATAATCGGGCTCAGTGGGCATTGCACATTCGCGCATGGGCGAGCTGTGGCCCATGCTTCTTGAGCCGTACTGATATTGCTTGGTGGTCTTGGGGGCCATGGTTCGCTGGTGCTTGGATTGGTGGGTAGTGGTATTGTGGCGGCTGCTGTGGGAGATTGGTTGGGGGTGGTGGAGGTGCTATGGGCTGTGATGGGACGTTTTCAGCCGGAAGGAAGGATTGTAAGCACCGCATCAAACTGTGCCGTGCTTCTGCCTGGAGATGTTTGGGGACATTTTTGAGGTCCTCCTCCAAACTGAGGAGGAAATGCGCCTCACTGCTCATCCTTGGTGCAGGATGAGCAAGGGCATCCAGACAATCTATGAGGCGATCTTCCTGCCTTTGGCTTCGTGTTTTTCTTGGCCTTTTTGTTTTTTGGCTCGCTTGATCGGCCTCTTGGGTTTCTGGCGGGGTACTTGATGCAATGGGTGGCTCCAAACTTGGGCCCGGCGGACTGGTTGCCACCATGGATGGGCCACCATCACTTTCCATGGTGGCCTCCTCCTCTTCATCCTCCTGCCTCTCTGCTGTATCCCAGCTACTGTCAGTGCTGTAACCACAAATGTGCACATATTGAGTTAGTAGGTCATCTATTTTGGCCTGGTTATGCTCCCAAGGCCCATATAGGATGTCACCTTGCATCCGGATGTGGCCTATATAGCTGAGGCCATGGGTTTCTAGCTGTACGCAGACACATCCGCATGGCCCATGGCCCATTTTTGAAAACTATTTTAGGTGAGTCCAATAATGCAGTTTGCACATATTGGCCTGTTTCAGATATGTCTCCTGTAGCAGATATGTCTCCTGTGTCTCCACCGGAGTCCTAGTTGCAGGATCCAGGTACACAGGAGTCTTATCTGGGTCAAAAATGCATATCTGCCCGTAGCCGGTGTTGCGAGCCAATAGTAACTAGAACGCCTTCTTATTGGGCTTAGGAATATCTGACTGCGCACATCTAGAATACAACCTCCCCAGCTACAGAGTTAGAACATGCCTGAAGGTGGTCGATTGACAGTGTTTGTGACGTACTCACCTACGCATTTCGGTGCATGGGATGAGGAACGCCATCTGCTCGGCATGCACATAGGAGGTGCTGCAACTAGCCCCAGATCCGCTCCTTTGCTCTCGCTCTTTTCGGCGATGTCGGACGAACGCATCTTTGAGGCTTTTCCACTTGCTTTTTAGCATATTGACTGTAAAATAAAACGTGACACATGTATTAATTGAAACGTTCTTTTTTATTTACAGGTATTTGGCTACTGGCCAGTCTTTGGCCAGTCTCCAGTATTCCTTTCTAATAGGCAAATCAACAGCAAGCCTGATAATCCGGGAAACATGTGTGGCCCTGTGGGACGTTCTTGAGTCTGCCGTCATGTCCCAACCGACTACAGCAGAGTGGATGGATATTGCAGATGTATTTATGCAGACCTGCCATTTCCCAAACTGCGTGGGGGCCATTGATGGGAAGCATATTCGTGTGCTCAAGCCGATCAGGAGTGGTAGCCGCTTTTACAATTATAAAAAGTATTTCTCGGTGGTGTTACTGGCAGTTTCGGACGCAAATTACTGCTTCCGCTACATAGATGTCGGAGCTTACGGCAGCAGTTCGGACTCAGCAGTATTTGCCCACTCCCTCTTCGGCAGGCTGCTGTCAAGTAATTCTCTGGAGCTTCCAGCACCCCAAATTCTGCCAGACACAACTTATCCGGCCATGCCGTACGTGTTTGTGGCGGACGAGGCATTCGCCCTGGGGGGGAAATATGATGCGGCCCTTCTCAAGCAGAGGACTAACTACCGAGAGAAGGGTGTTTAATTATAGGCTGACCCGAGCAAGAAGGGTGGTGGAATGCGCCTTCGGCATTCTCGCCAACAAATGGCGTTACCTCCATTCGCCAAATCCGTTTAAAATAGATACCGCTATCAAGGCAGTCAAGGTGGCATGTGTACTGCACAACTTTGTGCGGCAGAGAGATGGCTTCAATTTTGAGGACACCCTCAGTCACACTCTGGGGCCTACCCAGCTCACAGTGGTCCGTGGCACCGCACATGGTGCACATGTTCGGGACCATTTCGCACGATACTGCATGTCGCCAGAGGGTGAGCTTCCCTGGCAAATGGAAGCAATTGAGATGTAAATCTAGTTTTGAAATATTTAGTTAATTTCTAATCTATGGTTATTGTTATGTTTGTCATTTTCACGTGTGTTCATAAAAAGGTTTATGTTTTGACATGCGCTACTCCTCTTGTCCTTATTTCGTAGGGCTTCTACACACAAGGTGCATGGTGGGCAAAGTAATAAAAATGTTCCTAAAAGTTCCTAAAGCCTTAGTTGCGAGGGAGCGGGACATTGACGCTGATCTAGGCCGAGACACATGGCCACAGCCAGCCGCACACATACCGGTTTATAAACCCCTAAACAAGATGGGATCCCATTGATGTCCCCTTTAGAATAATATACCATACAGAACGTTAAATATTCTGTGTATGTACTTCCCTCGGCCAACAATCCACAAAATTCACAGTGTCTGTATGGCGTTGCAGCGAAGGGATGAGACATTTGCAACACACTGGTTTCCACCCCAATAACCAACCCAAGATCATTACACAATGCGTAGCATAATAACGTGTCTTCAGAGCATGCTGGGAGTAGTACATACACAGACGCATTAAAGCCCCATTTTGCAAAGCCATGGACTAGGCAAAACATGCAAATCAAATAAACCTAACACAAAAGGGACACGGACCGCCATAAATTACAAAAAGCATGTGGGCCCACATCCAAATTAATCAAAATAAAGAAAGGGGTAAACAGGGGTGGAAGTGTGCGCTCAGTAATCAGAGGGAAAGCACGCAGCAATGTCACAAGGATATGCATGGACCGTGTTTAACATGGCCAGGCATTTGTATGGCAGCAGCAGCACACGGCGTAGTTGTTTGCTGAGACGCCGTTAACATCAGGCAGGCGCATTAATACACCTAGGCACATGGACATGTGTACACCATGCCCGGCCGCTGCTACATACATGCCAGCCATGATACACACGGACCAGGCACGGCCGTGCAACACTGCCGTGTGCATGAGGCTTTGGACAGATAAAATGTTTGTGGTTTCCACATAACGGGGGAGGGGGCTGCATTTAACATTGGCTAAACCGGCCACCAAAGCTGCCAAAGCTCTGTGACATAGGAAGCACATATATAATTATGACCAGGGGACAGAGGGAGTTAAATTGCACCGTTTGAAAACCACACTTTGATTTACCTTTGGCAGTTTGGCCTGCTTTGGCCATTTGCGGCCACTCTTTCCATAGGCTTTTGCCTATATCTTCCCAAGCCTGCTGTCTGTATCTTCGATTTTTATATGTTGGGTCCTTCGTGTCATAAAGGCAGCGTTTCGGACGCACGAGCCTGATGAGGGTCTCTGCTTCACAGCCTGCTTCCTCCATGCTTGGGCCTAGGATTCTGTCTTGCACCTGGGAGTGGCCTTTTTCAGCTGGTTGCCTAGTAAAAAACTCGCATTCGTAGCTGTGAACGCGCTGTAAAACGCTTAGGTGTGTACCTAGGGATATAGAGACATCGCAGGAAGTGATCGGTGCTGATTTCCTGATTAGTTACACACTGGTGCCTATAAAAACTCCATAAAATACACTTCATTCTCATGTGGCAATTCATAGTGTAGCAGCCTTCTAGCATTCTCAGGTATGGTGCATCACGTCTCCGTAATTATCAGAGCGCTTCATACCATCTGCAATCGTGCTTCTTCCAATAGTGATAATAGGTGAAACATCCATGGCTTGCTGAATCACCATTCACACCTGTAAGAAATCCGCAGATCACAGGAATCCATGAGCTTCACTTACCATATGCTCTCACAACACTATGTCAAAGATGGAGCATTCCGCTATCTCGTGTGTCGCTCTATTTACTGCGCCTGCGCTGACCTCATAACGTAGTGCGTCATAAACCCGGCACGCGGGGCGGGCCAATATCGCAACATGCGAATATTCGAGTCCGCCTACCACCCTGTACACTACTGTGTATCACCGGCCGGATCATTGAGGGGGCACTATAGGACCTCAAACTTTGTTATGCTTTCACATTTTTAAAAATGTTATAATGTAGTAATTTCTTCTTTCTAAGTTCCTCATCAGGACTCCGTCAAAGAAGGTGTTGGAGGAGAATGTCTCTGAGGAGCAGGCCGTACCATCGGGCCAGATTTCAGCCTCTAGCCCACCAGATGTGGGTAAGAGGTGAAGCTGTACCCGCTCCCCGCCCACCTTCATCCCCCTCATAGTCACGGGAGGAAGTCGAGGAGTAGGATGACGACGATGTTTCTTCCACCCCCGTCCTGGAGTGAAAATATGTGCAGCTGATTTCTTAACGTATTCCCTGTCCACACACAGGCCGCAGTTCAGTCTTCACCACCGGCAGATTTTCCTCAAGACAATACTAATAAACCAGTTGCATTTTTAACTTTGATTTCTCTTTTATACCACACATCTCTCCTTCTGTCACCCCCCCCATGGCCCATTTCTCCCCTCCATGGGCCAGTGGGCTGGCAGCAGCACATTCCCCCCCCCCCCCCACATGGCACATTTCTCCCCTCCATGGGCCAGTGGCAGCAGCAGCACAACTCTCCTTCTGTCACCCCCCCCCCCACATGGCCCATTTCTCCCAATCCATGGGCCAGTGGCAGCAGCACATCTCTACTTCTGTCAACCCCCCCCCACCCCCAACATGGGCCAGTGGCAGATGGGATCCATCCAGTTGTTATCTTTCTTTGTACCAAATAAATACCTATACCTTCTGTTGGAACCGAACTTGGCTCAGGGACAGGCAGGCAGGCTGTGTCGTGGGCCTTGGCGCTCGCTTATCGCTCCTTCTTCTCTCTGGGGGGGAGCTCAGTGGCAACGTCACGTGAAGACATGCCTGTGCGTCAGCTGCGAGCCTGCGGCACGCTCCAGCAGCCACTGCAGAGACAGGCAGGCCAGGCAGCGGAGCTCAGAGCGGCCACGGGCCCCGCCCCCTCCTCACTCTTTCAGGCCGTGCACTCTCAGCGCTGTTAGTCGGCCAGAGGCCGCCCGCCAACCGCAACAAAATAGTAAGTAGAGTTAGTTTGCGGCAGGCCGGCACCGGGGGCCCCTAAGGACTCAGGGCCCGGGGGCAATTGCCCCTCTTGCCTCTATGGAAGCGCCGGCCCTGTATACAGTAGTATCTATCCACTCTAAACGGTCTTCCAGATACCACTTTTCGCCTGTCAGCCTCTTCAGCTTTCCCATCTCATGACCACATTTCATATGCACAGCTGAGATATTCTCTTCCCTTTTAACTATACCTTTTTAGACCAAATATATTTGGTATAAACCAAAAAATGGTTGTTTATTGAACAGTAAGCATTTTTTTTTCCAAACTATAGCACATCAGTCAAGTAGGGTAAAAACGGAATAGTGACAAGTACAAATGAAATGATAAAATTATGATTATTTGCTAAAATAAATATATTACTACGTGTGTGAACTAAATTCCGCTAGATTATTAATTTCTCAATATATAAAAATGTATAATAAAAATATGAGTATTTGAAAATAGAATACATACAGTGTAGAGATGAAGAACTACTAAAACTATAAGTGCATTTATTTTTTCCATGTCATTTCCAAATGACGTTTATCTACTACAAAGATTAGCTGATGCAATAAAAAAAGAAAAGGATTGTTAGAAGAAAAAACCAGCATGGAATAGAAATATTTTTGCGATTACGCAAATTTTTTGGTTGGTGCATTGCATCCTCATTAACAATAGAAAACTGGGAAGCATTTAGTGGAAACTCTCAAAAAACGGTGACATGACTTCTATAATAATCGTGTGATAATTTTCATTACAAATATTCTAGAATATTCTTTAACAAATTAATAATGTATATAGCTACATCTAGATGTGCCGATAATTCTACATTCACAAAACCGGATTACCACACGGCTGCGTATGACGCCATGTAGAGAGAGGTCAACACGGAAGTCAGCCATCCCTCCCAGGACGACAGACGACACCATGTTCGAACCTCGATCCTTATATAAAAAAAAACATATAAATAATAAAATAATAAACTTTTTTCGTGTTCCTCAATCAGTCCTTCTGACAATGGAAGGCCAGGTGCAGTCCCCACCTTTCACAGTGACAACCACAACAGGACCCCCCCAAACACAATTTTTTCAAAATAACTAACTAAAATAAAAAAAATTTAAAATTTAGCAGAATAATGGCAGACAGTAGAATTTAAATACTAAAGCTACGGATGAAGGGCTTCCCATCGATCTGCTTGACCCAGCACTGCCATGATAACTCTTCACTAAAAGGACTACAACATTATTCACACAACTACGCAGGCAGGATCAATAAACACCCAATCTTATAAATGTGAACGCTATAGTGTAAGTTCTACACATACATAGGACTAAATATTCAGATTCAATACAGGCAACGGCACCAAAAGATTAACTTTATTGGTCAAAGTCCTACAACTAAGTCACCAGCACCAAGACAGGCAGCAGCAGCAGCAGGTAGAAGTTACGGTGGAGTATAAGGCCTAGAAATATCTCGGTCTAACTCCGCAAGACAGGCAGCAGCAGCAGGTAGAAGTTACGGTGGAGTATACGGCCTAGAAATATCTCGGCCTAACTCCGCAAGACAGGCAGCAGCAGCAGGTAGAAGTTACGGTGGAGTATACGGCCTAGAAATATCTCGGCCTAACTCCGCAAGACAGGCAGCAGCAGCAGGTAGAAGTTACGGTGGAGTATACGGCCTAGAAATATCTCGGCCTAACTCCGCAAGACAGGCAGCAGCAGCCAACGGTGTTTTAAAAGTCCTACAGACAAGTCAACGTGATCACGATGACAAACAGCAGCAGCAGCTGCTAGAATTTACAGTGGAGTATAAGGCCTATAAATATCTCGGCCTAAGGCCCCTTTCACATAGGGCGAGTTTTCCGCGCAGGTGCAATGCGTGAGGTGGACGCATTGCACCCGCACTGAATCCGGACCCATTCATTTCTATGGGGCTGTGCACATGAGCGGTGATTTTCACGCATCACTTCTGCGTTGCGTGAAAATCGCAGCAAGCTCTATATTGTGCGTTTTTCACGCAACGCAGACCCCATAGAAGTGAATGGGGCTGCGGGAAAAATCGCAAGCATCCGCAAGCAAGTGCGGATGCAATGCGATTTTCCCGCATGGTTGCTAAGAGACGGGACCCGATCTTTATTATTTTGTTTAACATGGTTATATGGGAAAATAATAGCATTCTCACTACAGAATGCTTTGTAAAATGTGGATTAAGGGGTTAAAAATAAAAAAAATTAACTCACCTTATCCACTTGATCGCGTAATTGCGATCTCTTCTGTCTTCTTCAAGCTTTAGCTGCCATCTAAAGGACCTGTGGTGACGTCACATCACATGGTCCAATCACCTGGTCCATCACCATGGTGATGGACCATGTGATTGTGATGAGCTCAGTGACATCATCACAGGTCCTTTAGCCGGCAGCTAATGCTTGAAGAAGACATAAGAGATCGCAACTACGCGATCAAGTGGATAAGGTGAGTTAATTTTTTTATTTTTAACCCCTTAATTCACATTATACAAAGCATTCTGTATTGAGAATGCTATTATTTTCCCTTATAACCATTTTAAATTAAAACACTTTGCACTCGCGCCGGAAAATCGTGCATTTTCCCGCAACGCACCCGCCTCTTATGTGGGCAGAAGCAGTGTGTTCCCGGGAATAGGCCCCCACCAGACCCGGGCAACCCCATACATCCACTGAGACATCTCCGACAGCAGCAACAGCAGGTGACATGTGGGCAGCAGCAGTGTGTTCCCGGGAATGAGCCCCCACCAGACCCGGGCAACCCCATACATCCACTGAGACATCTCCGACAGCAGCAACAGCAGGTGACATGTGGGCAGCAGCAGTGTGTTCCCGGGAATGGGCCCCCACCAGACCAGGGCAACAACAAACATCAACTGAGACATCTCCGACAGCAGCAGCAGGTGACATGTGGGCAGCAGCAGTGTGTTCCTGGGAATGGGCCCCCACCAGACCCGGGCAACACCATACATCAACTGAGACATCTCCGACAGCAGCAGCAGCAACAGCAGGTGACATGTGGGCAGCAGCAGTGTGTTCCCGGGAATGGGCCCCCACCAGACCCGGGCAACACCATACATCAACTGAGACATCTCCGACAGCAGCAGCAGCAACAGCAGGTGACATGTGGGCAGCAGCAGTGTGTTCCTGGGAATGGGCCCCCACCAGACCCGGGCAACACCATACATCAACTGAGACATCTCCGACAGCAGCAAGAGCAGCAACAGCAGGTGACAATCTCTCTCATTTTACAGATCAGGCACATGGAAGATGCAGCAGAACACTGCGTTTTTGCTTACAACGACATCTTGTTGTGTTTTCTCGAAGCCAGAGGGCTGTGGAAGTGTCGGTGTTTAGTGGCAGCTCTTTTGTTCCTCCTCATGTCTGTGAGGAGGAATATGTCCCGACGCTCCACCCACCCATACACGATCAGTATCGCGCACACGCTAGTCTACATCCAACTGCTACACCCGTCCCTCATGTTCCTGTGTGAGCACTGAAGGCAGTTATGAGCCAAGTTTCATCGGCTGGAGTCTGGAAGCGTTCCGTCATGATCCAACGGGGGTAACGCAAACTCCCTTTGGCGATGAAGCAGCGTTGTTCCAAGGCTGTTGGAAGGGTCCACATTGGGGCTTCCACCAGTGAGCAACCTGCATGATCTCTTGCCGGTCTTAGGGCAGAATGATCCATTTTAAGGGCCTATTTTGAACACCCGGGGTATTAGTGTCAGGCGCAAAGGGTGCATACTTCAGCATGGTGGGGCTGACAGGCACAGCGGAGCGCCAACAATGTCATCCAGCACAGTGCATTTTAGAGTCTGTTAAGAGGGGAACAAGTGTTCTTCAGTTACATAGAACTGACAGTAAACTGTTTGGGCATAACTATCCTTCTACAAGGTCTTGACAATCCGGTGGACTAAAGTCCAAATCACCTTCCTGCATTAAGTCCCCTAAGATGTCCCTCTCACTGTCACTAAACAGGAGCGGGGTAGAATCTTGGGAACTGGGGGTTGGTGAAGCAGGAGGTGGAGTTGCGCCACCGCTGCTGATGCTGCTCCTGCTGCGAGCCAGGGCGGATGAATCAGTGGTGCTCGATTGTGCCACACAAGCCACAATTACATCCGCAATATCAGAACCGATTGGGCGGCTGCCACGCACAAAAAAGTCTTGGATCAGGCGTCCTCCACTTCTGACTGCGCCTACCTGTCCATGACTGGCGGAGCGTCCACGTGCTGGCTGCTGTCCAGCGGTGTTCGTTCCCCTGCCCCTACTACTACTCTGGCTGCGTGCCCAGCCTTTCTATAAAATAAATGAGAAAAACTTTATTGGGATGGTGACAAAAGAAAAAAATAATAATATTAAATAACAAAAATAATAAAATTAAAGTTATTGAGACCCAAAAGAAATTAACTTGAAAAAAAAACTAAAGACAGAAGACTAATGAATTATTAATGTGTTTTTCTTTTAGTTTAGTTTTTTTTTTTAGTTTGCACTACAAGTAACACAACTTTTTTTTGTTATTGCTCTTAAACCTACCTACAACGACACAAAGACAAAAAGAACACAAGCAACACTAAAACTTTTTTTTTTCTCCTACCTACCTACAAAGACACGGACTATGACAAAAAGAACAAACTCGGGACAGACAATGAAAGACTAGGAATTTACACAGAAGGACACTAAACTAAGACCCTACACTAGGCTAATATATCCCAAGTTAACCTAAACCCCAACTATCACTAACTGTAAACAATAAAGTAGACCCTCCACTAAACCAATTGATCCTGGAAGTACTATCTAATTCTCCATCTGTATTTGATCAATTCAAACTAACTAGTCCCTACTCTACACTGAACTTTATATAATAAAATAAGCCCCAACACTGCCTAAACTAACTATCTGACCGACCCTGCACCCTACAAACTGTCTAATTATTCACTTCCCTAATCCCGATCGAATAAACTCTATTTTAGATCAATGCACAATTCTCAGACTGACAAACGCTTTTGCTCCTCTCAATCCAACAACTAAGCCCACAAAATGGCAACCGGCCAGTGTCTTGATTTATATAGTGTCAGGATTCGAACCCGTGACCGGCCATGTCCCAGGCGGTAGCTCTAGCCACTAGACTACCAGCCCTTCTGCACTTTTTCTTCCACTGAACTCTGTGATCTACCTTGTTCCAGCCTTGCCTTGTTAATCTCTGTGATTCCTTGCACCTGCTACTTCCTCCTTATAAGCCCAGCTTCTTGCACCTGACCCCCGCTGGTTATTGTTCTTCTGAACTTGATCCTGCTGCTACGACTTGATCCTCCTCCTCCTGCTGCTACTACTACCTACTCGACTACTCTTTTGCTTGATCCTCTACTACCGTCTACCTCTCGGTTGCCAACCCGTACGCCTCCACCCCGCCTCTTCTCCTTGCGGTCTCCCGCTACTGGACTCCACCCGGTACACTGCCTGGTGCTCTCCAACGCAGGTGAGCTAGCACCCTATAACATATAGTGATTCAGTGAAGAGGCAGGCTACTGTACGACTGGTTGCTATGGATATTGCTAAGGTGTGACAGGGCCTTCCCATTGGCTATTCAAGCTAGGAGAAGGGAGGGTTGCTGATTCTCCTCTGTTAGTTTGCGGGGGGAAAAAATTAAGAATTTATCGTGTTTATTTATAATCGCATTTCTTTTTTCATGGCCACTCCTATGGTAAATCTCCCGCCATTTATTTTTTAATAGACATTTTCGCTTATTTTAACCTATGTCTACCAACTATCCAACACTGTTTGCTAAATTTTTCGGATTAAAAGATTGTCAACACGCTATACTCGATATGGGACAACAAAATCGCCTTACTCGATAATGACGTAGTTGTCATTATCGCATAATGCGATAGTAACTTTAATACGGTGTTATGTTAACTTTTGTCGAGGATTTCAATGCCGTATTGGGACAACATAGGAAGATATATCGCTTTACTCGATAATTACGTAGTTGTCATTATCGCGTAATGCGATAATAACTTAAATTGAGGAAGATATAGAATACTTCGCTATCTTCGTTGATGTAGAATAAAGAATACTTCGCTATCTTGATTCTTTTATTAACAAAGACATAGAATATAGCGCTATATTCGTGTTCAATCTAGATCTCCAAGATTAAAGAAAAGAATAGGAAAGTTGCCTTATTATTAAGTTATAAGGCAATTAGAAATTATAATTTATAACTAGAGATGAGCGGACACCTGGAAGTTCGAGTTCGAGAAGTTCGGTTGAACTTCCCGAAAATGTTCGGGTTCCGAACTCGACCCGAACCCCATTGAAATCAATGGGGACCCGAACTTTTAGGCACTAAAAAGACTGTAAAATAGTCCAGGAACGGGATAGAGGGCTGCAAAAGACAGCAAAATGTAGGTAAATCCCCTGCAAACAAATGTGGATAGGGAAATTAATTAAAATTAAATTAAATAAATAAAAATTAACCAATATCAATTGGAGACAGGTTTCACTGCAAGGAATCATGCGTCATATCACCCACCACTGGAGAAGGCCACTTTCAGTTATTTCGGCCCAGCACCCAGACAGAGGAGAGAGGTCCCACAACAAGAAATCATGCGTCATATCACCCACCACTGGAGATGGCCACTTTCAGTTATTTCGGCCCAGCACCCAGACAGAGGAGAGAGGTCCCACAGCAAGGAATCATGCGTCATATCACCCACCACTGGAGAAGGCCACTTTCAGTTATTTCGGCCCAGCACCCAGACTGAGGCTAGTATTTAGGCCCTGGATGAAAGGTATCCTTTTATGGACAGATTTACAATTGGCCTGCAACAGCTCGAACACCAGATTCAGGGTATTGCTATGTTGGCAATTGAATTTCACCCCACAACAAAATATATGTTTTGGCGGACACTATGAAACTTGGCCAGCCACAGCTGAAAGCACTGATTTATGGTATTGCTATTTTGGCAATTGAATTTCACCACAGAAAATAATCTATCCTTTGCCAGACAGCAGACAGTATTATACTTGGCTAGCCAAAGCTGGAACACCAGATTTAGGGGATTGGTATTTGGGCAATTGTATTTAACCCCTTAATAAAATATAGAAATTGCTATCCTGAGTTTCTAGGGGTGACAATTAGCACAGCCAAGCCCCTGATGTAGGATATAGCAAAAAAAAACTAGTATTGATGGATTGATGGACTTGGAGGCAGCTTGTTCTGGTGCACCACAAATCACAAAATGGCCGCCGATCACCCCAGAAAATAAGTGACAGAAAAACGCCCTGTGCAGCCTAAAAACCAGTGAGCAAATAACTAGCAGAAGTTGAATCATTCACAGCTGTAGATCGATCAGTTCATTAGGTGCTTTTTACTGACTTTTCCCTGCCTAATCTCGCCCTCACAGCAGCTGCGTCCTCTCCCTACACTAGTAAGAGCAGTGTGACGTGCGGCGCTACGTGACTCCAGCTTAAATAGAGGCTGGGTCACATGCTGCACTTGGCCAATCACAGCCATGCCATTAGTAGGCATGGCTGTGATGGCTTATTAGGGCAAGAAGTAAAACGCTAGCTGATTGGCTGCTGTGCAGCCCTTCAGAAAGCGGGAAGTAACAACGAACTTTTTTGAAAATGTTCGGGTTCGGGTCCGTGTCCCGAACACCCCAAAATTCGGTACGAACCCGAACTATGCTCGTACTGTTTGCTCAACACTATTTATAACTTCTAATTCTAAGCTTAAAAATCACAATGATTAAATCGCATATTAATCGCGATAGATACAATAATGACGAATATTCGATTTCAACGAATATAAGGCGAATATTCGCGAAATATCGCGAAAACGAATATGGCACCTCCCGCTCAACTCTACTGGCACCTAGGCAGAGCAGGAGTTTATTCACAGCAAAACTGGGTTCATGTCACCCTTCAATGAAACAGACGATTAGTAGAAATTTAGGCCCTAGGCAAAGGCAGAGCAGGGGTTTGTGCCCGGCAAAAATGGTAACATGTCACCCAACAATTGAAAAGAAGAATTTTAGAAATTTTGGTCCCTGTCGCCTATGCAGTGCAGGGTTATTTGACAGCAAAAAATTGAAATATGTCAACCTCTGAACTCCCAGACGGATTAACTATATTATTGTTCCCGGCACATATGTAGCGCAGGCCGCAAAGGTAATTCCTGGACTAAAAAAAATATAATTTTTTTCACCACCAATGAATAACATGGATTTAAGGAGTATATTTTGGGGTGTAGGACCTCTTCGTTCTACATATCATCTTCCACCCAGTCTTCACCCCTGCCCTCATTGTCGGTCTGCACACCGCAGAAAGCCGAAGCATTTGGCACCTGTGTTTCGTCATCATCAGAGACGTGCTGCGGCGGTCTTCCCATGTCCTCATTCTGAAACATAAGTGGTTGGGCATCTGTGCACTCAATCGCTTCCTCTTCTGGGGCAGGGCTAGGTGGATGGGCCGGGGAAACCCTACCAGCAGAGTCATCAAAAAGCATAAGAGTCTGCTGCATTAATTGGGGCTCTGACTGCTTTGCTGATTTGCAAGGGGGTGAGGTGCAAGATAAATGCCCATGGGCTGCAGGTGCCAACTCTGCGCTTTCAGCAGAGGACCGGGTGGGAGACAACGTGAAGGAACTGGAGGCACTGTCAGCCACCCAATCTACTAGCGCCTGTACTGGTTCTGGCCTCACCATTCGTAGAGCGGCATTCGGGCCTACTAAATAACGCTGCAGGTTCTGTCACCTACTTGCACCTGAGGAAGGTGTTTCACTTAGGTGGGTAGCTGGCACAGAACGACCATGTCCTCGCCCTGCAACTGGAGCTCTACCAACACCAGCAGCACCATGACCAGGGCCACGTCCCTTATTGGATGCTCTCATTATTTGCATTCATCCACCAAACTAACATATGGATTATCTCAGGTGACAATTTAGCTGCCAATAGTCAACAATTAAGGTCACTAACAGTAAGACAGCGCCGGGGTCATAAACAGAATACATCTCTTTAGGTCACACAACAATGTAACGGAGCAATTCAATACAATTACTTCACTGTCACCAAAAATTTGATCTTTCCAACTAACAATCTAACAGCAGACGTTAACGGTTTAATTGGACTGTCAGAAACGCAGCGTAGGCCGCAAATGTACAATCTATCACAAGAAATGTGTTTTTTGCAGAAACCAACTATGTAAATGCAGTAGTTTACGGTTTTATTGGAATATCAGAAATGCAGACTAGGCCGCAAATGTGCTATGTGGCACAAAACTAGTGTTTTTTGCAACCAAACTATAGAAATGCAGTATTTCACTGGTTAATCTGAATATTAGAAATGCAGACTAGACCGAAAATGTGCGCTATCTAGCACAAAAAGTGTGCTTTTACAGCAGCAAGGTAACTGCAGTATTTAACGGTTTTATTGGACTGTCAGATATGCAGTGCCTGTGGCACACAGATAGAAAAATCACTGTAGGTCACAAAAATATGTGTCAGAATAATGTAATAGAATAATATTCACGGCCAGGTATGCACTGCAGGGCGCAGGGGTACTTGACCGGCCAAAGAAGGGAATTTATCCTCCACTGAGCTACCAGAACAGAATTAAAGTAAAGTCCCTGGCAGACATGCAGCTCACATGCAGTTGCAAGGGCACTGCACTTGCAAAAATGGCACCTCTCCGTCCCAGGGGGAAACCAGCAGGCACCTCTCCGTCCCAGAGGGGAGACCAGCAGGCACCTTTCCGCCACAGGGGAAGATGAGCAGACATCCATCCAACCCACCAGGAAGACAATATCAAACACAATGGGGAGAAGAGCTACGGCACTATAGTGCTCATTAATCTCTTAGCTCTTAATGTCTCCAGTACAAACCAAGCAGTAGGAGAGGTAACTCCGACCCTAATGTATGAGCGGCGTGCAGGGTGTCCAGGAGAAGAGCAGCAGCCGGTAACTAAGTTCTATCTGCAGTCACCGCTCCCTCCGCTCCTGCACATAACACTGGGGTCACTGCCCAGAGTGCTACTTTACTGGAGCCTCACCTTATAAAGTCTGATCTGGTGTTGTCCCATTATGACCTGTAAATGAACACGGACCTGAGAGACTTGGCCATTGTCTGCCTGGGTGGTCTCGGGATTCTGATTTATTGCGGATCTGAACATGGCCACGCCGAGGTCCGGAATACCAGATAAACACCATACACACAGTGAGCTTTACAGACTGCATGAGCTGGAGACATTCCACTAGGAGGTGAAGATCCCTGGTTAAACAGCTGCGGGTCAAAGTCCATCTACAGAAGGACGCTTTGTGTAGAAAAAGGCGCTCTCCATCAAGACCGACTGCTTCTCCTGAAAAGGGCTTCACAGACGATGTGTCTGTCCGATGTTGTTAAATCGATCGGCGATGTAAGTTTTCTATTCTTTGTGTACATATATAGGTATACTATTACTGGTTTATGTAATAAAATCATATTAAACTTCATTTTAATTGTAGTTTTCACTTTAATTTGAAGTGTAGCTGCAGTAAAGAGGATCCAAACCTGACGTCCGGCAAAACACCTGAAGAAACCTCCCAGTTCCCTTCCTCCATTCATGATTCCATACCTGTGGTGACACGGACTGGAATGTCCTCCTCCACCTCACTCTTACACGGGGGATCGCCCATCATCCGCTCTTCTTCATCCTCCACTTTAATATCAGTCACATCTTCCCCCTGATTTGTCATCTGTAACAATTCAGGACAATACAGCAGACAGGTGGGAAATCTAACAGATCCACAGAAGAGACCCCCACCATCTATGACCCCTCTATGACTGCAGGACCCCTATATAGAGGTGTATAGGGCTCAGCTCCATCTACCTGATGGTTCTCTGGGGGCTTCTCCTCTGGACCGTCCTGGGAATACAGAGGACGGGGACATCTCTCGGGGGGACTTCCTTCTATGAGTCCATCTGTAGGAAACACACAGGACAGGAGAGATTATTACATGTGATGATGAGAGTAGTAGTCAGGTGACTCATGACAGCCCCCCCTCCTTACACTGCTGATCGCCCCATAAATCCGTCTCCTCTGCTTCATCTTTAACCTTAATATCCATCAGATTTTCATCCTAAAGAAGAGAAATGTAAAATGGTCTTTGGGTCAATCCCTTTCTGGTCAGATTCTGGGGACACTTCAGCTCCATCTACCTGATGGTTCTCTGGGGGCTTCTCCTCCGGACAGTCCTGGGAATACAGAGGACGGGGACATCTCTCGGGGGGATTTCTCCTCCTGGATCCATCTGTGGAGACACAAAGGTGAGAAATTCGAAAGGGCCTAATATGTTGCTATGACAGCCTTGGGCCTTGTGGCTTGATAGACAGCCAGGTAAAATCCCATAGACTGCAATAGCATTATATTACAGTCTATGAGCAATAAGATCAGATGTACAAGTCCTGAGAGAACTAAACATTACAGAAAAAAAAAAATAACCACAAAAGTAATTAAAATCACAATTTTCCGATTTTTTCAAAGTAAGATATGAAAAGGTATCAGCGGGACCTAAAATGTCCAAAATAAAATGATATTGATTTAGCATCGCTGTACTTGTACCGACCTCAGAAGAAGGTGATAGAGCCGGACACATTTCTTGTATACAGAGCACAGCCCTCCTCCTGTAGTATATACAGATAGAGCCGGACACATTTCCTGTATACAGGGCACATCCCTACTCCTGTAGTATATACCGATAGAGCCGGACACATTTCTTGTATACAGAGGACATCCCTCCTCCTGTAGTATATACCGATAGAGCCGGAGACATTTCTTGTATACAGGGCACATCCCTCCTCCTGTAGTATATACAGATAGAGCCGGACACATTTCTTGTATACAGGGCACATCACTCCTCCTGTAGTATATACCGATAGAGCCGGACACATTTCCTGTATACAGGGCACATCCCTCCTCCTGTAGTATATACAGATAGAGCCGGACACATTTCTTGTATACAGGGCACATCCTCCTCCTGTAGTATATACCGATAGAGCCGGACACATTTCTTGTATACAGGGCACATCCCTCCTCCTGTAGTATATACCGATAGAGCCGGACACATTTCTTGTATACAGGGCACATCCCTCCTGCTGTAGTATATACCGATAGAGCCGGACACATTTCTTGTATACAGGGCACATCCCTCCTCCTGTAGTATACACCGATAGAGCCGGACACATTTCTTGTATACAGGGCACATCCCTCCTCCTGTAGTATATACAGATAGAGCCGGACACATTTCTTGTATACAGGGCACATCCCTCCCCCTGTAGTATATACCGATACAACCGGACACATTTCTTGTATACAGGGCACATCCCTCCTCCTGTAGTATACACCGATAGAGCCGGACACATTTCTTGTATACAGGGCACATCCCTCCTCCTGTAGTATATACCGATAGAGCCGGACACATTTCCTGTATACAGGGCACATCCCTCCCCCTGTAGTATATACCGATACAGCCGGACACATTTCTTGTATACAGGGCACATCCCTCCTCCTGTAGTATATACCGATAGAGCCGGACACATTTCTTGTACCGTATATGTCGGCGTATAAGACGACTGGGCGTATAAGACGACCCCCAACTTTTACACTGAAAATATAGAGTTTGGGATTTACTCGCCGTATAAGACTACCCCTTTTTCAACACACACCAAAGAAAAATTTAAAAAGCATTAGATCTGATTTAAATATGGTAATTTTAATTCAAATAAGTATGACATGCTGTTTGTCATCAAACATGTAAAAATAAAACAGTGCAAGTGGATTAAACTTTTCCTAATTCACTCTTAAGCTGAAAGGAAGGGAAATACAATAAACCCATGGGAGCTGCCATGCTGTACATCCCACCACCTTCCTTGTCCTCCCTCCCTGTCTCCCAGACCCTAAACATGTGCCACCTTTCCCTGAACATGTTTATGTGACGGTATGTTATTATTATTTCACATATGCACATCTGCGGCACCTGTCAGGATTTGCATATGCATATATGCAAATCCTGATGGTTTCGCACATGCGCATATGTGCCGTACTCGGAGATCTCGCAGATGCGTATGAACGAGATGCGAGCGGCCGCGAGGATCCCGTGTATCCACGGCCGCCGCAAGAAATCTCGCACATGCGCAGGAGCGAGATGCTAGCGGCGAGAACTGCGAGGACGCCCGCCGCACGGAGCGAAATGCTTAAAGGCTCTCAGCAGCAGCCGGGAGGATCTCGTACATCGTGAGCGGCAGGGAGGAGGGCGATACAAGGCAGCATAAAAGGTAAAACGCAGGGGAGAGGCATACAAGGGACAGGACATACTTCGTGGGTACATCGCAGCTCTCGGCACTGCAGCACCGAGAGCCATACCCGGCGTATAAGACGACCCCCCGCTCTAGAAAAGATTTTCTAGGGCTCAAAAGTCGTCTTATACGCCGGTATATACGGTATACAAAGCACATCCCTCCTCCTGTAGTATATACCGATAGAGCCGGACACATTTCTTGTATACAGGGCACATCCCTCCTCCTGTAGTATATACCGATAGAGCCGGACACATTTCCTGTATACAGGGCACATCCCTCCGCCTGTAGTATATACCGATAGAGCCGGACGCATTTCTTGTATACAGGGCACATCCCTCCTCCTGTAGTATATACAGATAGAGCCGGACACATTTCTTGTATACAGGACACATCCCTCCTCCTGTAGTATATACCGATAGAGCCGGACACATTTCTTGTATACAGGGCACATCCCTCCTCCTGTAGTATATACCGATAGAGCTGGACACATTTCTTGTATACAGGGCACATCCCTCCTCCTGTAGTATATACCGATAGAGCCGGACACATTTCCTGTATACAGGGCACATCCCTCCTCCTGTAGTATATACCGATAGAGCCGGACACATTTCTTGTATACAGGGCACATCCATCCTCCTGTAGTATATACCGATAGAGCCGGACACATTTCTTGTATACAGGGAACATCCCTCCGCCTGTAGTATATATCGATAGAGCCGGACACATTTCTTGTATACAGGGCACATCTCTCCTCCTGTAGTATATACCGATAGAGCCGGACACATTTCTTGTATACAGGGCACATCCCTCCTCCTGTAGTATATACCGATAGAGCCGGACGCATTTCTTGTATACAGGGCACATCCCTCCTCCTGTAGTATATACAGATACAGCCGGACACATTTCTTGTATACAGGGCACATCCCTCCTCCTGTTATATATACCGATAGAGCCGGACACATTTCTTGTATACAGGGCACATCCCTCCGCCTGTAGTATATACCGATAGAGCCGGACGCATTTCTTGTATACGGGGCACATCCCTCCTCCTGTAGTATATACAGATAGAGCCGGACACATTTCTTGTATACAGGGCACATCCCTCCTCCTGTAGTATATACCGATAGAGCCGGACACATTTCTTGTATACAGGGCACATCCCTCCTCCTGTAGTATATACCGATAGAGCCGGACACATTTCTTGTATACAGGGCACATCCCTCCTCCTGTAGTATTCACCGATAGAGCCGGACACATTTCTTGTATACAGGGCACATCCCTCCTCCTGTAGTATATACCGATAGAGCCGGACACATTTCTTGTATACAGGGCACATCCTTCCTCCTGTAGTATATACCGATAGAGCCGGACACATTTCTTGTATACAGGGCACATCCCTCCTCCTGTAGTATATACCGATAGAGCCGGACACATTTCTTGTATACAGGGCACATCCCTCCTCCTGTAGTATATACCGATAGAGCCGGACACATTTCTTGTATACAGGGCACATCCCTCCTCCTGTAGTATATACCGATAGAGCCGGACACATTTCTTGTATACAGAGCACATCCCTCCTCCTGTAGTATATACCGATAGAGCCGGACACATTTCTTGTATACAGGGCACATCCCTCCTCCTGTAGTATATACCGATAGAGCCGGACACATTTCTTGTATACAGGGCACATCCCTCCTCCTGTAGTATATACAGATAGAGCCGGACACATTTCTTGTATACAGAGCACATCCCTCCTCCTGTAGTATATACCGATAGAGCCGGACACATTTCTTGTATACAGGGCACATCCCTCCTCCTGTAGTATATACAGATAGAGCCGGACACATTTCTTGTATACAGGGCACATCCCTCCTCCTGTAGTATATACAGATAGAGCCGGACACATTTCTTGTATACAGGGCACATCCCTCCTCCTGTAGTATATACCGATAGAGCTGGACACATTTCTTGTATACAGGGCACATCCCTCCTCCTGTAGTATATACCGATAGAGCCGGACACATTTCTTGTATACAGGGCACATCCCTCCTCCTGTAGTATATACCGATAGAGCCGGACACATTTCTTGTATACAGGGCACATCCCTCCTCCTGTAGTATATACAGATAGAGCCGGACACATTTCTTGTATACAGAGCACATCCCTCCTCCTGTAGTATATACCGATAGAGCCGGACACATTTCTTGTATACAGGGCACATCCCTCCTCCTGTAGTATATACCGATAGAGCCGGACACATTTCTTGTATACAGGGCACATCCCTCCTCCTGTAGTATACACCGATAGAGCCGGACACATTTCTTGTATACAGGGCACATCCCTCCTCCTGTAGTATATACCGATAGAGCCGGACACATTTCTTGTATACAGGGCACATCCCTCCTCCTGTAGTATATACAGATAGAGCCGGACACATTTCTTGTATACAGGGCACATCCCTCCTCCTGTAGTATATACCGATAGAGCCGGACACATTTCTTGTATACAGGGCACATCCCTCCTCCTGTAGTATATACCGATAGAGCCGGACACATTTCTTGTATACAGGGCACATCCCTCCTCCTGTAGTATACACCGATAGAGCCGGACACATTTCTTGTATACAGGGCACATCCCTCCTCCTGTAGTATACACCGATAGAGCCGGACACATTTCTTGTATACAGGGCACATCCCTCCTCCTGTAGTATATACAGATAGAGCCGGACACATTTCTTGTATACAGGGCACATCCCTCCTCCTGTAGTATATACCGATAGAGCCGGACACATTTCTTGTATACAGAGCACATCTCTCCTCCTGTAGTATATACAGATAGAGCCGGACACATTTCTTGTATACAGGGCACATCCCTCCTCCTGTAGTATATACAGATAGAGCCGGACACATTTCTTGTATACAGGGCACATCCCTCCTCCTGTAGTATATACCGATAGAGCCGGACACGTTTCTTGTATACAGGGCACATCCCTCCTCCTGTAGTATATACCGATAGAGCCGACACATTTCTTGTATACAGGGCACATCCCTCCTCCTGTAGTATATACAGATAGAGCCGGACACATTTCTTGTACACAGAGCACATCCCCCCTCCTGTAGTATACACCGATAGAGCCGGACACATTTCTTGTATACGGGGCACATCCCTCCTCCTGTAGTATACACCGATAGAGCCGGACACATTTCTTGTATACAGGACACATCCCTCCTCCTGTAGTATACACCGATAGAGCCGGACACATTTCTTGTATACAGGGCACATCCCTCCTCCTGTAGTATATACCGATAGAGCCGGACACATTTCCTGTATACAGGGCACATCCCTCCTCCTGTAGTATATACTGATAGAGCCGGACACATTTCTTGTATACAGGGCACATCCCTCCTCCTGTAGTATATACCGATAGAGCCGGACACATTTCTTGTATACAGGGCACATCCCTCCTCCTGTAGTATATACCGATAGAGCTGGAGACATTTCTTGTATACAGGGCACATCCCTCCTCCTGTAGTATACACCGATAGAGCCGGACATATCTCTTGTATACAGGGCACATCCCTCCTCCTGTAGTATACACCGATAGAGCCGGACACATTTCTTGTATACAGGGCACATCCCTCCTCCTGTAGTATATACAGATAGAGCCGGACACATTTCTTGTATACAGGGCACATCCCTCCTCCTGTAGTATATACTGATAGAGCCGGACACATTTCTTGTATACAGAGCACATCTCTCCTCCTGTAGTATATACAGATAGAGCCGGACACATTTCTTGTATACAGGGCACATCCCTCCTCCTGTAGTATATACTGATAGAGCCGGACACATTTCTTGTATACAGGGCACATCCCTCCTCCTGTAGTATATACTGATAGAGCCGGACACATTTCTTGTATACAGAGCACATCCCTCCTCCTGTAGTATACACCGATAGAGCCGGACACATTTCCTGTATACAGGGCACATCCCTCCTCCTGTAGGATATACAGATAGAGCCGGACACATTTCTTGTATACAGGGCACATCCCTCCTCCTGTAGTATATACTGATAGAGCCGGACACATTTCTTGTATACAGAGCACATCCCTCCTCCTGTAGTATACACCGATAGAGCCGGACACATTTCCTGTATACAGGGCACATCCCTCCTCCTGTAGGATATACAGATAGAGCCGGACACATTTCTTGTATACAGGGCACATCTCTCCTCCTGTAGTATATACCGATAGAGCCGGACACATTTCTTGTATACAGGGCACATCTCTCCTCCTGTAGGATATACCGATAGAGCCGGACACATTTCTTGTATACAGGGCACATCCCTCCTCCTGTAGTATATACAGATAGAGCCGGACACATTTCTTGTATACGGGGCACATCCATCCTCCTGTAGTATATACAGATAGAGCCGGACACATGTCTTGCATACGGGGCACATCCCTCCTCCTGTAGTATATACCGATAGAGCAGGACACATTTCTTGTATACAGAGCACATCCCTCCTCCTGTAGTATACACCGATAGAGCCGGACACATTTCTTGTATACAGGGCACATCCCTCCTCCTGTAATATATACCGATAGAGCCGGACACATTTCTTGTATACAGGGCACATCCCTCCTCCTGTAGTATACACTGATAGAGCCGGACACATTTCTTGTATACAGGGCACATCCCTCCTCCTGTAGTATATACAGATAGAGCCGGACACATTTCTTGTATACAGGGCACATCCCTCCTCCTGTAGTATATACCGATAGAGCCGGACACATTTCTTGTATACAGGGCACATCCCTCCTCCTGTAGTATACACCGATAGAGCCGGACACATTTCTTGTATACGGGGCACATCCCTCCGCCTGTAGTATATATCGATAGAGCCGGACACATTTCTTGTATACGGGGCACATCCCTTCTCCTGTAGTATATACAGATAGAGCCGGACACATTTGCTGTATACAGGGCACATCCCTCCTCCTGTAGTATATACCGATAGAGCCGGACACATTTCTTGTATACAGGGCACATCCCTCCTCCTGTAGTATATACAGATAGAGCCGGACACATTTGCTGTATACAGGGCACATCCCTCCCCCTGTAGTATATACCGATAGAGCCGGACACATTTCTTGTATACAGGGCACATCCCTCCTCCTGTAGTATATACCGATAGAGCCGGACACATTTCTTGTATACAGGGCACATCCTCCTCCTGTAGTATATACAGATAGAGCCGGACACATTTCTTGTATACAGGGCACATCCCTCCTCCTGTAGTATATACAGATAGAGCCGGACACATTTCTTGTATACAGGGCACATCCCTCCTCCTGTAGTATATACCGATAGAGCCGGACACATTTCTTGTATACAGAGCACATCCCTCCTCCTGTAGTATATACAGATAGAGCCGGACACATTTCTTGTATACAGGGCACATCCCTCCTCCTGTAGTATATACAGATAGAGCCGGACACATTTCTTGTATACAGGGCACATCCTCCTCCTGTAGTATATACCGATAGAGCCGGACACATTTCTTGTATACAGGGCACATCCCTCCTCCTGTAGTATATACAGATAGAGCCGGACACATTTCTTGTATACAGGGCACATCCCTCCTCCTGTAGTATATACCGATAGAGCCGGACACATTTCTTGTATACAGAGCACATCCCTCCTCCTGTAGTATATACAGATAGAGCCGGACACATTTCTTGTATACAGGGCACATCCCTCCTCCTGTAGTATATACCGATAGAGCCGGACACATTTCTTGTATACAGGGCACATCCCTCCTCCTGTAGTATATACCGATAGAGCCGGACACATTTCTTGTATACAGGGCACATCCCTCCTCCTGTAGTATATACCGATAGAGCCGGACACATTTCTTGTATACAGGGCACATCCCTCCTCCTGTAGTATATACCGATAGAGCCGGACACATTTCTTGTATACAGGGCACATCCCTCCTCCTGTAGTATATACCGATAGAGCCGGACACATTTCTTGTATACAGGGCACATCCCTCCTCCTGTAGTATATACAGATAGAGCCGGACACATTTCTTGTATACAGGGCACATCCCTCCTCCTGTAGTATATACCGATAGAGCCGGACACATTTCTTGTATACAGGGCACATCCCTCCTCCTGTAGTATATACCGATAGAGCCGGACACATTTCTTGTATACAGGGCACATCCCTCCTCCTGTAGTATATACAGATAGAGCCGGACACATTTCTTGTATACAGGGCACATCCCTCCTCCTGTAGTATATACCGATAGAGCCGGACACATTTCTTGTATACAGGGCACATCCCTCCTCCTGTAGTATATACCGATAGAGCCGGACACATTTCTTGTATACAGGGCACATCCCTCCTCCTGTAGTATATACCGATAGAGCCGGACACATTTCTTGTATACAGGGCACATCCCTCCTCCTGTAGTATATACAGATAGAGCCGGACACATTTCTTGTATACAGGGCACATCCCTCCTCCTGTAGTATATACCGATAGAGCCGGACACATTTCTTGTATACAGGGCACATCCCTCCTCCTGTAGTATATACCGATAGAGCCGGACACATTTCTTGTATACAGGGCACATCCCTCCTCCTGTAGTATATACCGATAGAGCCGGACACATTTCTTGTATACAGGGCACATCCCTCCTCCTGTAGTATATACCGATAGAGCCGGACACATTTCTTGTATACAGGGCACATCCCTCCTCCTGTAGTATATACCGATAGAGCCGGACACATTTCTTGTATACAGGGCACATCCCTCCTCCTGTAGTATATACCGATAGAGCCGGACACATTTCTTGTATACAGGGCACATCCCTCCTCCTGTAGTATACACCGATAGAGCCGGACACATTTCTTGTATACAGGGCACATCCCTCCTCCTGTAGTATACACCGATAGAGCCGGACACATTTCTTGTATACAGGGCACATCCCTCCTCCTGTAGTATATACAGATAGAGCCGGACACATTTCTTGTATACAGGGCACATCCCTCCTCCTGTAGTATATACCCGATAGAGCCGGACACATTTCTTGTATACAGGGCACATCCCTCCTCCTGTAGTATATACCGATAGAGCCGGACACATTTCTTGTATACAGGGCACATCCTCCTCCTGTAGTATATACCGATAGAGCCGGACACATTTCTTGTATACAGGGCACATCCCTCCTCCTGTAGTATATACAGATAGAGCCGGACACATTTCTTGTATACAGGGCACATCCCTCCTCCTGTAGTATATACCGATAGAGCCGGACACATTTCTTGTATACAGGGCACATCCCTCCTCCTGTAGTATATACCGATAGAGCCGGACACATTTCTTGTATACAGGGCACATCCCTCCTCCTGTAGTATATACAGATAGAGCCGGACACATTTCTTGTATACAGGGCACATCCCTCCTCCTGTAGTATATACAGATAGAGCCGGACACATTTCTTGTATACAGGGCACATCCCTCCTCCTGTAGTATATACCGATAGAGCCGGACACATTTCTTGTATACAGGGCACATCCCTCCTCCTGTAGTATATACCGATAGAGCCGGACACATTTCTTGTATACAGGGCACATCCCTCCTCCTGTAGTATATACCGATAGAGCCGGACACATTTCTTGTATACAGGGCACATCCCTCCTCCTGTAGTATATACCGATAGAGCCGGACACATTTCTTGTATACAGGGCACATCCCTCCTCCTGTAGTATATACCGATAGAGCCGGACACATTTCTTGTATACAGGGCACATCCCTCCTCCTGTAGTATATACCGATAGAGCCGGACACATTTCTTGTATACAGGGCACATCCCTCCTCCTGTAGTATATACCGATAGAGCCGGACACATTTCTTGTATACAGGGCACATCCCTCCTCCTGTAGTATATACCGATAGAGCCGGACACATTTCTTGTATACAGGGCACATCCCTCCTCCTGTAGTATATACAGATAGAGCCGGACACATTTCTTGTATACAGGGCACATCCCTCCTCCTGTAGTATATACCGATAGAGCCGGACACATTTCTTGTATACAGGGCACATCCCTCCTCCTGTAGTATATACCGATAGAGCCGGACACATTTCTTGTATACAGGGCACATCCCTCCTCCTGTAGTATATACCGATAGAGCCGGACACATTTCTTGTATACAGGGCACATCCCTCCTCCTGTAGTATATACCGATAGAGCCGGACACATTTCTTGTATACAGGGCACATCCCTCCTCCTGTAGTATATACCGATAGAGCCGGACACATTTCTTGTATACAGGGCACATCCCTCCTCCTGTAGTATATACAGATAGAGCCGGACACATTTCTTGTATACAGGGCACATCCCTCCTCCTGTAGTATATACCGATAGAGCCGGACACATTTCTTGTATACAGGGCACATCCCTCCTCCTGTAGTATATACAGATAGAGCCGGACACATTTCTTGTATACAGGGCACATCCCTCCTCCTGTAGTATATACCGATAGAGCCGGACACATTTCTTGTATACAGGGCACATCCCTCCTCCTGTAGTATATACCGATAGAGCCGGACACATTTCTTGTATACAGGGCACATCCCTCCTCCTGTAGTATATACCGATAGAGCCGGACACATTTCTTGTATACAGGGCACATCCCTCCTCCTGTAGTATATACAGATAGAGCCGGACACATTTCTTGTATACAGGGCACATCCCTCCTCCTGTAGTATATACCGATAGAGCCGGACACATTTCTTGTATACAGGGCACATCCCTCCTCCTGTAGTATATACCGATAGAGCCGGACACATTTCTTGTATACAGGGCACATCCCTCCTCCTGTAGTATATACCGATAGAGCCGGACACATTTCTTGTATACAGGGCACATCCCTCCTCCTGTAGTATATACAGATAGAGCCGGACACATTTCTTGTATACAGGGCACATCCCTCCTCCTGTAGTATATACCGATAGAGCCGGACACATTTCTTGTATACAGGGCACATCCCTCCTCCTGTAGTATATACCGATAGAGCCGGACACATTTCTTGTATACAGGGCACATCCCTCCTCCTGTAGTATATACCGATAGAGCCGGACACATTTCTTGTATACAGGGCACATCCCTCCTCCTGTAGTATATACCGATAGAGCCGGACACATTTCTTGTATACAGGGCACATCCCTCCTCCTGTAGTATATACAGATAGAGCCGGACACATTTCTTGTATACAGGGTATATCCCTCCTCCTGTAGTATATACCGATAGAGCCGGACACATTTCTTGTATACAGGGCACATCCCTCCTCCTGTATTATATACAGATAGAGCCGGACACATCTCTTGTATACAGGGCACATCCCTCCTCCTGTAGTATATACCGATAGAGCCGGACACATTTCTTGTATACAGGGCACATCCCTCCTCCTGTATTATATACAGATAGAGCAGGACACATTTCTTGTATACAGGGCACATCCCTCCTCCTGTAGTATATACCGATAGAGCCGGACACGTTTCTTGTATACAGAGCACATCCCTCCTCCTGTAGTATATACAGATAGAGCCGGACACATTTCCTGTATACAGGGCACATCCCTCCTCCTGTAGTATATACCGATAGAGCCGGACACATTTCTTGTATACAGGACACATCCCTCCTCCTGTAGTATATACCGATAGAGCCGGACACATTTCTTGTATACAGAGCACATCCCTCCTCCTGTAGTATATACCGATAGAGCCGGAGACATTTCTTGTATACAGGGCACATCCCTCCACCTGTAGTATATACCGATAGAGCCGGACACATTTCTTGTATACAGGGCACATCCCTCCTCCTGTAGTATATACCGATAGAGCCGGACACATTTCCTGTATACAGGGCACATCCCTCCTCCTATAGTATATACAGATAGAGCCGGACACATTTCTTGTATACGGGGCACATCCCTCCTCCTGTAGTATATACCGATAGAGCTGGACACATTTCTTGTATACGGGGCACATCCCTTCTCCTGTAGTATATACAGATAGAGCCGGACACATGTCTTGTATACAGGGCACATCCCTCCTCCTGTAGTATATACCGATAGAGCCGGACACATTTCTTGTATACAGGGCACATCCCTCCTCCTGTAGTATATACCGATAGAGCCGGACACATTTCTTGTATACAGGGCACATCCCTTCTCCTGTAGTATATACAGATAGAGCCGGACACATTTCTTGTATACAGGGCACATCCCTCCTCCTGTAGTATATACCGATAGAGCCGGACACATTTCTTGTATACAGGGCACATCCCTCCTCCTGCAGTATATACAGATAGAGCCGGACACATTTCTTGTATACAGGGCACATCCCTCCTCCTGTAGTATATACAGATAGAGCCGGAGACATTTCTTGTATACAGGGCACATCCCTCCTCCTGTAGTATATACCGATAGAGCCGGACACATTTGCTGTATACAGGGCACATCCCTCCTCCTGTAGTATACACCGATAGAGCCGGACACATTTCTTGTATACGGGGCACATCCCTCCTCGTATAGTATATACAGATAGAGCCGGACACATTTCTTGTATACAGGGCACATCCCTCCTCCTGTATTATATACAGATAGAGCAGGACACATTTCTTGTATACAGGGCACATCCCTCCTCCTGTAGTATATACCGATAGAGCCGGACACATTTCTTGTATACAGAGCACATCCCTCCCCCTGTAGTATACACCGATAGAGCCGGACACATTTCTTGTATACAGAGCACATCCCTCCTCCTGTAGTATATACAGATAGAGCCGGACACATTTCTTGTATACGGGGCACATCCCTTCTCCTGTAGTATATACAGATAGAGCCGGACACATTTGCTGTATACAGGGCACATCCCTCCTCCTGTAGTATATACAGATAGAGCCGGACACATTTCTTGTATACAGGGCACATCCCTCCTCCTGTAGTATATACCGATAGAGCAGGACACATTTCTTGTATACAGAGCACATCCCTCCGCCTGTAGTATATACAGATAGAGCCGGACACATTTCTTGTATACAGGGCACATCCCTCCTCCTGTAGTATATACAGATAGAGCCGGACACATTTGCTGTATACAGGGCACATCCCTCCCCCTGTAGTATATACCGATAGAGCCGGACACATTTCTTGTATACAGGGCACATCCCTCCTCCTGTAGTATATACCGATAGAGCCGGACACATTTCTTGTATACAGGGCACATCCCTCCTCCTGTAGTATATACAGATAGAGCCGGACACATTTCTTGTATACAGGGCACATCCCTCCTCCTGTAGTATATACCGATAGAGCCGGAGACATTTCTTGTATACAGGGCACATCCCTCCACCTGTAGTATATACCGATAGAGCCGGACACATTTCTTGTATACAGGGCACATCCCTCCGCCTGTAGTATATACCAATAGAGCAGGACACATTTCTTGTATACAGGGCACATCCCTCCTCCTGTAGTATATACAGATAGAGCCAGACACATTTCTTATATACAGGGCACATCCCTCCTCCTGTAGTATATACCGATAGAGCCGGACACATTTCTTGTATACAGGGCACATCCCTCCTCCTGTATTATATACAGATAGAGCCGGACACATCTCTTGTATACAGGGCACATCCCTCCTCCTGTAGTATATACAGATAGAGCCGGACACATTTCTTGTATACAGAGCACATCCCTCCTCCTGTAGTATATACAGATAGAGCCGGACACATTTCCTGTATACAGGGCACATCCCTCCTCCTGTAGTATATACCGATAGAGCCGGACACATTTCTTGTATACAGGACACATCCCTCCTCCTGTAGTATATACCGATAGAGCCGGACACATTTCTTGTATACAGAGCACATCCCTCCTCCTGTAGTATATACCGATAGAGCCGGAGACATTTCTTGTATACAGGGCACATCCCTCCACCTGTAGTATATACCGATAGAGCCGGACACATTTCTTGTATACAGGGCACATCCCTCCTCCTGTAGTATATACCGATAGAGCCGGACACATTTCTTGTATACAGGGCACATCCCTCCTCCTGTAGTATATACAGATAGAGCCGGACACATTTCTTGTATACGGGGCACATCCCTCCTCCTGTAGTATATACCGATAGAGCTGGACACATTTCTTGTATACGGGGCACATCCCTCCTCCTGTAGTATATACCGATAGAGCTGGACACATTTCTTGTATACAGGGCACATCCTCCTCCTGTAGTATATACAGATAGAGCCGGACACATGTCTTGTATACAGGGCACATCCCTCCTCCTGTAGTATATACCGATAGAGCCGGACACATTTCTTGTATACAGGGCACATCCCTTCTCCTGTAGTATATACAGATAGAGCCGGACACATTTCTTGTATACAGGGCACATCCCTCCTCCTGTAGTATATACCGATAGAGCCGGACACATTTCTTGTATACGGGGCACATCCCTCCTCGTGTAGTATATACAGATAGAGCCGGACACATTTCTTGTATACAGGGCACATCCCTCCTCCTGTAGTATACACCGATAGAGCCGGAGACATTTCTTGTATACAGGACACATCCCTCCTCCTGTAGTATATACAGATAGAGCCGGACACATTTCTTGTATACAGGGCACATCCCTCCTCCTGTAGTATATACAGATAGAGCCGGAGACATTTCTTGTATACAGGGCACATCCCTCCTCCTGTAGTATATACCGATAGAGCCGGACACATTTGCTGTATACAGGGCACATCCCTCCTCCTGTAGTATACACCGATAGAGCCGGACACATTTCTTGTATACGGGGCACATCCCTCCTCCTATAGTATATACCGATAGAGCCGGAGACATTTCTTGTATACAGGGCACATCCCTCCTCCTGTATTATATACAGATAGAGCAGGACACATTTCTTGTATACAGGGCACATCCCTCCCCCTGTATTATATACAGATAGAGCAGGACACATTTCTTGTATACAGGGCACATCCCTCCCCCTGTAGTATACACCGATAGAGCCGGACACATTTCTTGTATACAGAGCACATCCCTCCTCCTGTAGTATATACAGATAGAGCCGGACACATTTATTGTATACAGAGCACATCCCTCCTCATGTAGTATATACAGATAGAGCCGGACACATTTCTTGTATACGGGGCACATCCCTCCTCCTCTAGTATATACCGATAGAGCCGGACACATTTCTTGTATACAGGGCACATCCCTCCTCCTGTAGTATATACCGATAGAGCCGGACACATTTCTTGTATACAGGACACATTCCTCCTCCTGTAGTATATACCGATAGAGCCGGACACATTTCTTGTATACAGGGCACATCCCTCCTCCTGTAGTATATACCGATAGAGCCGGACACATTTCTTGTATACAGGGCACATCCCTCCTCCTGTAGTATATACCGATAGAGCCGGACACATTTCTTGTATACAGGGCACATCCCTCCTCCTGTAGTATATACCGATAGAGCCGGACACATTTCTTGTATACAGGGCACATCCCTCCTCCTGTAGTATATACCGATAGAGCCGGACACATTTCTTGTATACAGGGCACATCCCTCCTCCTGTAGTATATACCGATAGAGCCGGACACATTTCTTGTATACAGGGCACATCCCTCCTCCTGTAGTATATACCGATAGAGCCGGACACATTATTTGAATACAGGGCACATCTCTCCTCCTGTAGTATAAACCGATAGAGCCGGACACATTTCTTGTATACAGGGCACATCCCTCCTCCTGTAGTATATACCGATAGAGCCGGACACATTTCTTGTATACAGGGCACATCCCTCCTCCTGTAGTATATACCGATAGAGCCGGACACATTTCTTGTATACAGAGCACATCCCTCCTCCTGTAGTATATACCGATAGAGCCGGACACATTTCTTGTATACAGGGCACATCCCTCCTCCTGTAGTATATACCGATAGAGCCGGACACATTTCTTGTATACAGGGCACATCCCTCCTCCTGTAGTATATACCGATAGAGCCGGACACATTTCTTGTATACAGAGCACATCCCTCCTCCTGTAGTATATACCGATAGAGCCGGACACATTTCTTGTATACAGGGCACATCCCTCCTCCTGTAGTATATACCGATAGAGCCGGACACATTTCTTGTATACAGAGCACATCCCTCCTCCTGTAGTATATACCGATAGAGCCGGACACATTTCTTGTATACAGGGCACATCCCTCCTCCTGTAGTATATACCGATAGAGCCGGACACATTTCTTGTATACAGGGCACATCCCTCCTCCTGTAGTATATACAGATAGAGCCGGACACATTTCTTGTATACAGGGCACATCCCTCCTCCTGTAGTATATACCGATAGAGCCGGACACATTTCTTGTATACAGGGCACATCCCTCCTCCTATAGAATATACCGATAGAGCCGGACACATTTCTTGTATACAGGGCACATCCCTCCTCCTATAGAATATACCGATAGAGCCGGACACATTTCTTGTATACGGGGCATATCCCTCCTCCTGTAGTATATACAGATAGAGCCGGACACATTTCTTATATACAGAGCACATCCCTCCTCCTGTAGTATATACCGATAGAGCTGGACACATTTCTTATATACAGAGCACATCCCTCCTCCTGTAGTATATACCGATAGAGCTGGACACATTTCTTGTATACAGGGCACATCCCTCCTCCTGTAGTATATACCGATAGAGCCGGACACATTTCTTGTATACAGAGCACATCCCTCCTCCTGTAGTATATACAGATAGAGCCGGACACATTTCTTGTATACGGGGCACATCCCTCCGCCTGTAGTATATACCAATAGAGCCGGACACATTTCTTGTATACAGGGCACATCCCTCCTCCTGTAGTATATACTGATAGAGCCGGACACATTTCTTGTATACAGGGCACATCCCTCCTCCTGTAGTATACACCGATAGAGCCGGACACATTTCTTGTATACAGGGCACATCCCTCCTCCTGTAGTATATACAGATAGAGCCGGACACATTTCTTGTATACAGGGCACATCCCTCCTCCTGTAGTATATACCGATAGAGCCGGACACATTTCTTGTATACAGGGCACATCCCTCCTCCTGTAGTATATACCGATAGAGCCGGACACATTTCTTGTATACAGGGCACATCCCTCCTCCTGTAGTATATACCGATAGAGCCGGACACATTTCTTGTATACAGGGCACATCCCTCCTCCTGTAGTATATACAGATAGAGCCGGACACATTTCTTGTATACAGGGCACATCCCTCCTCCTGTAGTATATACCGATAGAGCCGGACACATTTCTTGTATACAGGGCACATCCCTCCTCCTGTAGTATATACCGATAGAGCCGGACACATTTCTTGTATACAGGGCACATCCCTCCTCCTGTAGTATATACCGATAGAGCCGGACACATTTCTTGTATACAGGGCACATCCCTCCTCCTGTAGTATATACAGATAGAGCCGGACACATTTCTTGTATACAGAGCACATCCCTCCTCCTGTAGTATATACCGATAGAGCTGGACACATTTCTTGTATACAGAGCACATCCCTCCTCCTGTAGTATATACCGATAGAGCTGGACACATTTCTTGTATACAGGGCACATCCCTCCTCCTGTAGTATATACCGATAGAGCCGGACACATTTCTTGTATACAGGGCACATCCCTCCTCCTGTAGTATACACCGATAGAGCCGGACACATTTCTTGTATACAGGGCACATCCCTCCTCCTGTAGTATATACAGATAGAGCCGGACACATTTCTTGTATACAGGGCACATCCCTCCTCCTGTAGTATATACCGATAGAGCCGGACACATTTCTTGTATACAGGGCACATCCCTCCTCCTGTAGTATATACAGATAGAGCCGGACACATTTCTTGTATACAGGGCACATCCCTCCTCCTGTAGTATATACCGATAGAGCCGGACACATTTCTTGTATACAGGGCACATCCCTCCTCATGTAGTATATACAGATAGAGCTGGACACATTTCTTGTATACAGGGCACATCCCTTCTCCTGTAGTATATACAGATAGAGCTGGACACATTTCTTGTATACAGGGCACATCCCTCCTCCTGTAGTATATACCGATAGAGCCGGACACATTTCTTGTATACAGGGCACATCCCTCCTCCTGTAGTATATACCGATAGAGCCGGACACATTTCTTGTATACAGGGCACATCTCTCCTCCTGTAGTATATACAGATAGAGCCGGACACATTTCTTGTATACAGGGCACATCCCTCCTTCTGTAGTATATACCGATAGAGCCGGACACATTTCTTGTATACAGAGCACAGCCCTCCTCCTGTAGTATATACCGATAGAGCCGGACACATTTCTTGTATACAGGGCACATCCCTCCTTCTGTAGTATATACAGATAGAGCCGGACACATTTCTTGTATACAGGGCACATCCCTCCTCCTGTAGTATATACCGATAGAGCCGGACACATTTCTTGTATACAGGGCACATCCCTCCTCCCGTAGTATATACAGATAGAGCTGGACACATTTCTTGTATACAGAGCACATCCCTCCTCCTGTAGTATATACCGATAGAGCCGGACACATCTCTTGTATACAGGGCACATTCCTCCTCCTGTAGTATATACCGATAGAGCCGGACACATTTCTTGTATACAGAGCACATCCCTCCTCCTGTAGTATATACCGATAGAGCCGGACACATTTCTTGTATACAGGGCACATCCCTCCTCCTGTAGTATATACCGATAGAGCCGGACACATTTCTTGTATACAGCGAACATCCGTCCTCCTGTAGTATATACCGATAGAGCCGGACACATTTCTTGTATACAGGACACATTCCTCCTCCTGTAGTATATACAGATAGAGCCGGACACATTTCTTGTATACAGGACACATCCCTCCTCCTGTAGTATATACCGATAGAGCCGGACACATTTCTTGTATACAGGGCACATCCCTCCTCCTGTAGTATATACCGATAGAGCCGGACACATTTCTTGTATACAGGGCACATCCCTCCTCCTGTAGTATATACCGATAGAGCCAGACACATTTCTTGTATACAGGGCACATCCCTCCTCCTGTAGTATATACCGATAGAGCCGGACACATTTCTTGTATACAGGGCACATCCCTCCTCCTGTAGTATATACAGATAGAGCCGGACACATTTCTTGTATACGGGGCACATCCCTCCTCCTGTAGTATATACCGATAGAGCCGGACACATTTCTTGTATACAGGGCACATCCCTCCTCCTGTAGTATATACCGATAGAGCCGGACACATTTCTTGTATACGGGGCACATCCCTCCTCCTGTAGTATATACCGATAGAGCCGGAGACATTTCTTGTATACGGGACACATTCCTCCTCCTGTAGTATATACAGATAGAGCCGGACACATTTCTTGTATACAGGGCACATCTCTCCTCCTGTAGTATACACCGATAGAGCCGGACACATTTCTTGTATACAGGGCACATCCCTCCCCCTGTAGTATATACCGATAGAGCCGGACACATTTCTTGTATACAGGGCACATCCCTCCTCCTGTACTATATACCGATAGAGCCGGACACATTTCTTGTATACAGAGCACATCCCTCCTCCTGTAGTATATACTGATAGAGCCGGACACATTTCTTGTACACAGGGCACATCCCTCCTCCTGTAGTGTATACAGATAGAGCCGGACACATTTCTTGTATACAGGGCACATCCCTCCTCCTGTAGTATATACAGATAGAGCCGGACACATTTCTTGTATACAGGGCACATCCCTCCTCCTGTAGTATATACCGATAGAGCCGGACACATTTCTTGTATACAGGGCACATCCCTCCTCCTGTAGTATATACCGATAGAGCCGGACACATTTCTTGTATACAGGGCACATCCCTCCTCCTGTAGTGTATACCGATAGAGCAGGGGGATGTATACGGGAATGGGGTGGGGATTATAAGCCAATAGCAGACGGCAACAGGGATGAGTCACCCGCTCGTCTCCATCGCGTCCTGCTATTGGCTGCCCCCCCCTCGTATGTTTTGTGCTGAGGGTTGGGGTAACGCAGCATTGGCCATATGGGGATCGGGAGCGACACAGGAGCCGGGGTAATTATCACTTCTATGAGGTTCCTGGGAATTTTGGGGTCATTATTGGTGTTGGAGAACCCCTTTAAGGTGGCACTCTCCGGTCCTTAAAGGGGTTTTCCAAGATTTTAATACTGATGGTCTATCCTCTGGATCAGTCACCAGTATCAGGCCGGCTGGTTGGAGAGTAGGGGGCTCTGTGTGAACGCGGCCTTCTCAGTGCAGCAATGATCAGTGTAATTACAAATATGGCGTCCCAGTCACCTCTATGGAGAGCTCCATCCTATTCCAGTGTATACTAAAGAGCCGCCCACCAGGGGGCCATCGCCACAGAGCCGCCCACCAGGGGGCCATCGCCACAGAGCCGCCCACCATGGGGCCATCGCCACAGAGCCGCCCACCAGGGGGCCATCGCCACAGAGCCGCCCACCAGGGGGCCATCGCCACAGAGCCGCCCACCAGGGGGCCATCGCCACAGAGCCGCCCACCAGGGGGCCATCGCCACAGAGCCGCCCACCAGGGGGCCATCGCCACAGAGCCGCACACAGGGGACCATCGCCACAGAGCCGCCCACCAGGGGGCCATCGCCACAGAGCCGCCCACCAGGGGGCCATCGCCACAGAGCCGCCCACAGTGGGCCATCGCCACAGAGCCGCCCATCAGGGGGCCATCGCCACAGAGCCGCCCACAGGGGGCCATCGCCACAGAGCCGCCCACCAGGGGGCCATCGCCACAGAGCCGCCCACAGGGGGCCATCGCCACAGAGCCGCCCACAGGGGGCCATCGCCACAGAGCCGCCCACAGGTGGCCATCACCACAGGGGGTTGTCGGACCCCCACCAATCGAATATTAATGGACCATCCTGAGGGTAGAATCCCGGAGAACCCCTTTAATAAAGGGCTGCTTGGCGTTGCCCGGGCGGACAGCTCTTCAGTCTCCTCTAGAGTAACCGCAGAACGTCCGCTCTGTGCGGCTACAGCAGAACTAAACACCCTCCTGGTCCTGAAGGGGTTAAAGGGAAGACTTAAAGGGGTAGTCCGGGTGTAGCAGGTTATCCCCATCCACAGGGTTCGGGGGTGACTATAATATGGGAGGGGTCTGACCGCTGGGAGCCCCCTGCAGGTGGAGCAGGTGCACTGCCGCTCCCGACTACATCTACACCGGGGGCCTCTTACCTGCTGATGTGAAGGAGTCCTCCATCCCGGCCGCTCCTCAACACATCACCGGAAATAAACAGAACGGCATGAGGTGACGTCACCGATCAACGGAGGACGGGGCGGAGCTCAGGAATGAAGAAAAGAAATGGTGCTGAAAGACCTGGGATGATGTCACCACCATGCGATTAAGGGGCGGAGCTGAGCAGTGGAGAGAGATGGTGGCGAAGGACCTGAGATGACAGTATAGTCATGTGACATGAGGGGCGAAGCTGAGCACTGGAGAGATGGGGTGGCGAAGGACCTGGGATGACACTACAGTCATGTGACATGAGGGGGCGGGGCTGAGCAGTACGAGGCTTTATCACAGGCGGTGCAGCTGGAGCAGCAGGTAGACGGCTGGTTCTGCTCTGCAGGTTCTGAGCTCAGTGTGAGCGGGAGACACCGGAAGTGGGTGTGCAGCGCTGATCTCTGCCCGGTCACTGGGTGTTCTCTGTACACAGAGGATATATATATATATATGCAGCCCTCGCTGGCTGTGGCCCCAGGATACATTCACACCGGCCCCGTATACAGAGGATATATATATACAGACCTCACTGGCTGTGGCCCCTAGTATACATTCACACCGGCCCCTGTATACAGAGGATATATATATGCAGCCCTCGCTGGCTGTGGCCCCTAGGATACATTCACACCGGCCCCTGTATACAGAGGATATATATATACAGCCCTCGCTGGCTGTGGCCCCAGGATACATTCACACCGGCCCCGTATACAGAGGATATATATATATATATATATATATATATATATACAGCCCTCACTGGCTGTGGCCCCAGGATACATTCACACCGGCCCCGTATACAGAGGATATATATATATACAGCCCTCGCTGGCTGTGGCCCCCAGGATACATTCACACCGGCCCCGTATACAGAGGATATATATACAGCCCTCGCTGGCTGTGGCCCCAGGATACATTCATACCGGCCCCGTATACAGAAGATATATATATATATACAGTCCTCGATGGCTGTGGCCCCAGGATACATTCACACTGGCCCCGTATACAGAGGCTATATATATATATACAGCCCTCACTGGCTGTGGCCCCAGGATACATTCACACCGGCCCCGTATACAGAGGATATATATATATACAGCCCTCGCTGGCTGTGGCCCCCAGGATACATTCACACCGGCCCCTGTATACAGAGGATATATATATATACAGACCTCACTGGCTGTGGCCCCAGGATACATTCACACCGGCCCCGTATACAGAGGATATATATATATATACAGCCCTCGCTGGCTGTGGCCCCAGGATACATTCACACCGGCCCCGTATACAGAGGATATATATATATACAGCCCTCGCTGGCTGTGGCCCCAGGATACATTCACACCGGCCCCGTATACAGAGGATATATATATATACAGCCCTCGCTGGCTGTGGCCCCAGGATACATTCACACCGGCCCAGTATACAGAGGAGATATATATATATACAGCCCTCGCTAGCTGTGGCCCCAGGATACATTCACACCGGCCCCGTATACAGAGGATATAAATATATACAGCCCTTGCTGGCTGTGGCCCCCAGGATACATTCACACCGGCCCCGTATACAGAGGATATATATATACAGCCCTCGCTGGCTGTGGCCCCAGGATACATTCACACCGGCCCCTGTATACAGAGGATATATATATATACAGCCCTTGCTGGCTGTGGCCCCCAGGATACATTCACACCGGCCCTGTATACAGAGTATATATATATATATATACAGCCCTCGCTGGCTGTGGCCCCAGGATACATTCACACCGGCCACTGTATACAGAGGATATATATATACAGCCCTCGCTGGCTGTGGCCCCAGGATACATTCACACCGGCCACTGTATACAGAGGATATATATATATACAGCCCTCGCTAGCTGCGGCCCCCAGGATACATTCACACCGGCCCCGTATACAGAGGATATATATATATATACAGTCCTCACTGGCTGTGGCCCCAGGATACATTCACACCGGCCCCGTATACAGAGGATATATATATATACAGACCTCACTGGCTGTGGCCCCAGGATACATTCACACCGGCCACTGTATACAGAGGATATATATATATACAGACCTCACTGGCTGTGGCCCCAGGATACATTCACACCGGCCCCGTATACAGAGGATATATATATATATACAGCCCTCGCTGGCTGTGGCCCCAGGATACATTCACACCGGCCCCGTATACAGAGGATATATATATATATACAGCCCTCGCTGGCTGTGGCCCCAGGATACATTCACACCGGCCCCGTATACAGAGGATATAAATATATACAGCCCTTGCTGGCTGTGGCCCCCAGGATACATTCACACCGGCCCCGTATACAGAGGATATATATATATATATATTTATACAGCCCTCGCTGGGTGTGGCCCCAGGATACATTCACACTGGCCCCATATACAGAGGATATATATATATATACAGTCCTCGATGGCTGTGGCCCCAGGATACATTCACACCGGCCCCGTATACAGAGGATATATATATATATACAGCCCTCGCTAGTTGTGGCCCCAGGATACATTTACACCGGCCCCGTATACAGAGGATATATATATATATACAGTATATATATACAGCCCTCGCTGGTTGTGGCCCCAGGATACATTCACACCGGCCCCGTATACAGAGGATATATATATATATATACAGCCTTCGCTGACTGTGGCCCCCAGGATACATTCACACCGGCCCCGTATACAGAGGATATATATATACAGCCTTCGCTGGCTGTGGCCCCCAGGATACATTCACACCGGCCCCGTATACAGAGGAGATATATATATATATACAGCCCTCGCTGGTTGTGGCCCCAGGATACATTCACACCGGCCCCGTATACAGAGGATATATATATATAGTACAGCCTCGCTGGCTGTGGCCCCCAGGATACATTCACACCGGCCTCGTATACAGAGGAGATATATATATATACAGCCCTCGCTGGTTGTGGCCCCCAGGATACATTCACACCGGCCCCGTATACAGAGGAGATATATATATATATACAGCCTTCGCTGGCTGTGGCCCCCAGGATACATTCACACCGGCCCCGTATACAGAGGAGATATATATATATACAGCCCTCGCTGGCTGTGGCCCCCAGGATACATTCACACCGGCCCTGTATACAGAGGAGATATATATATACAGCCTTCGCTGGCTGTGGCCCCCAGGATACATTCACACCGGCCCCGTATACAGAGGAGATATATATATATACAGTCCTCGCTGGTTGTGGCCCCAGGATACATTCACACCGGCCCCGTATACAGAGGATATATATATATACAGCCTTCGCTGGCTGTGGCCCCCAGGATACATTCACACTGGCCCCGTATACAGAGGATATATATATATATACAGCCCTCGCTGGGTGTGGCCCCAGGATACATTCACACCGGCCCCGTATACAGAGGAGATATATATATATACAGTCCTCGCTGGTTGTGGCCCCAGGATACATTCACACCGGCCCCGTATACAGAGGAGATATATATATATATACAGCCTTCGCTGGCTGTGGCCCCAGGATACATTCACACCGGCCTCGTATACAGAGGATATATATATACAGCCCTCGCTGGCTGTGGCCCCAGGATACATTCACACCGGCCCCGTATACAGAGGATATATATATATACAGCCTTCGCTGGCTGTGGCCCCAGGATACATTCACACCGGCCCCGTATACAGAGGATATATATATATACAGCCCTCGCTGGCTGTGGCCCCAGGATACATTCACACCGGCCCCGTATACAGAGGATATATATATATACAGCCTTCGCTGGCTGTGGCCCCAGGATACATTCACACCGGCCCCGTATACAGAGGATATATATATATACAGCCCTCGCTGGCTGTGGCCCCCAGGATACATTCACACCGGCCCCGTATACAGAGGATATATATATACAGCCCTCGCTGTCTGTGGCCCCCAGGATACATTCACACTGAAACATGTGAGAAGGGTCTATCTAAAAATATGTTAAATAAACAAGAGTACGAGTTTATCTGCGACACCCAAGTAAGAACTCCAATGTTGTATTTCTTGCCAAAGCTACACAAAAACCCCACCCAACCACCGGGTCGTCCGATTGTATCTGGGATCGGATCAATTACCTGCAATTTGTCCATGTATATTGATAAACTTCTCCAGCCAACAGTAAATAAGATGAGGACATACATTAGCGATACGACCCAGATTATTACAGTTTTGGAAGGTTTGGAATATGATCCAACATGGAAATGATGTAGACTAGATGTACAGTCTTTGTACACGATCATAGATCACCAGCAAGGGGTAGGAGCTACGAGGGAATTTCTGGAGGAGAGTGTCAGATATATCTTATCACACAATTATTTTTATTTCAAACCCAATTATTATGTTCAGAAGTGTGGTACAGCCATGGGCACCAGGTTCGCCCCAAGTTACGCAAACCTCTTTATGGCCAACTGGGAGGAGCATTTTGTATTACCTCGGCTTGGGGCGAGTGGTTTCGTTATATAGATGATATTATAGTGATATGGAATGGAGATGATGATTCCTTAGATCACTTTATAGAGACCCTAAATAGAAATGATAGGAATAGAGATGAGTGAACTTCAAAAATTAGTTTGGCGTTCGGTTTGGGGTAATCGCCGCATCCCGTCATGGATTCCACTACCGCGGACTATCCCGGCATATGGAATCCATAAGGGGCGGCCTCCACCAACCCGAACTTTGGAAAAGCCGAAGGACCTGGGGTGACGTCACCGTCATGTGATCCATGCAGGGGGCGTGGCTCAGCACTGGATTAGATAAGAGGTGGTAGCCTACGACCTCTTATCCAATCCAGTACTGAGCCACGCCCCCTGCACTGATCACATGACGATAATTAACCTAATTGCGATAATATGCGAATATTTTATTCGCATACACGTGAATTGAACTTCATATCTCCCGATGGCCTGCAAACATGAACGAATACTCTAAGTTATATGCACATTGCGAAAAAAATAAATTACCATTTTTTTTTTTTTCAACAATCACAATACTTACTTAGAAGTGTTCAATTTCATATTCTGTTCATTGGTTAAAAAAAAAATTTTTCGCATTGCGAATCCAACTTGGAGCTGAGTGTCAATATAGGCAACTCCTATTGCAAATGCATTTTGAATTGCAGTATAGAATATAGCGATATATTCGCATTCACCATATTCGTTAATTCGAACAAGCCAATAATGTATTCGTATTTCTGTAGCTGTACAACACGACTTTAATGCGAATAATTTTCATATAAACATTCGTGTGCGTACAGATGTTATTCTTCAAGTTAGGTGGCAATAACAACTTATTCGTATGTGCTCATGCGCGTTTTTGTGCGCGTGTAGTAGTGCATGCGCACGCGCACATACAGGCGTGGCTTCTTCCTGGGAGCAGTTCCAACACGTTTTCTTGTTGTGCATGCGATCCATGCGAATCAAGATGGTGGGCAGCAATTTTACAAGAGAGGAGGAGGATATCCTGATCACAGTAAGTGATTGAACATTACATTACAGCTATAAGTACATGTGACGCTTGTAACATTCAAATGTGTGTTTATGGAGATAAAACATTCACACATTTTTGCAATACATATAAAATCTCATCTCACATAGTTTGCTTACTGCAGTGCTGACATAGAGATGATTTGTGGAAACAAGTATTGTTGGCATTCAATCAAAAACAATACTTATTGCCCCAAATCATTAATATCTACTGATCTCTTATATA
>CM065592.1:8467853-8510353 GCA_033119425.1 Bufotes viridis | reverse complement strand
CTTGGGATGGCTCCCACCCCAAGATCTGATTCAAAATCACAGTTTGAAATTACGGTTTGAAACTGCACATATGTCCTGTCACTTCTTACACATCGCTTTCATGAGATATGTTGAAAGATCGATAAACAATGTATATTTGACTAAATGTGGTTATAAAATAAGTAAGAAGCACAATTAAGAAATTTGCTTTATCAGGATTGAATTGTGCAATATTTCAGCAGCAACGCACAGGAAAACGCATGAGCCCCAAAAAAAATCGCAAAAGAACCGCAATTCAACCGCAAGTTGAGATATAGAGGATTATCGCATTTTGCGATCTCTGGAGATGGACTTATGAGAGAATGAGAACGAATAGGGAATGTATCTCCCATACTTAGAATGGTGAACAGGGTCCAGTTCGGGATTTTGTTATAACTGAATGGACCATCCGGACCAGAGTTTAGTGGGATCCACATTGATCAATGTGATATACAAGGAGGTGCTTTCATATGAGCTAGGTTACCACTGAGGAAGAGGTCAGAGATATATGAAGACCTCGAAACGCGTTTGAGAAAAATCCTAGCTCTAAATACCTTCTGTCTAACATAAGCTGAAAATTTGAATGGAACTTTGATTATCCTTCTGGGTCCAAAAAAACTATTTATATTTGGATTGTCTCACAATCGGGAGTTGAATGCTGCAGCAGTTACCGCTGACCACAGGCAACCTTTGACCTGAACGGGGGAGGACCTCGGGGAACCTGTGGAGCTAGACCAGAGCACGCCAACATGAGGCATGCCGCTGAATGAAGTTGAGAGCGGTGAGTTACAGGCTGATTGCGGTAAAGTGCCGACTGAATAGAGGTAAGTGCATACTATATGGTGGGACGCCACCTTCGCACATAGACTCTACCTTATCGGCTAAGAGACTAATTGACAGAAGTGCCGCTTCAGCCACATCAAATCGCACTGAACCCTCTCCTCACAGATAAACTTCTATTTTTACAGTCAACTTTTTTACAGCTAAACTGATTTTTCTTTTTAAGCAATACTCATTACTATATGCTTCTCAACAGGGTTTTTCTCCAACAACATCATTACCATATAGAGTACGCAATAGGTTCAAAGTGGTTATTAACAATATCAAGACTTTTTGTAATGTGGTCTAATATTGAATATATGAATGACAATGTGTATTTTAATTAGTGTTTATTTACTAGTTTTTATGTTTTTTTATCTGATCCTTTTATATCGAAATAATAAATATATTGAAGATTAAGCAGGTGTTGGTGACATAGTCCAGATTTTGAGTGCCATATTATTAGTTTTATTTTGACATTACATTCACACCGGCCCCGTATACAGAGGAGATATATATATATATATATATACAGTCCTTGCTGGTTGTGGCCCCCAGGATACAGGTGCCGCACCTGAGGGGTTAGTTGATGGGGATCGCAGCGCCCTGTCACAGGGCAGCAGGGACAGTGTGAAGTCCTATTCACCCTAATAGAGCTCTACTAGGGTGAATAGGACGGGGAATAAAACATCCCAGGTTCTAGCCCCGAAGGGGGCTAATAGTTATTAAATAAAAATGATTAAGTATAAATCACCCCCTTTCCCAATTTTAGATATAAAATATATAAACAATAAATAAACATATTACATATCGCCACGTCTGAAAAGTCCAAACTATTAAAATATTTAAAAATATCTCCTATGTATGCAGTGAACACCGTAACAGAAAAATAAATAAATAAAAACTGCGCGATTCACCATTTTTTAGTCGCCTTGTCCCCCCAAAAAATAGGATCGGACTGTTCGATTATGAGCCGGACGTTCCATAAAATGCAGAATGCACGCGGGTTTTTATTTTTATTTTTTTCGCATAGTATCGAATAGTATCAAGTATTGCAATACTTTTTTATGGTATCGAAATTAATACATTTTGTTATCATGAAAAACCTACTGCGCAGCTGAATGCCTGCGTGGCTATGCCTGTCTATCTGGCTGGCTGCCTTTGGGTCTATGCCTGTCTGTCTGGCTGCTTTTGAGTCCATGTCTGTCTGTCATGGTGGGGAGTAGGGAGCAGGAAACAAACAAAGCATCTCTGAAACCTATTCCTGACTGTATGAGCTACCCTCGATGCTAGGGGGGCTCATACCGAAGAACCTGGGCCCTACTGACCCTAACAGTCCCTGCAATATGGAGTCAGAAGGTGGAGACAACCGAGTCCTCCAAGACATGGAGGAACCAGTCTCCAACAGGCCTAGCAACAAGTACGGGAATGAAAATCCAAGTGGAATGGCAGACAAGTAGCACCGGAATACCCCAGAATGCATTGTAACTTACCTGCCATAGCTGCTGGACAGCACAACAGAAGATAACACCAAGGTGAACTGGAACCCATGCAAACATACTGAGATCCGAACACAATGCCGGACTTAGTACGTACTGACACACATAGAAACCAGCACTCCAGCGACTGCTCACTGACTTGACTTCTGGTTCACACCTCCGGGAAACCATGGAGCCCACTTCCGCAGGCACAACACTCCAGGAAACGCCTTGCATTCAAGCCAGACATAACACACCAACAAACCAGACATGAAACAACAACAAGATGTACACCACACCCAGAACATAAACCCAAACTAAACATCAACAAAGGTAAGGTAGAGGAACATGGAAGATACATAAGGAAGACATCACTGGAGACATCGATGTCCCACTAGGTAACCCTCAAGGACTGTGCAGCTGTAAATACCCAGGACTGGAGCAGAGCTCCAGCACCAACCACAGCTAAAGTACAACTGACTCCAGCCAGGAAACCACAGGTAATAAAACCCTAGTGATCAGACCCAGCCAGGAAGTTAACCCCTCAAGCACCAGACGGGAGGAACCAGGAGAAGGGAAGAAAAGCACATACAAGCCACAAAAACACGTGTACCTGGCAACCGGCATGCATGGCAAACCTGTCACGCGCACAACACCCCTCACAGCCCTCCCAACTGAAAAATGAGAAACTAAATGGAACACCTAAAACAATAGGGGGGAGAAGAAAAAAAAGTAAGAATCAGTGTCAGTTCAAGAGAGTCTCCCCAAGAATGCCACCAGCCCCCCCGAAACCGCCAACAAACAGCCAGGAGAGACAGAACTGACAACTGCGTCCACCTCAGACACAGTTCACACCAGGTAGCTGCCAGCATGCATCTCTAACCAGCAACACCAGAGCCAGTACAGCCACCACAACACCAGCAACAGAACCACTGAGACAAGGACGAGGGGAGACACAAACACAAGTGACGCATCACTCCAACCACAATCAAAGAGAACTGCACTGTTAGGAACATCTCACCTTTCACTCTCCCTCCGGAGGACAAGCATGCGCGCCAGAAAGTGGCAGACAAAGCAGAGTGGCCTTTGTTGGACATACTGTCACGGTGGGGAGTGTTTCCTTGCTGCCCACATACAATATATAGTAGAGTCTCCTTGTTGCTCCTGATACTGTATGGGGGCAACAAGGAGACATTGTACTGTATGGGGCAGCCAGAAGGAGATGTTTTACTGTATGGGGGGAGCCAGAAGGAGACGTTATACTGTATGGGGGGGAGCCAGAAGGAGACATTATACTGTATGAGGGCAGCCACAAGGAGACATTATACTGTATGGGGGCCACAAGGAGTAGTTATACTGTTGTATGGGGAAGCCACAAGGAGACGTTATACTGTATGGGGGGAAGCCAGAAGGAGACGTTATACTGTATGGGGGCAGCCACAATGAGACATTATACTGTATGGGGACAGCCACAAGGAGACGTTATACTGTATGGGGACAGCCACAAGGAGACATTATACTGTATGGGGGCAGCCACAAGTAGATGTTATACTGTATGGGGGCAGCCACAAGGAGACATTATACTGTATGAGGGCAGCCACAAGGAGACGTTATACTGTATGGGGCAGCCACAAGGAGACGTTATACTGTATGGGGCAGCCACAAGGAGACATTATACTGTATGGGGGCAGCCACAAGGAGACGTTATACTGTATGGGGCAGCCACAAGGAGACATTATACTGTATGGGGCAGCCACAAGGAGACATTATACTGTATGAGGGCAGCCACAAGGAGACGTTATACTGTATGGGGGCAGCCACAAGGAGACGTTATACTGTATGGGGGCAGCCACAAGGAGACATTATACTGTATGGGGGCAGCCACAAGGAGACGTTATACTGTATGGGGGCAGCCACAAGGAGACGTTATACTGTATGGGGGCAGCCACAAGGATACATTATACTGTATGAGGGCAGCCACAAGGAGACGTTATACTGTATGAGGGCAGCCACAAGGAAACATTATACTGTATGGGGGCAGCCACAAGGAGACATTATACTGTATGGGGGCAGCCACAAGGAGACGTTATACTGTATGGGGGCAGCTACAAGGAGACGTTATACTGTATGGGGGCAGCTACAAGGAGACATTATACTGTATGGGGACAGACACAAGGAGACATTATACTGTATGGGGACAGCCACAAGGAGATGTTATACTATATGAGGGCAGCCACAACGAGACGTTATACTATATGAGGGCAGCCACAACGAGACATTATACTGTATGGGGGCAGCCACAATGAGACAATATACTGTATGGGGGCAGTCACAAGTAGACGCTATACTGTATGGGGGCAGCCACAAGGAGACGTTATACTGTATGGGGGCAGCCACAAGGAGACGTTATACTGTATGAGGGCAGCCACAAGGAGACGTTATACTGTATGGGGGCAGCCACAAGGAGACGTTATACTGTATGGGGGCAGCCACAAGGAGACATTATACTGTATGGGGGCAGCTACAAGGAGACATTATACTGTATGGGGCAGCCACAAGGAGACATTATACTGTATGAGGGCAGCCACAAGAAGACGTTATACTGTATGAGGGCAGCCACAAGAAGACGTTATACTGTATGGGGGCAGCCACAAGAAGACGTTATACTGTATGGGGGCAGCCACAAGGAGACAATATACTGTATGGGGACAGCCACAAGGAGACATTATACTGTATGGGAGCCACAAGGAGACGTTATACTGTATGGGGGCAGCCACAAGGAGACGTTATACTGTATGGGGCAGCCACAAGAAGACGTTATACTGTATGGGGGCAGCCACAAGGAGACATTATACTGTATGGGGGCAGCCACAAGGAGACATTATACTGTATGGGGACAGCCACCAGGAGACATTATACTGTATGGGGGCAGCCACCAGGAGACATTATACTGTATGGGGGCAGCCACAAGGAGACATTATACTGTATGAGGGCAGCCACAAGGAGACGTTATACTGTATGAGGGAAGCCACAAGGAGACGCTATACTGTATGGGGGCAGCCACAAGGAGACGCTATACTGTATGAGTGCAGCCACAAGGAGACGTTATACTGTATGGGGGCAGCCACAAGAAGACATTATACTGTATGAGGGCAGCCTGAAGGAGACGCTATACTGTATGAGGGCAGCTGCAAGGAGACGTTATACTGTATGGGGCAGCCACAAGGAGACGTTATACTGTGTGGGGGCAGCCACAAGGAGACGTTATACTGTATGGGGGCAACCACAAGGAATATGTTATACCAGGGATGCTCAACCTGTGGCCCTCCAGCTGTTGTAAAACTACAACTCCCAGCATGCCCTTCTGCAGGCTGATAGCTGTAGGCTGCCCAGGAATGATGGGAGTTGTAGTTTTGCAACAGCTGGAGGGCCGCAGGTTGAGCATGCCTGTGTTATACTGTATGGGGGCAGCTGCAAGGAGACATTATACTGTATGGGCTTATACTGGTGGGACTCATGACCTGTATATTTCCTTTGGGTCTAGTACATCCCCATCTATGTGCACTATACAAAAATACACTGTATACAGGGGTGGTTGGGTTCTGTACACTGTATATGGGGGGGGGGGGGGTCAGGTAATTAATGTGTATATGGGGGGGGTAGTAAATGGTAAAGTGGTATATTTTTGTTATGGGTGCTATTTTTCAATGCTAGGGCTGGCACTGCCATGTGCAGGGGCTGCTGCAAAAACCAATGAGCCTGCCAATAGATGGTAAGATAGGAAAGGAGATGGCATTACCTAGGAGACATATTCATCATTACCCTAGTCCGCATGTGTTTTCCCCCGCTGTGGACAATGGTACAGGCCTGGCTCGCAGCTGGCCTGTGAGGATGCCGTTGTCTTTTCTCCTCCCTCGTTGGCTGTTGAAGTTGGCCTGGGCTTTTTATATCAGACATGTCTGGGCCTTCAGGGTGGCCCTAGCGTGGCCTATGAGCGCCAGTTTTAGGGTCGGTGGTTGGAGTCCTTGTAAAGTAGTAACAAGGAGGGGCGGTTGCAGTGAAAACTGGCAGGCAATGTGCATAGGCGACCGGACTCAGACATTTTAAAAGCTGTCAGTGTAAGTGCGATTGCTCCTATGATGTCACTAATATACCGCGGTAATTAAGAAACGGTGATATCGCCATATCGCTGTTTCTTAATACCGCAGTATGTCGCTATGTTAGCATACAAGGTTTGTATTGTATAAGCAACAACCACTGTATGTCTTTGCTGTATGTCTAGTATATTCTATGGTCACTAGGTGGCAATGTTACATTTGTGTAAGTTCCTGTTTTGCTATGTCTTTGAAATAAAAGAGTTCAGTGCTCGTTCTGTTACCGAGCAGAGGTCAGTGAAACTACACAGACTGTCTGCCTGTCCTTTGTTTAGCCTCAGAAAGTATTTCTAACAGGTTATGGGCCCAAGACATGCTACAGAAGCCCATGATATAACACAGATTACCCCTGGATAAAACCAGATACATTGAGCTAAAGCAATTGAGTGCAGGAGACAGCAACAGAAAGACAAACAGCAGAAATGGCTGCCACCATCCCCTCAGCAAAGTTCTCCATCGCCCATTCTGACAAATCAGAACTTCCAATTCTGGAAATTCAAGATGAAAATGAAGCTTGTAAGAGAAGGCATGTGGAAATGTATAAATGAACCTGGACCTGCACAGCCCAGGAGTGGTTAAACAGAGATCAGAAAGCCCAGAGCACAATCTCCCTGTGCAAAAAGTGCATGAAAGAGTTAATCTTAGCAATAAACTGTAATGAATCAGAAAGCTTTAACAGACTAAGCTGCAGAAAGACCAGGACATTCAGGACTATATAAGACAGACCTTAGAAATGGTGGCAAGACTGAAAGGGATTGAAGAAGATGTAAAAGACTTCCATGTTGCAGCGCTATTATTAAGTGGACTTCCTGAAAGTTATGAGACACTTGTCACAGCACTAGATGCACGTCCAGATATCACTAAAAAGATTCATATGAGGAATGTTCTGTATGTGCCAGATCTCAAAAGCAACCTTTTGTCAGTGAAGAAACTCACTAACCAAGGCAATGTAGTCACATTTCAGGGTGACAGTTGTATCATCACAAAAGAGGATTGCTTGCTTGCAAAGGTTAAAATCATAGATAAACTATATCAGCTGAACTGCAGTGAAATGGTTAAACATTCAAACTGCACCCACACTTGGCACAGACGCTTCGGGAACAGAAATCCTGATACAATAAAGAAAACAGTTGAGGATGACTATGCAAGTGGTATTAAGATTAATCCATGTGGTCAAATAACGATCTGCACCAGCTGTATTAAAGCAAAGATGACAAGGACACTTTTTCCCAAGCAGACCAGCAGCAAAGCTCAAAAACCTCTGGACTTAATTCATTCAAATCTTTGTAGTCCAATGAAAAGTATAACTCCAGGAAAGAAAAAGTACTTCCTGACCTTTATTGATGATTACTCCAGATATACCACAGTGTTTCTACTTCACAATAAGGATGAAGTGCCAAGGAAATTAAAAGAGTATCTTGCTCAAGTTAGCAATACATTTGGCAGGATGTACTACGAACAGATAATGGCTCAGAATATACAAGTAAAACACAAGCCATTCTCAGGAAACTGTTCCATATAACCCAGAGCAAAATGGAGTTGCAGAGAGAATGAACCGTACATTGTGCGAACGTGAGAGGAGCATGCTTAGTTAATGCTGACATACAACTACATACTGGGGAGAAGCTATTATGACTGCATGTTATCTTCAAAATCGTTTGCCAGGAAAAGCAACAACAAAAACTCCATATGAACTGTGGAACAAAAAGAAAACAGATTTAAGACACATCAGAATTTTTGGAAGTAAAGCCTATGTACACATAGGAAAAGAAAAACCTACAAAATGGGATGCATGTGCAAAAGAAGGAGTACTTGTGGGTTACAGTGAATCTCAAAAAGGATACAGGATTTTACATCAAGACACAAATAAGGTAACAGTCGGCAGAAGTGTGATTATTGATGAAAGTTCTGTGTGTTTAAAGTTTGAACAACTGACACAAACTATTCAAACTGAGAAAGAATCAACATCAGTCACTCAAGAAAATAAGGAAAGTGACAGAAAAATAGAAATTCCTGCAGAAAAGTCAAAAACTGAAACTGAACCAGAGATACCTTCAGTCAGAAGATCAACCAGAACCAATAAAGGTGTTCCAGCTGAACGTTTATCTTCGGGTTCTTTCACACTAGCGTTATCCTTTTCCGTCATTGAGTTCCGTCCTCGGGGCTCAATAACGGAAAAAAACTGATCAGTTTTATCCTGATGCATTCTGAATGGAAAGCAATCTGTTCAGTTTGCATCAGTTTGTCTTCAGTTCCGTCCTTTCACGTTTTTTTTGGACGCAGATAAAAGCGCAGCATGTTGTATTTTTATCAGCCAAAACTGATCCGTCTTGAACACCATTGAAAGTCAATGGCATACAGATCCGTTTTCTATTGTGCTATATTGTGTCAGTGAAAACTAATTTGCGCAGACTTTTCTATTCCTTTCCTCTTATAAAGGTATACGTTGGACGCATCTTTCAGTTCCTGAGGTATGGAACCTTGATTCGAGAAAGACTGGAACAATTGGGTGAGTTTTTCAACAAGCACTGCACCACCATCCTTGTAGACTTCTGCCGGAATTCCATCAGATCCTGACGCCTTAACGCTGGACAGTTGACGGATTGGCTGTAAGGTTTCAGCCTCTGATGGTGGGATGTCTAGGCTATAGACAATAGCCTCGATGTCCCACATGGCTTTAGACAATAAACCACACATCTGAATATATAATCAATAGGTACTGCGCACATAAATAGAGCAAGTATTAGTAAAAAAGAGCGGGGTTTGGCGATACCCTAGGCACCAAAAAGCACACAGGTATGTAATGTAGTTGCGAGTCTCATACATGCAATGTACCTGTGTGTACTTTAGTTCGACTATTGACTATATATTCAGTTTACTTTTCCATTGCAGCAGGCTTTGCGGTCCTGCTGCGGTACCGCTGCCAATCAACAATGGAACACACTAAGCGACACAGAAGCATTTTGATTACAAAAACACACATCTACCACACAGCTCACAAATCCTAAGGTGAAATGCAGGATACTATATACCTGGGCCACCACAAAACCAACACTAATTACAAATCATCATGGATCCCTTAGCGGAAATGAATCACGGAGTGTGGCGGAAAAGAACGGATCCGTTATTAAAACACAAATCCCACACGGATCCATTAAAGAAAAAAAACTAACAATGTCGCTTTAGTTGCTTTCCGTTAGTCAGACGTTTCCGTTGTGTAAAAAAACGGATCTGTCTGGCAAACGGAAACCGAAATGGTGATATGAACTAGGGTTGTTTCGGGTATCGAACTTTCGATACTTTTCTCTGGTATCGCACTCGATACCAGGAAAAGTATTTTATCGATACTGGGCTGCGCTACTGCACAGCCCAGTATAAGAGAGCATGGCTACGCCGCTCTCAGCGCGGCCATGTTTTCCTCGGCAGCACAGGGAGAAGGAGGCGGTCTCTCCCTCCCCCTGTGCTGCCGCTGCAACCAATAGAGGGAGAGAGGGGCGGAGCGGGGGCGGGAGGAGGGGCGGGCACACTGGCCATCAATGCAGAGTACCGTTTCTTATATATCTGCAGGCAGAAGACACACTCTGCCGGCACCTGCCTGTGACCCAGTGCCGCACCTGAGGGGTTAATAGCCTCTGATCGCAGTGCTCGTTCACAGGCAGGTGCCGGCAGCCTGTGTCTTCTGCCTGCATTTATTTATGAACGTAATTACTCTGGCCAGTGCTCCGCCCCTCCCCCTCCCTAGTATTAAAACATTGGTGGGCAGTGTGCCCCCCCTGTCCCCAGTAATAAATACAGTATTGGTGGCCAGTGCGTGCCTCCCCCATCCACCCAGTAATAAAATCATTGGTGACAGTGGCCACAGGGTCCGCTCACCTCCTCCTCATTTGTGGCAGTGATCGGAGCCCCAGCAGTGTAATGCTGGGGCTCCGATCGGTTACCATGGTAACCAGGATGCTCCTGAAGTCCTGGCTGCCATAGTCAGCTCCCTGCTGCTGTGTGCACTGAGCACAGGGCAGCAGGGAGAGGGTGAGATCCTATTCACCCTGATAGAGCTCTATTAGGGTGAATAGGATGAGAATATCCCAGGTTCTAGCCCCTAAGGGGGAAAATAGTTAAAGTATAACTGTCAATTTTTTTTTTTTTTTACTATTGGATTTTGGTGATCAATATTACCTTGTTGGCCCTGTTTTAATTTCTGATTGTTTAATAAATAACCCCTAAAAGCCACCTAAAAGTCCCCAGTATTGGCTATATTTACCTGAGATAAAATCAGGTTGCTATGCTCCTTCCGTCTACCAGATGAGGACGGAGCACGCTGTGCACTGGGAACTGATAGTGAGTCAACATTGTAAGGGAATGTATAAAAAGTGCTGGGCTGTGTGTGTGACCTTCTCCACATGTCTGTGCTTGGCAGACACTCCCTTAGCAGTTCTGGAGAATGTAAAGCTCAGGGAAGATATGGGGCTGCTCGGTGTATAAATGACAGCCTTATCTGATAAGAGGAGAGCTTGTAGGAGGACTACAGGCTTCAGCCAGACCTGGGAACTTCACTGCAAGACCCCCCTATACAGAGCTGGTCTTCACTAACTTCACTGCAGGTGTCCTATGGATTAGCCTCAGGGCTGAGGGCGGCCATCTTAACAGAATAGTGAAATTGTAGTTTTATGCAGACTGGTTGCTAAGGGCTGAATCTTATTAAATAAGGGGTAAGTAAGTCTAATAGTTATTGATTCAGGAATATTATCATATTAGTAACTACATATATGAAAACTGAAATTAGGGTCTAAATGTGACAGTTATCCTTTAACCCCTTCAGCCCCCCTAGCTTAAACCCCTTAATGAGCAGGCCACTTTTTACAATTCCGCACTACACTACTTTCACCGTTTATTGCTCCGTCATGCAACTTACCACCCAAATGAATTTTACCTCCTTTTCTTCTCACTAATAGAGCTTTCATTTGGTGGTATTTCATTGCTGCTGACATTTTTACTTTTTTTGCTATTAATCAAAATTTACCGAAATTTTTGCAAAAAAATGACATTTTTCACTTTCTGTTTTAAAATTTTTCAAAAAAAACTACATTTCTATATAAATTTTTCTCTAAATGTATTGTTCTACATGTCTTTGATAAAAAAAAAGTCCAATAAGTGTATATTTATTGGTTTGGGTAAAAGTTATAGCGTTTACAAACTATGGTGCAAAAAAGTGAATTTCGGCATTTTGAAGCAGCTCTGACTTTCTGAGCACCTGTCATGTTTCTTCAGGCGCTAGAATGCCAGGAAAGTATAAATACCCCCCAAATGACACCATTTTAGAAAGAAGACACCCCAAAGTATTCGCGGAGGGCTTGGTGGGTTCACGTATCATTTCATTTTTTTCACAAGTTAGCGGAAAATGACACTTTCTGAGAAAAAAAAAAAAAAAGTTTCAATTTCTGATAACTTCTGGCAAAAAAAAAAAATCTCAGACGGACTCACTATGCCCCTCAGTGAATACCTTGGGGTGTCTACTTTCCGAAATGGGGTCATTTGTAGGGTGTGTTTACTGCTCTGGCATTTTGGGCGGGGCTAAATTGTGAGCCGCCATGTAAAACCTAAAGGTACTCGTTGGAATTTGGGCCCCTTTGCGCATCCAGGCTGCAAAAGCGGCACTTATGTGAGTATCGCCGTACTCAGGAGATGTAGGGCAATGTGTTTTGGGGTGTATTTTACATATACCCATGTTGGGTGAGAGAAATATCTCTGTAAATTGTCAACTTTGTATAAAAATTTTTAAAAGTTGTCGTTTACAGAGATATTTTCACACAAAGTATGGGTATATATAAAAATACACCCCAAAACACATTGCCCTACTTCTCCTGAGTACGGCGATACCACATGTGTGACACTTTTTGCAGCCAAGATGCGCAAAGGAGCCCTAAAACCAATGAGTACCTTTAGGATTTCACAGGGCATTTTTACGCATTTGGATTCCAGACTTCTTCTCACCTTTAGGGGCCCCTAAAATGCCAGGACAGTATAAATACCCACATGTGACCCCATTTTAGAAAGAAGACACCCCAAGGTATTCTGTGAGGGTATGGTGAGTTCATGTAAAATTTTATTTTTGTCACAAGTTAGTGGAATATGAGACTTTGTAAAAACTAAAATAAAAAAAAAAAAAACAATTTCCGCTGACTTGTGCCAAAAATAAAAATTCTGTGCACTCGCCATGCCCCTCACGGAATACCTTGGGGTGTCTTCTTTCCAAAATGGGGTCACATGTGGGGTATTTATACTCACCTGGCATTTTAGGGGCCCCTAAAGTGTGAGAATCCAAATGCATAAAAATGGCCTGTGAAATCCTAAAGGTACTCATTGGTTTTAGGGCCCCTTTGCATCTTGGCTGCAAAAAGTGTCACTTATGTAGTATCGCCGTACTCAGGAGAAGTAGGGCAATGTGTTTGGGGTGTATTTTTACATATACCCATGCTGCGTGTGAGAAATATCACTGTAAACGACAACTTTTTACATTTTTTATTCAAAGTTGTCAATATACAGAGATATTTCTCTCACCCAGCATGGGTATATGTAAAATACACTCCAAAACACATTGCCTACTTCTCCTGAGTACGGCGATACCACATGTGTGATACTTTTGCAGCCAAGATGCAAAGGCCTAAATTCAATGAGTACCTTTAGGAGGGCATTTTACGCATTTTTCTTCTCACGCTTTAGGGCCCTAAAATGCCAGAGCAGTAAATACCCACGTGTGACCCCATTTTTGAAAGAAGACACCCCAGGTATTCCATGAGGGCATGGCGAGTTCATAGAATATTTTTTTTGGCACAAGTTAGTGGAAATTGATTTTTATTGTTTTTCTCACAAAGTCTCCCTTTCCGCTAACTTTTGACAAAAGTTTAATTTTTCATGAACTCATTATGCCCCTCAGCAAATACCTTGGGGTGTCTTCTTTCCAAAATGGGGTCACATGTGGGGTATTTATACGGCCCTGGCATTTTAGAGGCCCTAAAGCGTGAGAAGAAAAATGCGTAAAAATACCCTCCTAAAAGGTACTCGTTGGAATTTGGGCCCCTTTGCGCATCTTGGCTGCAAAAAGTGTCACACATGTGGTATCGCCGTACTCAGGAGAAGTAGGGCGATGTGTTTTGGGGTGTATTTTTACATATACCCATGCTGGGTGTGAGAAATATCTCTGTATATTGACAACTTTGAATAAAAAAATGTAAACAGTTGTCGTTTACAGCGATATTTCTCACACAAAGTATCGGTATATGTAAAAATACACCCCAAAACACATTGCCCTACTTCTCCTGAGTACGGCGATACCACATGTGTGACACTTTTTGCAGCCAAGATGCCCAAGGGGCCCTAAAACCAATGAGTACCTTTAGGATTTCACAGGGCATTTTTACGCATTTGGATTCTCACGCTTTAGGACCCCTAAAATGCCAGGGCAGTATAAATACCCACATGTGACCCCATTGTGGAAAGAAGACACCCCAAGGTATTCTGTGAGGGGCATGGCGAGTTCACAGAAAAAAAAATTTGGCACAAGTTAGCGGAAATTGTTTTTTTTTTTTTTTTTACAAAGTCTCATATTCCACTAACTTGTGACAAAAATAAAATTTTGCATGAACTCACCATACCCCTCACGGAATACCTTGGGTGTCTTCTTTCTAAAATGGGGTCACATGTGGGGTATTTATACTGTCCTGGCATTTGAGGGTCTCCGCAATCATTACACGTATGGCCAGCATTAGGAGTTTCTGCGATTCTCCTTATATTGAGCAGACGGGGAATGAGATTTTTTTACCGTTCAGCCGCTGCGCTGAAAAAAAAAAAAATGAACGGCACAGATTTTTCATTCGCATCGATCAATGTGGATGAAAAATCTCTGCCAAAATCAGTGACTGCGGTGCGGTGGGCTGGGCGCTAGCTACCTAACAAGTAGCTAACTAACTGGCGGTGATAAGGGACCCTTATGCCCCATTCACACGTCCGCAATTCTGTTTGCGGAACGGAATTGCGGACCCATTCATTTCTATGGGGACAGACTTTGTCCCGCTCGGATCCGGAATTACGGATCCGCGCTCCGGGTCTGCACTTCCGTTCCGCAAAAATATAGAACATGTCCTATTCTTGTCCGCAACTGCGGACAAGAAAAAGCATTTTCATATAGTTCTGGCAATGTGCGGATCTGCAAAATGCGGAAAGCACATTGCCGGTGTCCGTGTTTTGAGGATCCGCGGATCGGATCCGCGGATCCGTGAATCCGCGGATCCGTGAATCCACGGATCCGTGAATCCACGGATCCGCAAAACACATATGGACGTCTGAATGGAGCCTTACAAGGGGTGTGATCAATGACAGGGGGTGATCAGGGGTCTAGATGGGGTGATCAAGGGGTTAATAGGTGAGGGGGTGGGGGGTTAGTGTAGTGTTTGGTGCAACTTTTATTGTAGTTACCTGGTCCTCTGGTGGTCGATCCCAGAAAATGGGACCACCAGAGGACCAGGTAGCAGCTATATCAGACGCTGTTCATAAAACAGCGTCTGATATAGCTGTTTGATGCGATTTATATCGCATTTACAGCCTGCCAGCGATTGATCATCGCTGGCAGGCTGTAGTCCAACTCTCGAGACGCGCTTCACTGTGAACGCGCGACGCCGCGCGTTCACAGGAACTCTCGCGTCTCGCGAGATGACGCCCGGCGCGTCCAAACAGAAGATCCCGGCCGCCCGCAGGACGCAATCCTGCGTACGGCGGTCGGGGACTGGTTAATAAATAAACTGTAAAAAAAAAAAAAAAAAGTTAAAGTACACCAAAATATTAATTATAAATCACCCCCTTTCCCAATTTTACATATAAAATATATAAACAATACATAAATAAAATATTACATATCGCCGCGTCTCAAAAGTCCAAACTATTAAAAAATCCACTTTTATGCGGTGAACGCCGTAAAAGAAAAAAAAAGAAAAAAATGCACGATTCGCCATTTTCTTTTAGTCGCCTTGTCCCCACAAAAAAGTAGGATAGGACTGTTGTATTATGAGCCGGCGGTTTCATAAAATGTGGAATGCACGCGGATTTTTTTGGCGTTTTATTTTTTTCGCGTGGTATCGAATGGTATCGAGTATCGCAATACTTTTTTATGGTATCGATACCGAATCAAAATTTTGGTACCGAAACAAAACATACCCTTACATAGCTTATTAGCTGCCCTCTAGTGGTTAAATATAAGTAGTACATGGTTTATACATTTTATTTAAAAACCTAACTCACACACAGAAAAACATTTCTCATATTCAGAACATGGGTATTACTTTTCTTCTGTGTGACTTCTTCTCTCGTGATAACTAAGATGTGATCTATATCTAAAACGTTTCCCACATAATGAACATGAATATGGCCTCTCTCCTGTGTGAACTGTCTTATGGTTAAGAAGTAGTGATTTATATGTGTAACTTTTCCCACATTCTAAACATGAATACGGCTTCTCTCCTGTGTGAATTCTCTCATGTACAATAAGACCTGATTTATATGTGTAACTTTTCCCACATTTTAAACATGAATATGGCTTCTCTCCTGTGTGAGTTTTCTCATGCGTAACAAGACTTGATTTATTTGCATAACATTTCCCACATTCTAAACATGAATATGGCTTCTCACCTGTATGAATTCTCTGATGTATAACAAGAGGTGCTTTTTGTGGGAAACATTTCCCACATTCTGAACATGAATATGGCTTTTCTCCTGTATGAACTCTCTTATGGCTAGCAAGTTTTGATTTAACATGAAAACATTTTCCACATTCAGGACATGAGTGTGGCTTTTCTCCTGTGTGAATTCTCTGATGTGCAGAAAGACCTGATTTCACTGCAAAGCATTTCCCACATTCTGAACATGAATACGGCCTCTCTCCTGTGTGAACTCTGTTATGTTTAGCTAGTCGTGCTTTATTAGGAAAACTTTTCTCACATTCAGAACATGGGTATGGCTTTTCTCCTGTGTGACTTTTCTCATGATAATCAAGCTTTGATTTATATCTAAAACGTTGCCCACATAATAAACATGAATACGGCCTCTCTCCTGTGTGAAAACTCTCATGATAATCAAGCTGTGATTTATATCTAAAACGTTGCCCACATAATAAACATAAATATGGCTTCTCTTCTGTGTGAACTCTCTCGTGGTTAACAAGTTGTGATTTATCTGTGTAACTTTTCCCACATTCTACACATGAATATGGCTTTTCTTCTGTGTGAGTTATCTCATGTCTAACAAGAGTTGATAGATTGGCAAAACATTTCCCACATTCTGAACATGAATATGGCTTCTCACTTGAGTGAATGTTTTCATGGGCAACAAGACTTGGTTTGTCTGTGAAACGTTTCCCACATTCTGAACAGGAGTACAGTTTTGCTTCTGTGTGAATTCTTCTGTGCATAAGAAGACCTGAGTGGTATGAAAACGGTTTTCCACATTCCCCAGACTGAAAACTTGTTTCCTCTTTCTGATCTGTACTTGTGGCACCAATCTGTGATTGGTCCGGAGAAGGTTCCTCACACTTAGCCGGATAATGTGACAGATCTGTATTATGAAGTCCAGGATGCACATTTTTGGTAATGAGGTTTTCTCGTGATGAGCGCTGCATGAGATCTTCATCTTCTACTTTATCATTCTGTGATAACATGACGTTTTCCTCAGAGCTCCTACTGAGATTTTCTGTGAGGATTAAAAGTGGATATTTGTGAAAAGACAAAAGTACACAAATTTATAATATTTATATTACTCTACAAACACACATAGGAGGTATTTATCAAACTGGAAGATGAAAGGAGAAATCTGGATGGTTGCTCTGGGCAACTAAGCCAGTTCTACTTTACACCAGTTTGATAAATGACCCCCATAGTTTTTTTTTTTTTAGCCATATTCAGAAATAGACCCTGCAGGAAGGTGTCCTTCCTTTCAGGGGTGTAGCTATAGAGAAAGCAGGGGAAGCGGCTGTATAACTTCAATGAGACTCAACTATTTTTGCTGAAATACCTACTTTATCATGGCTAAAGTAGGCCAAGCTGTTTCTAAAGACAACAGTAACTCCCAAAAACCTAATACTCTGCATGGAGATATGGATAAATACATAAAAAAGAAAAAACTCTAACTCTACTCAAAAAATTAGCACACCGTCTAAAGCCTCTCTCCCAGTAGCCCAAGTGGACACTGAAGATGACTCAGACAGCGAGACGGGCAACCCATCACTCCAAGATTCCCTTTCAATTTCTCGCTCCTTCTTGCAAAAATCCCTGGAAAAAACACTGGCCAAAGCGCTAGATCCTCTTTCAAGGGACTTACAAGATATAAAGCAAGAAATAAAACATATTGGCACCCTCGTGGAACAACTCGAAAACGCACAGCCATATGCAGCTTCAGCACTGCCATTACTGAAAGTATGTCCACTTGCCAAAACCTTCTTAACGTTTAAGAGAACAGAGGCCATAGAAATAACCTACAAATAAAGAGCCTCCCAGAAACCATAGCTCCTACAGCCTTAAATGCTACACTGATAATATTTAAATTGATCCTGAAAGAATCATGCCCAGAAGACATCATCATAGAGCGTGCCCACAGAGCACTACAGAGAAAACCTAAAAACTCTGAGCCGCCAAGAGACGTCATTTGCCACCTTTTAAATTACAGAGTGAAAGAAGAAATACTGCAACATACGAGGCTATCTGAGCATATTGAATATGAGAGTGCACAAATCCGTATCTTCCAAGATCTATCTCCGCAAACCCTACAAAAAAATAAGAGTTCTCACACCATTAACAAAGGCCCTCAGATCCAAAGGAATCCAATACAGCTGGAAATTCCCCTTTTGGCTTATGTTTTCTTTTGAGAGGAGGAGGTCCCCAAGCCGTTCAATATCTGACCTTCCTGATGTCTACGCGGCCCTGGAACTTCCTTTTCTATCTGCTTCTTTCACTTCTTTTCCTTCCATCTTTGCCTACTTCACCACACTATTAAGATAGTTGGATCTCTCCGACTAAGGTGTCAGAGACCACAACTTTTACTCATATTCATATGTCTTTAGGGCGAACTGATTGCTCCTATCAGTTTATTATTTGAGTTCATTATTATAGTTATACGGTGAACGTTCCACTTTCTTATTTCTTTATTGTTATTTGAGCAAAACTTGCTCACCCCCCCCCTCCTCACTTTTACTTCTCAATGACGCGACTAAGAATAATAACCTACAACGCATGTGGGCTAAACTCTCCATCCAAAAGAGGTCAGGTGGTTTATTTTCTCAAAAAAAAAAAATCACAAAGCAGATATCTGGGTGTTTTTAGACACATTTTAGAGACACACAGATTCCTACTGTGAACAAAAAATATTTTTCCACTTGGTTCCACTCGGGCTCTGATAGCAAGGCCTCGAAGGGAGTCAGTATTGGAGTAAGTAAACATATAGCCTTCTCTTTGTCAGATAAGTGTAGAGACCCAGACGGCCATTATATACTGTATTTATTAAAGGGAAGATAGGCAACTTCAAAGTAACCATAGGGAACATATACAACAAAGGCCAAGTCTCATGGCTTACTTCTATTTCTAACATGAAAAAACTGTCACGTTTTTCCAAAGGCTTGCTTATTATGGGAGCCGACTTTAACGTCTCCTTAAATCCATTAATCGACACATCCAGTGGAAAAACATCAACTAGCTATAGAGCACTAGCGAAACTCAAACGACAACTTCTATACCTAAACATGTCTGACTTCTGGAGAGCATTGAATCCGTCGGTCAAAGACTTCTCCCATTATTCTATCCCGCATAATTCCTATCAAAGAATCGATTACATATTGCTACCTACTAACCAGATTCAAAACTGCCAATCCTTATCCATACTGTCTCAAGTCCTGTCGGGTCATTCCCTGATAGAACTGGTATACACAATACCTTTCTCCTCCCCAAGCTCCCGTTCCTGGAGACTAAATGATTTAGTCCCCCCCCCCCAAGAATGTCCAAAGGATAAAGAAACACTTAGAGGAGTATTTTGAGATAAATGACAATAACGAGGTCTCTCTGCAGATACTTTGAGAAGCTCATAAATCAGACATAAGAGGTGAATTCATATCCCTCTCCATTCATACTAATAAAGAAAAGGCAAAAGGAAATGCAGAATTACAGCAAAAGATCTCGAAACTGGAATGTCTGCATAAGAGATCCCTACTTAGCTGACTTAACAGCTCTACGTATAGAACTATAAAATGCGCTTAATCTGTGGTCAGCCAAAGCTTATCTATATGCGAAGTATAAACATTATGACTCGGTGAAAGAAGGTGTTTGCTGTTTGGAGCTGTTTTTATGGATTGAAATAAAGTTGCGATTGGAAAAGATGCCTGTTGCTGGAGTATCTTCGAATTTATCCTGTCTCTGTTGGCATACTTGGGCCATCTACATGCACGGCAAATGACTGGGTGAGCTGGATCCCTTTTTTCTATGACTATAAACATTATGCCCAAAAAGACAAACCAACTAGATTCATGCTAGCCCAGATTAAGAACAGGAAAAATAAAAAATACATTTCTAACCTTAAAGACTCCTCCGGCAACTCCCTGTATAAAACAGAAGAAATAGCACGAGAATTCAGCAATTTTTATACCCAACTATATAACTTACGTTCTCTCAAGATGGAGACACATCACACCTTAAAAAAAAAGTTATATCCCACTTCTTATGCTCCTTAACACTACCTCAAATAACAACAGGCCAATGCCAAGATCTCTACTGGTGTCTCTAATTACGAGAAATCAGAGACACCATTGTAAAAACACCTAGGAATGAATTCCCTGGCCCAGACAATCTATCCTCCACATTTCAGGACTGTTTGATCCCATACGTGAGTAAACTGTTCAACGAAGCGTTGAAAGGAACCCCTTTCCATAAACAAACACTAGCAGCCCAAATATCTATAATGCATAAAGACGGGAAGGACCCGGCCCTAAATAAAAATTATCGACCAATCTCTCCCAACATTGACTAGAAAGTTTTTGCAAATATTATAGCAAATAGGTTGCAGAATATCCTTCCCTCTCTCACTGCCCCTGATCAAGTCGGATTCATGCCTAATAGAGAGGGAAAAGACAACATCTATAGGGATTTACAACTGATCCAATTTGCCAAACTCACAGCCAAATCTTTGATACTGCTCAGCATTCAACAGGGTTGATTGGGACTACTTACAGTCTTCACTGTCTGCACACTGAAAATATTGCCGCAATAAAAATGGGCGGAATACCGAAGGCAAAGAACCTACGGTTAAAGTAATGGCAAATGACTTAATATTGCCTGTGTTCTGTATGTACAACGGTACCCGTATGCCCACTACTTTTTGTTTTGATGATAGAGACCCTGCTGCAAAAAAAATCAGACAGGACTCCCGTATACATGGGATTAGCTGTGGAGATAGAGAGCACAAGGCTGCAGCATATGCAGATAGCCTGCTTTTACTACTAACAAACCAGTCAGACTCACTTCCCATTATAAAACAACTATTCCAGGACTTTGGCAGGATCTGTAACTTTAAAGTAAATATGAGAAAATCCCAGGTATTAAATATCTTTCTTCCCAGCCATCAATCCTCCTTACTCTCTGATACATCCCCCTTCGACTGGTCACAACCCCATATTAAATTCTTGGGCACAAAGATTCCTCTGAACCCTTTACAATTATACAAAATTAACTTTCCCCCGTTACTGCAGGAAATTTCTAAAATACTGTCATCTTGGCCAACCCCATATATGTCTTGGCTAGGCCGTAAAAACATTGCTAAATGTCTCATTTGGCCAAAAATTACATACTTACTACAGGCATTGCCTATACATATTCCCAATTCCTTTCAAATAATGGTCAACAAGACCCTCTCTTGTGGGAACTCTAAAAAACCATGTATTAAATACTCAGTGCTTCAACTTCCATGACACCCCGGAGGTATTGATCTCGCTACCCCACAAATATTTACCCAAGCAGTCCACCTCAAAAAGGATAATTGACTGGATCAGGATACCTCCTCAAAAATTATGGATCCCTATAGAGCAAGACATTCTACAATTCCCACTTAGACAGTCTTTTCTTTAAAAAAAAAAAAAGAACCCACTCCTCCCCAAAGTCAGCAATATCCTGACCTCAGAAACTTGGAGAATCTGGAATCTTGATAAGGTGCGCTCAAAATGCTCCCCCTTCCCATCTCCACTGATGCAAATGAGAGATATTTCCGAAACCACAGATGCCACATACAATACCCTACCGAAAGAGATCCAACTCAACAAGACCAAAGTTGACTCTTTATTGCTTCAAGATACATTCCCTTCATATGAAGCACTGACCAGACAGCTACAGTGTCTCTCATTATCTCTATTACTCTATGCTGGGAGTTGTAGCTTCACAACAGCTGGAGTGCCGGAGATTGCTGATCCCGGCTCTATAACAAACGTAAGCTATCTTCTAAACAGCAAATACACGTAGGAAATTTTAGGAGTTCACTGACCGAATTTGAATCTCTCCTCATTCAACAGAAACCACCTAAGAATGCCATATCACCCTTAATAGGGAACTACGGTCTCCATCAGTAGACATAACACATTCCTTCATTCAGGCTTGGGAATCGGGCTAGGGTTGGAAATTCCTACCTGAGGAACTACATAGGCTCTTCCTCGCACCTAAACAATTCTCCAAATGTGTAAGAATGAAAGAAAGAGGCTACCAGATGGCACCTTACCCCAGTATTACTAAATAAATATAATCCTAACTATGACCCCTGCTGTTGGAGGTGCGACCAACACGCAGGAATGTACTTCCACCTGCTCTGGTCTTGCCCTCTTATAAAACAAATCAACCAACTCACCGGACTAACCCTCCCGCTCACTCCAGAAATTTGCTTGCTACATCTCTTCCCAGATAAAATCCCTAAAAATACTCTAATACTAACAAGACAACTTCTTGCCGCAGCTAGAATTTTAGTCCCCACGTTCTGGAAATCACATTTACCTCTGACACTAGCACAATGGACAGAGATGGTGGATTCCTTATTCCAATTAGAAGAATTGGTTAGCTGGGAAAATAAGTCTCATCCTCTATACAAAACCATCTAAGACCCTGGGTTCACCATAGACACTTCCCCTCTTAACGCACCTCTCTCCATACCGTTTATAAAGATTTATTCATCCCCACACCCTCGCACACCTCAACTTCTTAACATAAACTCTAGCATTGAATTGTACTCAACATGACTTCTTATACCTACAATAACCACAGTTGTCACTCCATTGACCTCACGTAGACTACTTAGACCTTAAAGGGAACCTGTCATCAACTTTATGTTGACCTCACTGAGGGCAACATAAATTAGTGACAGAAAAGCTGATTTCAGTGGTATGTCACTCATGAGCTAAAAGTAAGTGGTTGCTGAGAACCAGCATCATATTCATTGCAGCCCGGGCCTTGAAAAGAGTCAAATCTACTTGAGAAGAGTTATGGTTATTCATAATCTCCTGCTCTCCCGCCCATCCGCTGATGATTGTCAGTTCTCTCCTAGAGAGAAAGGGAGAAAACTAGGTAGAAGCCTGTCAATCATCAGCAGGTGGGCAGGGAGAGAAAGAATTCATGAATAACCAGGACTCTTCTCATGTGGCCATAACTCTTTTCCAGGCCCAGTCTGTAATGATTGTGATGTTGGTTCTCGGCAACCACTTACTTTTAACTTATAAATAACAGACCGCTGAAATCAACTCACCTGTCTCTACTTTATGCTGCCGTTAGTATGGGCAGGATAAAGTTGATGACAGGTTCCCTTTAATGTCTACGAAGGCCTGCCATTCTGGCGAGGTGCTTCTCTCAGCCTGTGGCCCCTCGCCATTGTTCCCTCCCTCCTGCCAACCCAACACAGCGCACGTACGGGCCCTCAGGGTACTCCACCTGCAGGGAGAGACTCTCTCTCTCCTCTGACAGACACCGCTCCTGCAGACCCCAGGCCTCAATCCCCCACCGCCAACACCCAGCTGTCTGGCAGCAGGAGAGTTCAGCTCAGAAGCCCAGCGGGAAACAGCAGCACGTCGCAGTGGGCCCGTCCTCCTCTCACCCTCACATGGGATCCTATCCAGCCACCTTGGGAGATCATTGGTCACTCAGACACCCCAGAGAATATACCTGCTATTTTGGCAGAGGATGGCTGCAGTCTCCCTCTCCCTGCAGACACCTGGGCTAGTTCACCGAGCCCCCCTCCTTTGGCTACCATGCCCCCCCCATAATTCCTGATCCTCCACAATTAAAGGAAGCATACTTCAGCGAATTCTTTACCAAAGAGGACTTTCGGATGCTTATATCTGAAGTTAAAGGAGCCTGCAGGGCTGAAATGGCTGATGTCTGCTCTGATATTAAACACATTGTAGACCGAGTGGACTCGTTAGAAAATGCCTACGACGACACTAGACAATGCGTTTCTGCCCTCCAGTCGCCCATACAATCTCAAACCATGTTTCTCAGACACATGGGCCGTCATATAGAGGACTTGGACAATAGGGGGTCGCAGAAATAACAGGGTCCAAGGCCTTCCGGAGGCAACAGGAGAGGAAGACCTTTTTGTCACCCTGGAGGCCATCTTCAACATGATCCTTGGGGAACAGCCTACGCATAAAATTAAGCTGGACAGATAGGGCCCCTAAGCCTAGGGGTACCATCGCCCACCCCAGGGACATAATATGTTGTGTTCACGACTATACACTCAAGGAAGCTTTCATGGCGAAAGCCAGAACCTTATGCAATTTTGAGTTTGATGGGGCTTCAGTGCAGCTCTTACCTGAACTTTCATGGAACACTTTACAAAAACGAAGACACCTACATCCTCTCCGGACAGCGCTACCTTACCGCCAAATTGCCTACAAATAGGGCTTTCCATTTGCCTGCCACCAGGGCAAACTGGCGACTCTCAATTCTTTTTCCAATCTACATCCCTTCTGTGAAAACTTGGAGTCTCTGCTCCTGCTATGTCAGACTAGGAGGTTGACCCCCCTATGCTACCACTGCTCCGGGTGTGGACCCAGGTCGCACGGGACCAAGTACAGAATCATCCTCATCTCCACGGATCTCATCTCCTGGGCACCGTCCACCTGATTAAACTCTTCTACAATCTGTACAGGGATAAGTATCCTGCTCTGGCGCTACCACTCTCCCATGAATCCCATTTGGCAGCAACTACGAGCGCCTTGTCTACTATTGTTTTGTTTTTCTTGCTAATTAGACAGTTACCCCATTGTCTTTATATTATTCGTGCGGGCTAGGCTGAGTACAAGCCAGCCCCTATAGGTTTTCTTCCTTTTCTTCCTGTAACAGACAGGAACTCACCCAGCTGGAAGACAGTGCAGTCATCAGACGGAAGGGGGGAGGGGGACCTCTTTTGCATCTATTGGTAAGCTGTATTTCTTCTTTAGGATATCCTTCTCCATTCCAATATGTTGCAGTGTGTAACCTTGAATGTTAAAGGACTCAACTCCAATGACAAGAGGAGACTTTTGCTTGCGGCTCAGCAATACCCGACTGCATACTCAGCTACCCATTCCTGTCGGAAGGCCGTAGTGGCGATACTAATGTCAGCCCATTGTCCCATCAAGATAGAATCTTCAGTACCAGACCTTCAGAGGCGCTACATTATCTTGAGGGGTTGCCTTTCTGTTCAACCAATTACACTGCAATTTGTATGCACCAAACAACTCCGATCCATTTTCTGAATAAAGTACCAGTAAAGGTGTGTGGAAGTCCAGTGCTCCTCCAGTTCTCCTGCGTTTATCCTGCATAAGTTCCTTTTGTTGTTCAGTTGTGTACCCTTCCTACCGGTGTTTCTGCACTTCCAGTTCTAGTTCTGTTTGGGCTTAAGTAAACCAGTCTGTCTGCCTTGTCCTGCCAAGTAGCCAGCATTCTAGTCTTGCTGTATGTTCAGAATACACCTGCGGTTTTCATGCGTTTTCCATAACCGAGCTCCCAGTACCTGCACCAGAATCCCTGACCACACAGGATTAGGTGCCAACTACACAAGGACAATCCCAGGAGGTATCAGCCTGGGCTTTGTGCCTGCAGCAAAGTCCAAATCCCTGTACAGAGGTTAATGGGTTAATACCAGAGGAGTGCCAGGATAATGCCATTAGGATTAGCTCCAAGTCAAACCAGTTTGTTGGCAGAGTAGGTCCACACCCACTAATCCGTAACTAGCAGCTCATCGAGGGATCATATTACAAGCTACATACAGAAATCTATGGGGATGAGAGGAGGAGCTGCTGGAGGACGAACAAGGAAGCCCAACATTTCTATCTCGCCCCAGTGCTGGATTCACAGCTACACCGCTCAGTACTGCTGTACAATGTCCTCCAGACTGCTGCTGTCTCTGAGGGTGTGCTACAGAGAGTTTTTGGGAGCAGCATTTAATCTGAGACATCAGTTTTTAGGAGTTAGCTGAAGTTGGTAACAGATTTCAGCGTAAAGGTCCCTTTACACTGGACGGTATTACAGCACATTGTTGGGAAGGACAATCTGCTGATCGCTAATGGAGGAGACAAGCAGCAATCCGCTACAGAATGTGGGGAGGAACGATCGCTAATGCCATCGCTCTTCCCTATAAAAACTCATTGCTTGCTGGCAGGAGATTGTGTTTACACGGCACAATCTGCTGCTGGTAAACATTTTGGCGTACACGCAAATGATCCAAGTACCCGATGAATGAGCATTCCACTCGTTCATCAGAAATACATTTACACCTCCCAATCATCACTAACGAGCGTTACTATGAACGCTTGTTAGCAATAATCTGTGCAATTTTCGTCCCGTGTAAAGGGCCCTTAGGACAATCTCAACAGGTTAGGACCGTGAATCCTAAAGAGAAGTGACCTAATACAAAGCCAATTTTCACATCCATCAGGATGTGGCACATCACAATTCCTGCAGGTGGGCTTAGAAGATCTCTTGTGGATCTAATCCTAACAGCTATGAGCTCCTGCTTACCAACTCCAGCCAGTAGAAGACTTCAGCTTAAATATTCCCCCAAGAAAGAAGCAGATGGAAAAGGAAAGGGCTCTGCTACTGGTGAAGGATGGTAAAAAAAAGATCGGAAAAACAAGTGAGGTTTAGTAAAATAAATAATGACTGGACCACTGTGCTTTGACACGTACTCAGAAGAGGCACTTATAGATGAATAATAGCAGTCCAGGTAAATAAGAACCCCCCAGAACCAGGATGGCTGCGAGAATAAGGCCCACCCTGAACTGCGCATGCACTCGCTTCCAGTCCATGCACAGAGTCTACAGATTATACTGGTCTAGCATATGGCCACCAGAGGAAATCACTGTCTTCAGAAAATATGCAGAACATTGATGGAGCCTAACACCGATTACCACCAAAGATGCCAGTGCATCCATATATGTACCTCCCGTGCCAACACCACAAGGGAAGATGAGCAGACACCCATCCGCCCCACTAGTAAATATAAAACAATACTTGGAAAAAGAGAGCTACAGCGCTATAGCGCTCATTAATCTGTTTGCTCTTAATGTCGTAGATCAGGCATCCTCAAACTGCGGCCCTCCAGCTGTTGCAAAACTACAACTCCCAGCATGCCCGAACAGCCTACAGGTATCAGTCTACAGCAGGGCATTGTGGGAGTTGTAGTTTTACAACAGCTGGAGGGCCGCAGTTTGAGGATGCCTGTCGTAGAGGAAAGAAGTGGGGGGAGGGGACAAAAGGAGGAGACCCCGCCCCAAAAAAAGAGTGTTAATCGCAGACTTTCAAAAGAAGAGTCTTTGAAAAGCTACCAGGCGCCAACAAAGGGAGATGTATTAGGATAAAATGGGGACTAGGGTGGTGGGAGGCTGACTGAGAGTGGCTGGAACTGCAGTGGAAATAACGTATACTTTGGAAAAACAGAGAAAAAGTGCGCCCAGACTCGAAAGATAAAAACAAGGTAAAACCAAAAATCTGTGTTATAACTCACTTCACGAGGGGAGATTATCTATGGGATGAACTCAAGACACCCAAAGGCTTAACTCCCCCGCCAGGTTCGCTTGTAGAATCACAGGAAGAGGCTGCAGTCACCAGGTAGGTACGTCTGGAAACTTCCCTTTTATTAGAATCGAGGCTCAACGCGTTTTGGGGGCTCTACAGTGCACCCCCTTCTTCAGGAGCAATAACATAGGACAAACAGTTCATCCTATAGACTATCTCTCCTGGTGAAGTGAGCCATAACACAGATGTTTGGTTTTATCTTGTTTTTATCCTTTTAAATGTTTTCATTCATACGCAATGTTACAGTATTGGCGCCTTCGAGTCTGGCTGGGCCCACTTTTTCTCTCTTTTTCCAAATATACATTTGCTCTTAATGTCACCAGTACAAACCAAGCAGTAGGAGAGGTAACTCCGACCCTAATGTATAAGCGGCGTGCAGGGTGTCCAGGAGAAGAGCAGCAGCCGGTAACTAAGTTCTATCTGCAGTCACAGCTCCCTCCGCTCCTGCACATAACACAGGGGTCACTGCCCGGAGGGCTACTTTACTGGAGCCTCACCTTATGGTCTGTGCATGACCTGAGGACCTGTCTGAAATGTTTCTGCAAGGTGTTGTCCCATTTATTTGCAATTTGCGGCCCACAGCACGGGCTTCACACGGTCATGTGAACAAGCCCTTACAGACTGCATGAGCTGGAGACATTCCACTAGGAGGTGAAGATCCCTGGTGAAACTATATAAAAGCTGGAACTTTTTAGCTGCGGGTCAAAGTCCATCTACAGAAGGACGCTTTGTGTAGAAAAAGGCGCTCTCCATCAAGACCGACTGCTTCTCCTGAAAAGGGCTTCACAGACGATGTGTCTGTCCGATGTTGTTAAATCAATCGGCGATGTAAGTTTTCTATTCTTTGTGTACATATATAGGTATACTATTACTGGTTTATGTAATAAAATCATATTAAACTTCATTTTAATTGTAGTTTTCATCTTAATTTGAAGTGTAGCTGCAGTAAAGAGGATCCAAACCTGACGTCCGGCAAAACACCTGAAGAAACCTCCCAATTCCCTTCCTCCATTCATGATCCCATACCTGTGGTGACATCGGACTGGAATGTCCTCCTCCACCTCACTCTTACACGGGGGATCGCCCATCATCCGCTCTTCTTCATCCTCCACTTTAATATCAGTCACATCTTCCCCCTGATTTGTCATCTGTAACAATTCAGGACAATACAGCAGACAGGTGGGAAATCTAACAGATCCACATAAGAGACCCCCACAATCTATGACCCCTCTATGACTACAGGACCCCCCTATATAGATGTGTATAGGGCTCAGCTCCATCTACCTGATGGTTCTCTGGGGGCTTCTCCTCTGGACAGTCCTGGGAATACAGAGGACGGGGACATCTCTCGGGGGGATTTCCTTCTATGAGTCCATCTGTAGGAAACACACAGGGACAGGAGAGATTATTACATGTGATGATGAGATGATGGGAGTAGTAGTCAGCTGACCCATGACAGCCCCCTCCTTACCCTGCTGATCTCCCCATAAATCCGTCTCTTCTTCTTCATCTTTAACCTCAGCCTTAATATCCATCAGATTTTCATCCTAAAGAAGAGAAATGTAAAATGGTCTTTGGGTCAATCCCTTTCTGGTCAGATTCTGGGGAGACTTCAGCTCCATCTACAGTGCCTCGCCCCCTTGACTTTTTTTGTATTTTGGTGCCTCACAACCTGGAATTACCATGGATTGTTTAAGGATTTGCATCATATACTTTACAGGACACGCCCACCACTCTGAAGATGATTTTTTTATTGTGAAGCAAACAACAAATAGGATAAAATAACAGAAAAAGTCAATGTGCAGAACTATTCACCCCCTAAAGTCAGTACTTTGTAGAGTCTACTTTTGCGATAATCACAGCTCGGAGTCACTCTGAATAAGTCTTTAGGAGCTGCCACATCTTACCTCTGGGATTTTCGCCCGTTCCTCCTCCTCGCTGCTCCGGCTCCTTCAGGTCGGACGGTTTGCTCTTGTGAACAGCGATCTTTAAGTCTGACCACAGATTTTCTATTGGATTGAGATCTGGACTGTGACTCGGCCATTCCAACACATTTCCATGTTTCCCCTTAAACCACTCAAGTGTTGCTTTAGCCGTGTGTTTGGGGTCAGTCCTGCTGGAAGGTGAACCTCCGTCCTAGCCTCAGATCACACACAGAGGGCTACAGGTTCTGCTCAGGAATATCCCTGTATTAAGCGCCATCCATCTTTCCCTCAGCTCTGACCAGTCTCTCAGTCCCATTCCCCCCCCCCCCCATGATGCTGCCCCCGCCAAGTCTCACTGTGGGGATGTTGTTCTTTGGGTGATGTGATGTGTTGGGTTTGCGCCAGACATCGCGTTTACTTTGATGGCCGAAAAGTTCAGTTTCAGTCTCCTCAGACCAGAGCCCCTTCCTCCATACATTTTGGGAGTCTCCCAAACGCCTTTTCACAAACTCACAACGCGCCTTCTTGTTTTTAGCTGAAAGTAATAGCTTTCTTCTGGCCGCTCTGCCATAAAGCCCAACTCTATGGAGCATACGGCTTATTGTCGTCCTATATACAGATCCTTCAGTCTCTGCTGTGGACTCTGCAGCTCCTCCGGGGTTACCTCAGGTCTCTGTGCTGCCTCTCTGATTAATACCCTCCTTGCCCGGTCCGTGAGTTTGGTGAGCGGCCGTCTTTTGTCAGGTTTGCTGTTGTGCCATGTTCTTTCCATTTGGTTATGATAGATTTGATGGTGCTCCTGGAGATCATCAAAGATTAGGATATTTTTTTTTATAACCCAACCCTGACTTGTACTTCTCAACAACATTGTCCCTTACTTGTTTGGAGAGCTCCTCGGTCTTCATAGCAGTGTTTGGTTAGTATACAAAATTTGGAGGTTTGGGTAGGCACACAGGAATATGGTTGTATGCAGCAATTTTATTAGTAGTACTGGTATTCACATGAATAAATGTAGTAATATAAGAATAAAAATGTAAATCTATAGCGTATAAAACATATATATAAAATATATAAAAAATATAAGAAATATAGTCCACTGTAATTTTTTGAATGCAGTTGCTAAATAGAGAGTCCAGCTTTGATAGGGATCGATACTTAGTGGAGAGATTCACATTCACACTTGTGTAATTCAAATCCCGAATAGTCTCACTTATAACACGCTTTGAGATGGGGTGGTAGTACTTACGGTCGTGGTGGTTTTTTCTTTTGCGGCGTCCCGCACCCACACTGACCTGGATGGATCACTTTCACCGTCTCGGCATCTCGCGTGTTCTGGCTCCGTGCGCTGTTTAGGTTTTCCCGCTTGGCAAGTGAGTATTCTCGTGCTCTGGGTTCGGCGTCTCACGTGACCTGGTCCCGGTCATGTGCTTCAGTCTCCTCCGTGCGCTGCCTTAATATCGGCTATAATGCGCTGTAGTTGGAGGTTCGGGTTTTGTAAATCCTGGCTTTAGGAGTGCTCCCAATGAAAATGTTAGATGTTTGCTGGTATATTAATGTATGTCGTTCCTCTGCATACTAGGAGTCACCAAACGCGTTTCAAAGCCCTCACTGGCTTCTTCCTCAGTGGTCTAGTATGCATCTGTTAGTGGGTCCCTTTTTATAGAGGTTTTTTTAGTGGATCCCCATAATTTGTGGGGTGGATTGCTGGATTGCGCATGCGATACATGTAAAGTATATAGGTATATAATTGTGCAAAAGAAAATAACAAAGAACACAGAGTATATATAAAATACATATAGTGCAATACAAATATAAAAATATATAATATAAAAATGGAATGCAGGATCTTTTCCCAAGTGTAAAATATATATATCCGAGAATGACTTCTGGGGACATTCCATATTTGTTTTTATTTTATGTTTTCATATTTTCTATGAGTGGGTACGTGTATATGATAGTCTGGATGTTCTGTACAGTACAATTCCATATGGTGTTCCACAGAAATGTGAGTTGAAGAAAGAGGCTTGTGGCACTCTCTTGTGGGTATGCTACTGAAGGTCGGGTTCCCACCCCTTAATATCAAAAAGGAAATACACTTCAGCTTTTGCGTGTTCAATTCAGAAAACGTGTTTTATTCCAAAATGCGGTAAATCATAGAGTTGCGTGACGTTTCGGCCACACGGCCTTCATCAGACTTAAACCGCGTTGGAGGCTTGTGAATGGAAGACGGGCGTATGGTTATTATAGACAACAGTCTATCTCTGGGTATGGACACCTGTACAGTACAATAGGTGTTCCATAGAAATGTGAAAAAGATATAAAAGGGTCTATATCCATATGTGGGATATTTCAAATATTTTCTAGGTCAAATATTGTTTCTAAGATGTATTGGGAGGAGGCCGTTTCCCGAGGAGAACTCAGAGTGCCGTATAACAGAAGCACCTCCGGGTACTCGTCGGTGAAGGGACCCCCTCCTTGTGCAGTAGTGGAAATTCCATACTTATTTCTCATTCTAAGAAACCGAAAATCTCCATATCTGCGTTCATGCCATTTGGGCAAAGTGTATTAAAATCAAAAATTCTCCTGAATTCTTGGCGTGACATTTTTTGGATGTGGTTACCTCCCCTCCAATTTGTTTCCACTTTTTCAAGGGCTATAAATACCAAGCCTGTTGGGTCCTGATTATGGGCTATCTTAAAATGTCTGGACAGAGAGTGTTTTTCATATCCTTTCTTAATATTGGAGATATGTTCCGCTATTCTGCGTTTTAGTGGTCTTTTGGTTCTCCCAATATACTGTTTGTCACATGGACATTTTATCATGTATAATACGTTTTTGGAGTTGCATGTTAACAAGTCTCTAATTTCCATTTTAAAGCTATTCCTCATTGATTGGACCATAGTGTTCTTTTTTGGGAAGGTGGTGTTCCTGCAGTTGCAGCATCTTCCACATCTGTAAAAGCCTTTTAGGCCATTCCACTGTATTCCTCCTTCTCTTTCTCGTTTTTTACTGTTGGAGCAACTTGTATCCCCAAATTTGCTGCTTTAGTGTACACAATTTGGGGGTTAGTGGATATTAAAGGGCCTATTATTTTATCTTTACATATATGGTGCCAGTGTCTCTTAATGATTTTTTCAATCTTTTTATGTTGGGAGCTGTATGGCAAGATTATGCGGGGTGTTACATCCTGTTCACTGTTTCCTATATTAGTTACTGCTCTCTCTCCATCTTTCTGACTTTTTTAAAGCAAGATCTACCTTACTTGGGGGGTAATTCTTATTCAAAAATTCTTCCTTCATTCTGTCGGCTTCTTCCTCAAAATCCTGTTCCCTGGTGCAGTTGCGTTTTAATCTCCGGAACTGCCCCAGGGGGATGTTGAGCAACCATCTTGGGAGGTGACAGCTAGAAAACAATATATAACTTCCTAGCTGTCGGTTTCCGAAACGTACTGCATATCAATTTTTCACTTTCACTGTCCTTTCTTATCAAAAGATCCAAAAATTCGGTTTGCGTTTTATTCACATTAGCTATGAATTTCAAGCCAAATGGATCGACATTAATTTCATCTAAAAAGATGGAAAGCTCACTCTCTTCCCTTTTCCAAATAAAAATGATATCACCTATGAATCTATTCCAGAGCACCAGGTCCGTCCCGATTCTTGGTTGGATGCGTATATTTTCCCAATTTTCCATAAATAAATTTGCATAGCTGGGGGCGAACCTGGTGCCCATGGCAGTCCCTCTTCTTTGTAGATAATAATTGGAGTCAAAATAAAAATAATTGTGTGAGAGGATAAGTTTTACTCCTTCCGCTAGGAAGTCAATCTGTTCTCTTTGGAAATGGCTTTTTTCTTCTAATTGACTCTTCAATGCTGCCACTCCCTGATCATGGTCAGTGACAGTGTATAGTGAACTTACGTCTAGGGTTCCTATTATCCATTGTGGTTTACAGGTGATATTTTCAAGGATATTGATAATTTCTGTTGTGTCCTTAATGTATGATTTTGTTTCTTTCACTATAGGTTGGAGTAAGTAGTCTGTATACTGTGCGAGATTTGATGTTGTTGACCCGATGCCAGAGATTATAGGGCGTCCAGGGGGATTTTGTGGGTCCTTATGTACCTTCGGGAGGTAATAAAAAAACGGGTATTCTTTTTTGGGTATTAATGATATAATCATATTCCCTTTTTAGTAATATATTATTCTCCAGGTCTTTATTACAGTATTTAACCAGGTTTTTGTTAAATTCCTCGGTTGGGTCTCCCTTTAATTTAATGTATGTTTCTGTATCTATTAATTGTCTCTCACATTCTTTTTTATATTGTTCTGCATTTAAGATCACAATCGCCCCTCCCTTATCAGCTGGGCGAATTACAATGTCCTCCTTTTCTTGGAATTGTCTTATTGCGTTCCTTTCTTGTTTTGTTAGATTATCTTTTAATCTGTCCATTTTAAGTTTCCTGATATCTGCTTCTACACATTGGCGGAAAGCTCCAATTTCTTGGCCCATTTCTTGTCGGGAAATTTTTTTGAATGATTTTTCAAATTTGTATGGATATATTAATTTCTCTCTTTTGTTTCAATAGTAATAGGATTTTTTTATAAAACATTTTTTTAAACAAAGTTTCCTAAATCCTAATAAATTTTTCAACCCCAATATATGTGTTAAATTTGTTTACAGTGACTGTGGGTGCAAACTTCAAACCTTTATTTAATAAATTATTTTGGGCTTTAGTTAGTGTTACAGTTCTTAAGTTGATAATTGAACCACTTATTGATTCCTGTGCCTGTGTCTTTCTCCATCCTCTACGTGTCCTTTTCTTTCTCTTTGTGTTGATATCCTGTGATATTGTGTTCGTGCTCGTGTTGGGGTTTCTGGTCTCATTCTCCGTGTATAAGGTGTCCTCTGTTGGAAGTTGTTCTGGTATCTGTGTCTCAGATTGTATGTGTGATTTACTGGTGATATTGATCTCCTTGGTGTTGTTTTCCTCAGTGATTGGTATCTTGGGGATTGATGTCTCGGTGATCTTTGGGGTTGTCGTGTACTCTAAAAAATGATTTTCTGATAGGGCTTCATATTTGTTGGTCACTGGTATAGTGTATCTATTTTGTTGTGTATTGCCCTCCTTTCTATGTATAGCTGTGTCAGCCCTATTTTCTGCATCTAAATGTCGTTCTTGGTGTTCAGGGTTTTTTGTATCATTTGTTGTTTTATTGACAGCGGCGAATCGATGGATGTCGTATATCTGGACTTCTCCAAAGCATTTGACACCGTACCTCATAAAAGGTTAGTATATAAAATGAGGATGCTCGGACTGGGAGAAAATGTCTGTATGTGGGTAAGTAACTGGCTGAGTGACAGAAAACAGAGGGTGGTTATTAACGGTACACACTCAGATTGGGTCACGGTCACTAGTGGGGTACCTCAGGGGTCAGTACTGGAGGGGTCACTGTCACTAGTGGGGTACCTCAGGGGTCAGTACTGGAGGGGTCACTGTCACTAGTGGGATACCTCAGGGGTCAGTACTGGAGGGGTCACTGTCACTAGTGGGGTACCTCAGGGGTCAGTACTGGAGGGGTCACTGTCACTAGTGGGGTACCTCAGGGGTCAGTATTGGAGGGGTCACTGTCACTAGTGGGGTACCTCAGGGGTCAGTATTGGAGGGGTCACTGTCACTAGTGGGGTACCACAGGGGTCAGTACTGGAGGGGTCACGGTCACTAGTGGGGTACCTCAGGGGTCAGTATTGGGCCCTATTCTCTTCAATATATTTATTAATGATCCTGTAGAAGGCCTGCACAGTAAAATATCTATTTTTGTAGATGACACTAAACTGTGTAAAGTAATTAACACTGAAGAGGACAGTTTTCTGCTACAGATGGATCTGGGTAGATTGGAGGCTTGGGCAGATAAGTGGCAGATGAGGTTTAACACTGACAAATGTAAAATTATGCACATGGGAAGGAATAATGCAAGTCACCCGTACATACTAAATGGTAAAACACTCAGTAACACTGACATGGAAAAGGATCTAGGAATTTTAATAAACAGCAAATAAAGCTGCAAAAACCAGTGTCAGGCAGCTGCCGCCAAGGCCAATAAGATAATGGGTTGCATCAAAAGGGGCATAGACGCCCGTGATGAGAACATAGTCCTATCACTTTACAAATCACTGGTCAGACCACACATGGAGGACTGTGTACAGTTCTGGGCTCCTGTGAACAAGGCAGACATAGCAGAGCTGGAGAGGGTTCAGAGGAGGGCAACTAAAGTAATAACTGGAATGGGGCAACTACAGTACCTCGAAAGGGTATCAAAATTAGGGTTATTCACTCTAGAAAAAGACGACTGAGGGGAGATCTAATAACTATGTATAAATATATCAGGGGTCAGTACAGAGATCTACTCCCATCATCTATTTATCCCCAGGACTGTGACTGTGACGAGGGGACATCCTCTGCGTCTGGAGGAAAGAAGGTTTGTACACAAACATAGAAAAGGATTCTTCACTGTAAGAGCAGTGAGACTATGGAACTCTCTGCCTGAGGAGGTGGTGATGGTGAGTACAATAAAGGAATTCAGGAGCGGCCTGGATGTATTTCTGGAGTGTAATAATATTACAGGTTATAGACTACTAGAGAGCGGTCGTTGATCCAGGGAGTTATTCTGATTGCCTGATTGGAGTCGGGAAGGAATTTTTTTCCCCTTAAGTGGGGAAATTGGCTTCTGCCTCACAGGGTTTTTTGCCTTCCTCTGGATCAACTTGTAGGAAACAGGCCGAACTAGATGGACAAATGTCTTTTTTCGGTCTTATATACTATGTTACTATGTTACTATGCTTTCATCTACAAATTCCATTCCATCAAACTTAAATCGTTCTACTTTTTGTTTTTTCATTTCTGCATGGTTCCGTATATCCATTATTGAATTCTTTAGGGCTCTACCTTTTGGGTGATTGATATAAGGTTATTGAAGTGATTTAATAAGGTGGCTCACTGACGGAAAAAATATGGATATCTGGTGCTCTTACCCTAAAATCCGGTTCACCCCACCAGAAAATGGAAAACATACAAAATTTGGAGGTTTGGGTAGGCACACAGGAATATGGTTGTATGCAGCAATTTTATAAGTTGTACTGAGGAAGAAGCCAGTGAGGGCTTTGAAACGCGTTTGGTGACTCCTAGTATGCAGAGGAACGACATACATTAATATACCAGCAAACATCTAACTTTTTCATTGGGAGCGCTCCTAAAGCCAGGATTTACAAAACCCGAACCTCCAACTACAGCGCATTATAGCCGATATTAACCGCTTGCCGACCGCCGAACGCACGGATGCGTCCAGGCGGCGGCAAGTTTGTTCCTCCTGGACGCATCCGTGCGTCATCTCGCGAGAGCCGAGATCTGCTGTGAACGCGCGCACGTGCGCGCGCGCGTTCACAGCAGAGCGCGGCTCTGCAGTTGTACTACAGCCTGCCAGCGATGATCAATCGCTGGCAGGCTGTAAATGTAAATAAATGAGATCAAAGTGGTATATCAGACGCTGTGTTGCTAACAGCGTCTGATATACCTAATACCTGGTCCCTGGTGGTCCCATTTACTGTGATCGACCACCAGAGGACCAGGTAACAATGTAAAGTTGCACCAAACACTACACTAACCCCACCCCCACCCCCTCACTTTATAACCACTATTAACCCCTTGTTAACCCCTGATCACCCCATATAGACTCCCTGATCACCCCCTGTCACTGATCACCCCCTGTAAGGCTCTATTCACATGTCCATATGTGTTTTGCGGTTCGGCGGATCCACAGATCCGTGCCACGGATCCGCGGCGCGGATCCGCAAAACACGGACACCGTCAATGTGCTTTCCGCATTTTGCAGATCCGCACATTGCCAGAACTATATAGAAAATGCTTTTTCTTGTCCGCAATTGCGGACAAGAAAAGGACATGTTCTATATTTTTGCGGAACGGAAATGCAGACCCGTAAGTGCAGATCCGCAATTCCGGATCCGAGCGGGACAAAGTCTGTCCCCATAGAAATGAATGGGTCCGCGATTCCGTTCCGCAAACAGAATTTCGGACGTGTGAATGGGGCATAAGGGTCCCCTATCACCGCCAGTTAGTTAGCTACTTGTTAGGTAGTTAGCGCCCAGCCCACCGCACCGCTGTCACTGATTTTGGCAGAGATTTTTTCATCCACATTGATCGATGCGAATGAAGAAATCTGTGCCATTCATTTTTTTTTTTTTTTTTCAGCCCAGAGGCCGAACGGAAAAAAAATCTCATTACCCGTCTGCTCAATATAAGGAGAATCGCAGAAACTCCTAATGCTGGCCATACGTGTAATGATTGCGGAGACCCTCAAATGCCAGGGCAGTACAAAAACCTCACATGTGACCCCATTTTGGAAAGAAGACACCCCAAGGTATTCCGTGAGGGGTATGGTGAGTTCATGTAAAATTTTATTTTTGTCACAAGTTAGTGGAATATGAGACTTTGTAAAAATATATATATATATCAATTTCCGCTAACTTGTGCCAAAATTTTTTTCTGTGAACTCGCCATACCCTCACGGATTACCTTGGGGTGTCTTCTTTCCACAATGGGGTCACATGTGAGGTATTTATACTGCCCTGGCATTTTAGGAGCCCTAAAGCGTGAGAATCCAAATGCGTAAAAATGCCCTGTGAAATACTAAAGGTACTCATTGGTTTTAGGGCCCCTTTGCGCATCTTGGCTGCAAAAAGTGTCACTCATGTGGTATCGCCAGTACTCAGGAGAAGTAGGGCAATGTGTTTTGGGGTGTATTTTTACATATACCCATGCTGGGTGTGAGAAATATCACTGTAAGTGACAACTTTTTAAATTTTTTTATACAAAGTTGTCAATTTACAGAGATATTTCTCTCACCCAGCATGGGTATATGTAAAAATACACCCAAAACACATTGCCCTACTTCTCCTGAGTACGGCGATACCACATGAGTGACACTTTTTGCAGCCTGAGTGCACAAGGGGCCCAAATTCCAACGAGTACCTTTAGCTTTACATGGCTGCTCACAATTTAGCCCCGCCAAAATGCCAGAACAGTACAAACACCCACATGTGACCCCATTTTGGAAGAAGACACCCCAAGGTATTCGATGAGGGCATAGTGAGTTCCATGAAAATTTAACTTTTGTCAAAAGTTAGCAGAAAGGGAGACTTTTGAGAAAAACAATAAAAATCAATTTCCGCTAACTTGTGCCCAAAAATCTTCTGTGAACTTGCCATGCCCCTCACAGAATACCTTGGGGTGTCTTCTTTCCACAATGGGGTCACATGTGGGGTATTTATACTGCCCTGGCAATTTAGGGGACCTAAAGCGTGAGAAGAAAAATGCATAAAAATGCCCTCCTAAAAGGTACTCATTGGTTTAGGGCCCTTTGCACATCTTGGCTGCAAAAGTCACACATGTGATGTCGCTGTACTCAGGAGAAGTAGGCAATGTGTTTAGGGTGTATTTTTACATATACCCAAACTGGGTGAGAGAAATATCTCTGTAAATTGACAACTTTGTATAATTTTTTTTAAAAAGTTGTCGTTTACAGCGATATTTCTCACACCCAGCATGGGTATATGTAAAAATACACCCCAAAACACATTGCCCTACTTCTCCTGAGTACGGCGATACCACATATGTGACACTTTTTTGCAGCCAAGATGCGCAAAGGGGCCCTAATTCCAATGAGTACCTTTAGTATTTCACAGGGCATTTTTACACATTTGGATTCTCACACTTTAGGACCCCTAAAATGCCAGGGCAGTATAAATACCCCACATGTGACCCCATTGTGGAAAGAAGACACCCCAAGGTATTCTGTGAGGGGCATGGCAAGTTCACAGAAATTTATTTTTTTTTGGCACAAGTTAGCGGAAATTGATATTTTTTTTTTTTTTTACAAAGTCTCATATTTCACTAACTTGTGACAAAAATAAAATTTACATGAACTCACCATACCCCTCACAGAATACCTTGGGGTGTCTTCTTTCCAAAATGGGGTCACATGTGGGTATTTATACTGCCCTGGCATTTTAGGGGCCCCTAAAGCGTGAGAAGAAGTCTGGAATCCAAATGCGTAAAAATGCCCTGTGAAATCTAAAGGTACTCATTGGTTTAGGGCTTTAAGCATCCAGGCTGCAAAAAGTGTCACTCATGTGTATCGCCGTACTCAGGAGAAGTAGGGCAATGTGTTTTAGGGTGTATTTTTATATATACCCATTACTTTGTGTGAGAAATATCGCTGTAAACGACAACTTTTTAAATTTTTTAAACAAAGTTGTCAGTTTACAGAGATATTTCTCTCACCCAACATGGGTATATGTAAAAATACACCCCAAAACACATTGCCCTACTTCTCCTGAGTACGGCGATACCACATGAGTGACACTTTTTGCAGCCTGGTGCGCAAAGGGCCCAAATTCCAATGAGTACCTTTAGGTTTTACAGGGCTGCTCACAATTTAGCCCCGCCCAAAATGCCAGAACAGTAAACACACCCACAAATGACCCCATTTCGGAAGTAGACACCCCAAGGTATTCACTGAGGGGCATAGTGAGTCCGTGGGAGATTTCATTTTTTTTGCCAGAAGTTAGCAGAAATGGAAACTTTATTATTTTTATTTTTTTCCTCAGAAAGTGTCATTTTCCGCTAACTTGTGAAAAAAAATGAAATGATACGTGAACTCACCAAGCCCTCCGTGAATACTTTGGGGTGTCTTCTTTCTAAAATGGTGTCATTTGGGGGGTATTTATACTTTCCTGACATTCTAGCACCTGAAGAAACATGACAGGCGCTCAGAAAATCAGAGCTGCTTCAAAATGCCGAAATTCACTTTTTTGCACCATAGTTTGTAAACGCTATAACTTTTACCCAAACCAATAAATATACACTTATTGTATTTTTTTTTATCAAAGACATGTAGAACAATAAATTTTGCGAAAAATTTATATAGAAATGTAGTTTTTTAAAAAAAAAATTACAACAGAAAGTGAAAAATGTCATTTTTTTGCAAAAATTTCGGTAATTTTTGATTAATAGCAAAAAAAGTAAAAACGTCAGCAACAATGAAATAGCACCAAATGAAAGCTCTATTAGTGAGAAGAAAAGGAGGTAAAATTCATTTGGGTGGTAAGTTGTATGACGGAGCAATAAACGGTGAAAGTAGTGTAGTGCGGAATTGTAAAAAGTGGCCTGGTCATTAAGGGGGTTTAAGCTAGGGGGCTGAGGGGGTTAAGGCAGCGCACGGAGGAGACTGAAGCACATGACCGGGAACAGGTCACGTGAGACGCCGAACCCAGAGCACGAGAATACTCACTTGCCAAGCGGGAAAACCTAAACCGCGCACGGAGCCAGAACACGCGAGATGCCGAGACGGTGAAAGTGATCCATCCAGGTCAGTGTGGGTGCGGGACGCCGCAATGAAAAAACCACCACGACCGTAAGTACTACCACCCCATCTCAAAGCGTGTTATAAGTGAGACTATTCGGGATTTGAATTACACAAGTGTGAATGTGAATCTCTCCACTAAGTATCGATCCCTATCAAAGCTGGACTCTCTTTGTAGCAACTGCATTCAAAAAATTACAGTGGACTATATTTCTTATATCTTTTTATATATTTTATATCTATGTTTTATACGCTATAGATTTACATTTTTATTCTTACATTACTACATTTATTCATGTGAATACCAGTACTACTAATACACTCCTGAAGGCAATTGGTTGCACCAGTGCTTTTTAGGGCTTCCTAACAAAGGGGGTGAATACATACGCACAGAACAATTTTCTGCTTTCTATTTCTAAACAATAGTTTTATTTAGATATTTTTCTTATTTCATTTCACCAACTTAGACTATTGTGTTCAGATCCATCACATAGACATCCAGATGAACAAAACATTGAACATAAGGCTGTAATGTAACAAAATACGAAAAAAGTCAAGGGAGTGAATACTTTTGCAAGGCACTGTACCTGATGGTTCTCTGGGGGCTTCTCCTCCGGACAGTCCTGGGAATACAGAGGACGGGGACATCTCTCGGGGGGGTTTCCTTCTATGAGTCCATCTGTAGGAAACACACAGGGACAGGAGAGATTATTACATGTGATGATGAGATGATGGGAGTAGTAGTCAGGTGACCCATGACAGCCCCCCCTCCTTACCCTGCTGATCGCCCCATAAATCCGTCTCGTCTTCTTCTTCATCTTTAACCTCAGCCTTAATATCCATCAGATTTTCATCCTAAAGAAGAGAAATGTAAAATGGTCTTTGGGTCAATCCCTTTCTGGTCAGACTCTGGGGAGACTTCAGCTCCATCTACCTGATGGTTCTCGGGGGGCTTCTCCTCTGGACAGTCCTGGGAATACAGAGGACGGGGACATCTCTCGGGGGGATTTCCTTCTATGAGTCCATCTGTAGGAAACACAAAGGTGAGAAATTGAGAGGCTCCATTATGTTGCTATGACAGCCTTGGGCCTTGTGACTTGATAGACGGCCAGTAAAAATCCCATAGACTGCAATAGCATTATATTACAGTCTATGAGCAATAAGATCACATGTACAAGTCCTGAGGGAAATAAACATTACAGAAAAAAAAAAAAAAAAAAGACCCCACAAAAGTAATTCAAATCACCATTTTCCATTTTTTTTAAAGTAATAAAAAAAAAAGCATCAGCGCGTCTGAAAATGTCCAAAATAATAATATTAATATTCTATATAAAGCGCTTTACAGTTCAGTACAATATAATTTCCCTGAGCAGTGAATCCTGAAGAGGGAAAAAAATGAAAAAATGTGCAATTAAAGTTTAATACAATTAAAAACAAAACAATCAGAAAGTTGTAACCGACCCAAAAATAGAAAAAAATAAAAACGACAGCTCAGCCCCCAAAAACTCAGCCCTCCCTCAGCTCTGTACATGGAAATATTGAAGAGCGACGGAATCAGAATAC
>CM065592.1:8257058-8467353 GCA_033119425.1 Bufotes viridis | reverse complement strand
ACATTTCTTGTATACAGGGCACATCCCTCCTCCTGTAGTATATACCGATAGAGCCGGACACATTTCTTGTATACAGGGCACATCCCTCCTCCTGTAGTATATACAGATAGAGCCGGACACGTTTCTTGTATACAGGGCACATCCCTCCGCCTGTAGTATATACCGATAGAGCCGGACACATTTCTTGTATACAGGGCACATCCCTCCTCCTGTAGTATACACCGATAGAGCCGGACACATTTCTTGTATACAGGGCACATCCCTCCTCCTGTAGTATATACAGATAGAGCCGGACACATTTCTTGTATACAGGGTACATCCCTCCTCCTGTAGTATATACCGATAGAGCTGGACACATTTCTCATATACAGAGCACATCCCTCCTCCTGTAGTATATACCGATAGAGCCGGACACATTTCTTGTATACAGAGCACATCCCTCCTCCTGTAGTATACACCGATAGAGCCGGACACATTTCTTGTATATTGGGCACATCCCTCCTCCTGTAGTATATACAGATAGAGCCGGACACATTTCTTGTATACAGGGCACATCCCTCCTCCTGTAGTATATACCGATAGAGCCGGACACATTTCTTGTATACAGGGCACATCCCTCCTCCTGTAGTATATACCGATAGAGCCGGACACATTTCTTGTATACAGGGCACATCCCTCCTCCTGTAGTATATACCGATAGAGCCGGACACATTTCTTGTATACAGGGCACATCCCTCCTCCTGTAGTATATACAGATAGAGCCGGACACATTTCTTGTATACAGGGCACATCCCTCCTCCTGTAGTATATACCGATAGAGCCGGACACATTTCTTGTACACAGGGCACATCCCTCCTCCTGTAGTATATACCGATAGAGCCGGACACATTTCTTGTATACAGGGCACATCCCTCCTCCTGTAGTATATACCGATAGAGCCGGACACATTTCTTGTATACAGGGCACATCCCTCCTCCTGTAGTATATACCGATAGAGCCGGACCCGTTTCTTGTATACAGGGCACATCCCTCCTCCTGTAGTATATACCGATAGAGCCGAACAGATCTTGTACACAGAGCACATCCCTCCTCCTGTAGTATATACCGATAGAGCCGGACACCTTTCTTGAATACAGAGCACATCCCTCCTCCTGTAGTATATACCGATAGAGCCGAACAGATCTTGTACACAGTGCACATCCCTCCTCCTGTAGTATATACCGATAGAGCCGAACAGATCTTGTACACAGTGCACATCCCTCCTCCTGTAGTATATACCGATAGAGCCGAACAGATCTTGTACACAGGGCACATCCCTCCTGCTGTAGTATATACAGATAGAGCTGGACACATTTCTTGTATACAGGGCACATCCCTCCTCCTGTAGTATACACCGATAGAGCCGGACACATTTCTTGTATACAGAGCACATCCCTCCTCCTGTAGTATATACCGATAGAGCGGACACATTTCTTGTATACAGGGCACATCCCTCCTCCTGTAGTATATACCGATAGAGCCGGACACATTTCCTGTATACAGGGCACATCCCTCCTCCTGTAGTATATACAGATAGAGCGGACACATTTCTTGTATACAGGGCACATCCCTCCTCCTGTAGTATACACCGATAGAGCCGGACACATTTCTTGTATACAGAGCACATCCCTACTCCTCACCTTCCATAGTGTCACCCGCTCATCTCCATCGCACCCCGATATTGGCGGCCTCCCCCCCGACCGCGTATGTTTTGAGCCAAAGGATAAGGAGACACAGGTGCTGGGGTAATTATCACCTCTATGAGGTTCCTTGGCATTTTGGGGTCATTAGTATCAGCAGGGGTGTAGACATGCAGTTCCGGGTGTCGGGCAAGTAGTTTGTACAGATGTTTAGCCCTGCTGCGGGTAAGTAGCAGGGATGAGTGGTTGGGCAGTAATAGGGGCGGTCATATGTGTGCTTCCTGCTCTTAAATCTGTCAGCCGGGCCCTTTATCTGCCTACCGTACTTCTTGCAGGCCGCCCTCGGCTCCTCCTGGCTCCCATATCGAAGTCTCCGCCCACCTGCCGAGCACAGGGCACAGTAAGTCAGCAGTCCATGTCCAGAGACTGAGTGACTGGGAGAAGAGGAGTGAGAGAAAAGGCCCCTTGCAGATGAGCGTTCCTCCCGGAGCCTGTCCACATCACAGCTCCCGGCCTGACCTCCCAGCACTGCTGGGGTCACATAGCATTATTCTGATTTATGATGCTATGTAACCCTTACAGTTCTGGAACATGTTGGATAACACTGGCAGCATTATGCCTGCGTTGTACTATAAATTCCAGAAATGTAAGGGTTACATAGCATCATAAATCAGTATAACGCTATGTGACACAGTCAGTGCTTGCAAGTCAGGTGGGAGATCCGTTGACAGGCTCCAGGTGTCAGAAATAAAGGTTGTACTGTCAGCAGGTAGGGCCAGGGCCGCAGAAGACAATCTGCATTGCACGTGGTGATCACTTGATAAACTATAATGTCTCCCTGTGGCCCCCATACAGTATAACATTACCTAATGCCACTCCACCTTATACAGTATAATGTCTCCTTGTGGCTGCCCCCATACAGTATAACGTCTCCTTGTGGCTGCCCCCATACAGTATAATGTCTCCTTGTGGCTGCCCCCATACAGTATAATGTCTCCTTGTGGCTGTCCCCATACAGTATAATGTCTCCTTGTGGCTGCCCCCATACAGTATAACGTCTCCTCGTGGCTGCCCCCATACAGTATAACGTCCCCTTGTGGCTGCCCCCATACAGTATAACGTCTCCTTGTGGCTGCCCCAATACAGTATAATGTCTCCTTGTGGCTGCCCCCATACAGTATAACGTCTCCTTGTGGCTGCCCTCATACAGTATAACGTCTCCTTGTGGCCCCCATACAGTATAACATCTCCTTGTAGCTGCCCCCATACAGTATAATGTCTCCTTGTGGCTGCCCCCATACAGTATAACGTCTCCTTGCGGCCGGCCCCATACAGTATAACGTCTCCTTGCGGCTGCCCCATACAGTATAATCTCTCCTTGCGGCTGCCCCCATACAGTATAACATCTCCTTGGGGCTGCACCCATACAGTATAACATCTTCTTGCGGCTGCCCCCATACAGTATAACGTCTCCTTGTGGCTGCCCCCATACAGTATAACGTCTCCTTGTGGCTGCCCTCATACAGTATAACGTCTCTTTGTGGCTGCCCCATACAGTATAACGTCTCCTTGTGGCTGCCCCCATACAGTATAACGTCTCCTTGTGGCTGCCCCCATACAGTATAACGTCTCCTTGTAGCTGCCCCCATACAGTATAACGTCTTCTTGTGGCTGCCCCATACAGTAAAATGTCTCCTTGTGGCTGCCCCCATACAGTATAACGTCTCCTTGTGGCTGCCCCCATACAGTATAACGTCTCCATGTGGCTGCCCCATACAGTATAACGTCTCCCTTGTGGCTGCCCCCATACAGTATAACGTCTCCTTGTGGCTGCCCCCATACAGTATAACGTCTTCTTGTGGCTGCCCCCATACAGTATAACGTCTCCTTGTGGCTGCCCCCATACAGTATAACGTCTCCTTGTGGCTGCCCCCATACAGTATAACGTCATAAAGTATAACATCTCCTTGTGGCTGCCCCCATACAGTATAATGTCTCCTTGTGGCCCCCATACAGTATAACGTCTCCTTGTGGCTGCCCCCATACAGTATAACATCTCCTTGTGGCTGCCCCCATACAGTATAACGTCTCCTTGTGGCTGCCTCCATACAGTATAACATCTCCTTGTGGCTGCCCCCATACAGTATAACATCTCCTTGTGGCTGCCCCCATACAGTATAATGTCACCTTGTGGCTGCCCCCATACAGTATAACATCTCCTTGTGGCTGCCCCCATACAGTATAACATCTCCTTGTGGCTGCCCCCATACAGTATAACGTCTCCTTGTGGCTGCCCACATACAGTATGACGTCTCCTTGCGGCTGCCCCCATACAGTATAATGTCTCCTTGTGGCAGCCCCCATACAGTATAACGTCTCCTTGTGGCTGCCCCCATACTGTATAATGTCTCCTTGTGGCTGCCCCCATACAGTATAACGTCTCCTTGTGGCTGCCCCCATACAGTATAACGTCTCCTTGTGGCTGCCCCATACAGTATAACGTCTCCTTGTGGCCCCCATACAGTATAATGTCTCCTTGTGGCTGCCCCCATACAGTATAACGTCTCCTTGTGGCTGCCCCCATACAGTATAACATCTCCTTGTGGCCCCCATACAGTATAATGTCTCCTTGTGGCCCCCATACAATATAACGTATACTTGTGGCTGCCCCCATACAGTATAACATCTCACTGTGGCTGCCCCCATACAGTATAATGTCTCCTTGTGGCCCCCATACAGTATAACGTCTACTTGTGGCTGCCCCCGTACAGTATAACGTCTCCTTGTGGCTGCTCCATACAGGATAACGTCTCCTTGTGGCTGTCCGCATACAGTATAACGTCTCCTTGTAGCTGCCCCCATACAGTATAACGTCTCCTTGTGACTGCCCTCATACAGTATAACATCTCCTTGTGGCTGCCCCCATACAGTATAACGTCTCCTTGTGGCTGCCCCCATACAGTATAACGTCTCCTTGTGGCTGCCCCCATACAGTATAACGTCATAAAGTATAACATCTCCTTGTGGCTGCCCCCATACAGTATAACGTCTCCTTGTGGCTCCCCATACAGTATAACGTCTCCTTGTGGCTGCCCCCATACAGTATAACATCTCCTTGTGGCTGCCCCCATACAGTATAACGTCTCCTTGTGGCTGCCCCCATACAGTATAACGTCTCCTTGTGGCTGCCCCATACAGTATAACATCTCCTTGTGGCTGCCCCCATACAGTATAATGTCACCTTGTGGCTGCCCCCATACAGTATAACGTCTCCTTGTGGCTGCCCCCATACAGTATAACGTCTCCTTGTGGCTGCCCCCATACAGTATAACGTCTCCTTGTGGCTGCCCCCATACAGTATAACGTCTCCTTGTGGCTGCCCCCCATACAGTATAATGTCTCCTTGTGGCTGCCCCCATACAGTATAACGTCTCCTTGTGGCTGCCCCATACAGTATAACGTCTCCTTGTGGCTGCCCCCATACAGTATAACGTCTCCTTGTGGCTGCCCCATACAGTATAACGTCTCCTTGTGGCTGCCCCATACAGTATAACGTCTCCTTGTGGCTGCCCCATACAGTATAACGTCTCCTTGTGGCTGCCCCATACAGTATAACATCTCCTTGTGGCTGCCCCCATACAGTATAATGTCTCCTTGTGGCCCCTATACAGTATAACGTCTCCTTGTGGCTGCCCCCATACAGTATAACATCTCCTTGTGGCTGCCCCCATACAGTATAACGTCTCCTTGTGGCTGCCCCCATACAGTATAACGTCTCCTTGTGGCTGCCCCATACAGTATAACGTCTCCTTGTGGCTGCCCCATACAGTATAACGTCTCCTTGTGGCTGCCCCCATACAGTATAACGTCTCCTTGTGGCTGTCCCCATACAGTATAACGTCTCCTTGTGGCTGCCCCCATACAGTATAACGTCTCCTTGTGGCTGCCCCCATACAGTATAACGTCTCCTTGTGGCTGCCCCCATACAGTATAACGTCTCCTTGTGGCTGCCCCCATACAGTATAATGTCTCCTTGTGGCTGCCCCCATACAGTATAACGTCTCCTTGTGGCTGCCCCCATACAGTATAACGTCTCCTTGTGGCTGCCCCCATACAGTATAACGTCTCCTTGTGGCTGCCCCATACAGTATAACGCCTCCTTGTGGCTGCCCCCATACAGTATAACGTCTCCTTGTGGCTGCCCCCATACAGTATAACGTCTCCTTGTGGCTGCCCCATACAGTATAACGTCTCCTTGTGGCTGCCCCCATACAGTATAACGTCTCCTTGTGGCTGCCCCATACAGTATAACGTCTCCTTGTGGCTGCCCCCATACAGTATAACGTCTCCTTGTGGCTGCCCCCATACAGTATAACGTCTCCTTGTGGCTGCCCTCATACAGTATAACGTCTCCTTGTGGCTGCCCCCATACAGTATAACGTCTCTTGTGGCTGCCCCATACAGTATAACGTCTCCTTGTGGCTGCCCCCATACAGTATAACGTCTCCTTGTGGCTGCCCCATACAGTATAACGTCTCCTTGTGGCTGCCCCCATACAGTATAATGTCTCCTTGTGGCTGCCCCCATACAGTATAACGTCTCCTTGTGGCTGCCCCCATACAGTATAACGCTCTCCTTGTGGCTGCCCCATACAGTATAACGTCTCCTTGTGGCTGCCCCCATACAGTATAATGCCTCCTTGTGGCTGCCCCCATACAGTATAACGTCTCCTTGTGGCTGCCCCCATACAGTATAACGTCTCCTTGTGGCTGCCCCCATACAGTATAACGTCTCCTTGTGGCTGCCCCCATACAGTATAACGTCTCCTTGTGGCTGCCCCCATACAGTATAACGTCTCCTTGTGGCTGCCCCATACAGTATAACGTCTCCTTGTGGCTGCCCCATACAGTATAACGTCTCCTTGTGGCTGCCCCCATACAGTATAACGCCTCCTTGTGGCTGCCCCCATACAGTATAACGTCTCCTTGTGGCTGCCCCATACAGTATAACGTCTCCTTGTGGCTGCCCCCATACAGTATAACGCTCTCCTTGTGGCTGCCCTCATACAGTATAACGTCTCCTTGTGGCTGCCCCCATACAGTATAACGCCTCCTTGTGGCTGCCCCCATACAGTATAACGTCTCCTTGTGGCTGCCCCCATACAGTATAACGTCTCCTTGTGGCTGCCCCCATACAGTATAACGTCTCCTTGTGGCTGCCCCATACAGTATAACGTCTCCTTGTGGCTGCCCCCATACAGTATAACGTCTCCTTGTGGCTGCCCCATACAGTATAACGTCTCCTTGTGGCTGCCCCCATACAGTATAACGTCTCCTTGTGGCTGCCCCCATACAGTATAACGTCTCCTTGTGGCTGCCCCCATACAGTATAACGTCTCCTTGTGGCTGCCCCCATACAGTATAACGTCTCCTTGTGGCTGCCCCCATACAGTATAACGTCTCCTTGTGGCTGCCCCCATACAGTATAACGTCTCCTTGTGGCTGCCCCCATACAGTATAACGTCTCCTTGTGGCTGCCCCCATACAGTATAACGTCTCCTTGTGGCTGCCCCCATACAGTATAACGTCTCCTTGTGGCTGCCCCCATACAGTATAACGTCTCCTTGTGGCTGCCCCCATACAGTATAACGTCTCCTTGTGGCTGCCCCCATACAGTATAACGTCTCCTTGTGGCTGCCCCATACAGTATAACGTCTCCTTGTGGCTGCCCCCATACAGTATAACGTCTCCTTGTGGCTGCCCCCATACAGTATAACGTCTCCTTGTGGCTGCCCCCATACAGTATAATGTCTCCTTGTGGCTGCCCCCATACAGTATAACGTCTCCTTGTGGCTGCCCCCATACAGTATAACGTCTCCTTGTGGCTGCCCCCATACAGTATAACGTCTCCTTGTGGCTGCCCCCATACAGTATAACGTCTCCTTGTGGCTGCCCCCATACAGTATAACGTCTCCTTGTGGCTGCCCCCATACAGTATAACGTCTCCTTGTGGCTGCCCCCATACAGTATAACGTCTCCTTGTGGCTGCCCCCATACAGTATAACGTCTCCTTGTGGCTGCCCCCATACAGTATAACGTCTCCTTGTGGCTGCCCCATACAGTATAACGCTCTCCTTGTGGCTGCCCTCATACAGTATAACGCCTCCTTGTGGCTGCCCCCATACAGTATAACGTCTCCTTGTGGCTGCCCCCATACAGTATAACGTCTCCTTGTGGCTGCCCCATACAGTATAACGCCTCCTTGTGGCTGCCCCCATACAGTATAACGTCTCCTTGTGGCTGCCCCCATACAGTATAACGTCTCCTTGTGGCTGCCCCATACAGTATAACGCCTCCTTGTGGCTGCCCCCATACAGTATAACGTCTCCTTGTGGCTGCCCCCATACAGTATAATGTCTCCTTGTGGCTGCCCCCATACAGTATAACGTCTCCTTGTGGCTGCCCCCATACAGTATAATGTCTCCTTGTGGCTGCCCCATACAGTATAACGTCTCCTTGTGGCTGCCCCCATACAGTATAACGTCTCCTTGTGGCTGCCCCATACAGTATAACGTCTCCTTGTGGCTGCCCCATACAGTATAACGTCTCCTTGTGGCTGCCCCATACAGTATAACGTCTCCTTGTGGCTGCCCCCATACAGTATAACGTCTCCTTGTGGCTGCCCCCATACAGTATAACGTCTCCTTGTGGCTGCCCCATACAGTATAACGTCTCCTTGTGGCTGCCCCCATACAGTATAACGTCTCCTTGTGGCTGCCCTCATACAGTATAACGTCTCCTTGTGGCTGCCCCCATACAGTATAACGTCTCCTTGTGGCTGCCCCATACAGTATAACGTCTCCTTGTGGCTGCCCCCATACAGTATAACGTCTCCTTGTGGCTGCCCCCATACAGTATAACGTCTCCTTGTGGCTGCCCCCATACAGTATAACGTCTCCTTGTGGCTGCCCCCATACAGTATAATGTCTCCTTGTGGCTGCCCCCATACAGTATAACGTCTCCTTGTGGCTGCCCCCATACAGTATAACGTCTCCTTGTGGCTGCCCCATACAGTATAACGTCTCCTTGTGGCTGCCCCATACAGTATAACGTCTCCTTGTGGCTGCCCCCATACAGTATAACGTCTCCTTGTGGCTGCCCCATACAGTATAACGTCTCCTTGTGGCTGCCCCCATACAGTATAACGTCTCCTTGTGGCTGCCCCATACAGTATAACGTCTCCTTGTGGCTGCCCCCATACAGTATAACGTCTCCTTGTGGCTGCCCCATACAGTATAACGTCTCCTTGTGGCTGCCCCCATACAGTATAACGTCTCCTTGTGGCTGCCCCCATACAGTATAACGCCTCCTTGTGGCTGCCCCCATACAGTATAACGTCTCCTTGTGGCTGCCCCATACAGTATAACGTCTCCTTGTGGCTGCCCCCATACAGTATAACGTCTCCTTGTGGCTGCCCCCATACAGTATAACGTCTCCTTGTGGCTGCCCCATACAGTATAACGCTCTCCTTGTGGCTGCCCCCATACAGTATAACGTCTCCTTGTGGCTGCCCCATACAGTATCAACGCCTCCTTGTGGCTGCCCCCATACAGTATAACGTCTCCTTGTGGCTGCCCCCATACAGTATAACGTCTCCTTGTGGCTGCCCCATACAGTATAACGTCTCCTTGTGGCTGCCCCATACAGTATAACGTCTCCTTGTGGCTGCCCCCATACAGTATAACGTCTCCTTGTGGCTGCCCCCATACAGTATAACGTCTCCTTGTGGCTGCCCCATACAGTATAACGTCTCCCTTGTGGCTGCCCCATACAGTATAACGTCTCCTTGTGGCTGCCCCCATACAGTATAACGTCTCCTTGTGGCTGCCCCCATACAGTATAACGTCTCCTTGTGGCTGCCCCCATACAGTATAACGTCTCCTTGTGGCTGCCCTCATACAGTATAACGTCTCCTTGTGGCTGCCCCCATACAGTATAACGTCTCCTTGTGGCTGCCCCCATACAGTATAACGTCTCCTTGTGGCTGCCCCATACAGTATAACGTCTCCTTGTGGCTGCCCCATACAGTATAACGTCTCCTTGTGGCTGCCCCCATACAGTATAACGTCTCCTTGTGGCTGCCCCCATACAGTATAACGTCTCCTTGTGGCTGCCCCATACAGTATAACGTCTCCTTGTGGCCCCCATACAGTATAACGTCTCCTTGTGGCCGCCCCCATACTGTATAATGTCTCCTTGCAGCTGCCCTCATACAGTATAATGTCTCTTTGTGGCTGCCCCCATACAGTATAACGTCTCCTTGTGGCTGCCCCCATACAGTATAATGTCTCCTCGTAGCTGCCCCATACAGTATAACGTCTCCTTGTGGCTGCCCCCATACAGTATAACGTCTCCTTGTGGTCTCCCCCATACAGTATAACGTCTCCTTGTGGCTGCCCCCATACAGTATAACGTCTCCTTGTGGCTGCCTCATACAGTTTAGGACAAGTAGATCGAGCCTGTGCTTTAGTCCTTCGACAAGTAGTTTATTTTTTTATTTCCACACCCCTGATCAGGCCGGCTGGTTGGAGAGTAGGGGGCTCTGTGTGAACGCGGCCTTCTCAGTGCAGCAATGATCAGTGTAATTACAAATATGGCGTCCCAGTCACCTCTATGGAGAGCTCCAGCCTATTCCAGTGTATACTAAAGAGCCGCCCACCAGGGGGCCATCGCCACAGAGCCGCCCACAGGGGGCCATCGGCACAGAGCCGCCCACAGGGGGCCATCGCCACTGAGCTGCCCACAGGGGGCCATCGCCACAGAGCCGACCACAGGAGGGCCATCGCCACAGAGCCGCCCACAGGGGGCCATCGGCACAGAGCCGCCCACAGGGGGCCATCGCCACTGAGCTGCCCACAGGGGGCCATCGCCACAGAGCCGACCACAGGGAGGGGGGGGCCATCGCCACAGAGCCGCCCACAGGGGGCCATCGGCACAGAGCCGCCCACAGGGGGCCATCGCCACTGAGCTGCCCACAGGGGGCCATCGCCACAGAGCCGACCACAGGAGGGGCCATCGCCACAGAAGCCGCCCACAGGGGCCATCGGCACAGAGCCGCCCACAGGGGGCCATCGCCACTGAGCTGCCCACAGGGGGCCATCGCCACAGAGCCGACCACAGGGAGGGGGGGGCCATCGCCACAGAGCCGCCCACAGGGGGCCATCGCCACAGAGCCGCCCACAGGGGGCCATCGCCATACAGGGGTGTACTTGTTCCCCGTACCTCCGCTGAGATGTGGACGGCAGGTAAACAATGCGGGGAAGGCTGCAGTCACACAGAGCGCCCCCTTCTCTTCTACCGGCTGATGGGGGGGGGGGGGTTTGGCCCCCCACGGATCAGATATTAATGGACCATTCTGAGGGTAGAATCCCGGAGAACCCCTTTAATAAAGGGCTGCTTGGCGTTGCCCGGGCGGACAGCTCTTCAGTCTCCTCCATAGTAACCGCAGAATGTCCGCTCTGTGCGGCTACAATGCAGAAGAAAAAAGAAAGAAAAAAATGGAGCCCAGATGCAAATCTCAAAATAATTGATATATCTTTATTAATTATAGTAAGGAAGGTTCGCCGAAACGCGCGTCAGGGTGGCGCCATCCTGGTCCTCAGCAAAGTTACATGTATGTATGACTACTACGGCCATGTTACAGTGATGTTACATATTACAGCTAGACGCTCCGAAGTGATAGCTATGAATTAGCGGACACCAGTCTTTGTGTTGTGATGTGTATCTATGCCTCGTATATGCCGGTAGGTTCAGGATGGCGCCAAAATCTGTCGCCTCCTCTCTTTTTATGGCGTTTTTAATGATGTGTTACTGTAATTATAAAGATATATCAATTATTTTGATATTTGCATCCGGGCTCCATTTTTTCTTCTGCATTGTGTTTAATTGGACTATATGCACATAATGCAATTGGAATTCCATTTACCGCCCGGCAATTGGCTGTGTATATGTGGGCATGGGATATCCCCGAGGTCGTTGTGCGGCTACAGCAGAACTAAACACCCTCCTGGTCCTGAAGGGGTTAAAGGGGAGACTTAAAGGGGTACTCCCCATCCACAGGGTTCGGGGGTGACTATAATATGGGAGGGGTCTGACCGCTGGGAGCCCCCTGCAGGTGGAGCAGGTGCACTGCCGCTCCCGACTACATCTACACCGGGGGCCTCTTACCTGCTGATGTAAAGGAGTCCTCCATCCCGGAAATAAACAGAACGGCATGAGGTGACGTCACCGATCAACGGAGGACGGGGCGGAGCTCAGGAGTGATGAAAATAAAGACCTGGGATGAAGTCACCACCATGTGATTTTTAGGAGGCGGAGTTTAGAAGTAAAGTTAAGACGTGATGAAGGACCTGTAATTGACGTCACTGTCATGTGACCGTGAAGGAAGGGGCGGAACACAGAAGTGAAATTAGCACCAATTATTTTCATCGCTGCTCAGTTCCGCTCCTCCTGTCACATGACTACAGTGTCATCCCAGGTCCTTCACCACAATCTCTCTCCACTGCTCAGCTCCGCCCCTTAATCACGTGGTGGTGACATCATCCCAGGTCTTTCAGCACCATTTCTTTTTCACTGCTGAGCTCCGCCCCGTCCTCCGTTGATCGGTGACGTCACCTCATGCCGTTCTGTTTATTTCCGGTGACGTGTTGAGGAGCGGCCGGGATGGAGGACTCCTTCACATCAGCAGGTAAGAGGCCCCCGGTGTAGATGTAGTCGGGAGCGGCAGTGCACCTGCTCCACCTGCAGGGGGCTCCCAGCGGTCAGACCCCTCCCATATTATAGTCACCCCCGACCCCATCGGAGTACCCCTTTAAGTCTTCCCTTTAACCCCTTCAGGACCAGGAGGTTTTTAGTTCTGCTGTAGCCGCACAGAGCGGACATTCTGCGGTTACTATGGAGGAGACTGAAGAGCTGTCCGCCCGGGCAACGCCAAGCAGCCCCTTATTAAAGGGGTTCTCCGGGATTCTACCCTCAGGATGGTCCGTTAATATCCGATCGGTGGGGGTCCGACAACCCCCCCCCCCCATCAGCTGATAGAAGAGAAGGGGCGCTCTGTGACTGGTGGTGTGAATGGCCACCTGGTGGGCGGCTCTGTGGCGATGGCCCCCTGGTGAGCGGCTCTGTGGCGATGGCCCCCTGTGGGCGGCTCTGTGGCGATGGCCCCCTGGTGAGCGCCTCTGTGGCGATGTTCCCCTGGTGGGCGCCTCTGTGGCGATCTCCCCCTGGTGGGCGGCTCTGTGGCGATGGCTCCCCTGGTGGGCGGCTCTGTGGCGATGGCCCCCTGGTGGACGGCTCTGTGGCGATGGCCCCCTGTGAGCGGCTCTGTGGCGATGGCCCCTGGTGGGCGGCTCTGTGGCGATCGCCCCCTGGTGGGCGGCTCTGTGGCGATGGCCCCCTGTGAGCGGCTCTGTGGCGATGTTCCCCTGGTGGGCGGCTCTGTGGTGATGGCCCCTGTGGGCGGCTCTGTGGCGATGGCCCCCTATGGGCGGCTCTGTGGTGATGACCCCCTGGTGGGCGGCTCTGTGACGATGGCCCCCTGTGAGCGGCTCTGTGGCGATGTTCCCCTGGTGGGCGGCTCTGTGGCGATGGCCCCTAGTGGGCGGCTCTGTGGTGATGGCCCCCTGTGGGCGGCTCTGTGGCGATGGCCCCCTATGGGCGGCTCTGTGACGATGGCCTCCTGGTGGGCGGCTCTGTGGCGATGGCCTCCTGGTGGGCGGCTCTGTGGCGATGGCCCCCTGTGGGCGGCTCTGTGGCGATGGCCCCCTGGTGGGCGGCTCTGTGGCGATGGCCTCCTGGTGGGCGGCTCTGTGGTGATGACCCCTGGTGGGCGGCTCTGTGACGATGGCCTCCTGGTGGGCGGCTCTGTGGCGATGGCCCCCTGGTGGGCGGCTCTGTGGCGATGGCCCCCTGAGGGCGGCTCTGTGGCGATGGCCCCTGGTGGACGGCTCTGTGGCGATGGCCCCTGTGGGCGGCTCTGTGGCGATGGCCCCCTGTGGGCGGCTCTGTGGCGATGGTCCCCTGGTGGGCGGCTCTGTGGCGATGGCCCCTGAGGGCGGCTCTGTGGCTATGGCCCCCTGGTGGGCGGCTCTGTGGCGATGGCCCCCTGAGGGCGGCTCTGTGGCGATGGCCCCCTGGTGGGCGGCTCTGTGGCGATGCTCCCCTGGTGGGCGGCTCTGTGGCGATGCTCCCCTGGTGGGCGGCTCTGTGGCGATCGTCCCCTGGTGGGCGGCTCTGTGGCGATGGCCCCTGGTGGGCGGCTCTGTGGCGATGGCCCCCTGTGAGCGGCTCTGTGGCGATCTCCCCTGGTGGGCGGCTCTGTGGCGATGGCTCCCTGGTGGGCGGCTCTGTGGCGATGGCCCCTGTGAGCGGCTCTGTGGCGATGGTCCCCTGGTGGGCGGCTCTGTGGCGATGGTCCCCTGGTGGGCGGCTCTGTGGTGATGACCCCCTGTGGGCGGCTCTGTGGCGATGGCCCCTATGGGCGGCTCTGTGGTGATGGCCCCTGGTGGGCGGCTCTGTGGCGATGGCCCCCTGTGAGCGGCTCTGTGGCGATGTTCCCCTGGTGGGCGGCTCTGTGGCGATGGCCCCCTATGGGCGGCTCTGTGGCGATGACCCCCTGTGGGCGGCTCTGTGGCGATGGCCCCCTATGGGCGGCTCTGTGGTGATGACCCCCTGGTGGGCGGCTCTGTGACGATGGCCCCCTGGTGGGCGGCTCTGTGGCGATGGCCCCCTGTGGGCGGCTCTGTGGCGATGGCCCCCTGTGGGCGGCTCTGTGACGATGGCCTCCTGGTGGGCGGCTCTGTGGTGATGACCCCCTGGTGGGCGGCTCTGTGACGATGGCCTCCTGGTGGGCGGCTCTGTGGCGATGTCCCCCTGTGGGCGGCTCTGTGGCGATGGCCCCCTGAGGGCGGCTCTGTGGCGATGGCCCCCTGAGGACGGCTCTGTGGCGATGGCCCCCTGTGGGCGGCTCTGTGGCGATGGCCCCCTGTGGGCGGCTCTGTGGCGATGGTCCCCTGTGGGCGGCTCTGTGGCGATGGCCCCCTGAGGGCGGCTCTGTGGCTATGGCCCCCTGGTGGGCGGCTCTGTGGCGATGGCCCCCTGAGGGCGGCTCTGTGGCGATGGCCCCCTGGTGGGCGGCTCTGTGGCGATCTCCCCCTGGTGGGCGGCTCTGTGGCGATCTCCCCCTGGTGGGCGGCTCTGTGGCGATGGCCCCCTGGTGGGCGGCTCTGTGGCGATGGCCCCCTGGTGGGCGGCTCTGTGGCGATGTCCCCCTGTGGGCAGCTCTGTGGCGATAGCCCCCTGTGGGCGGCTCTGTGGCGATGGCTCCCTGTGGGCGGCTCTGTGGCGATGGCCTCCTGGTGGGCGGCTCTGTGGCGATGGCCCCCTGGTGGGCGGCACTGTGGCGATGGCCCCCTGGTGGGCGGCTCTGTGGCGATGGCCCCCTGGTGGGCGGCTCTTTAGTATACACTGGAATAGGCTGGAGCTCTCCATAGAGGTGACTGGGACGCCATACTTGTAATTACACTGATCATTGCTGCACTGAGAAGGCCGCGTTCACACAGAGCCCCCTACTCTCCAACCAGCCGGCCTGATACTGGTGACTGATCCAGAGGATAGACCATCAATATTAAATCTTGGAAAACCCCTTTAAGAGTAGAGTGCCACCTTAAAGGGCTTCTCCAACCCCAGTAATGACCCCAAAATGCCCAGGAACCTCATAGAAGTGATAATTACCCCGTCACCTGTGTCGCTCCCGATCCCCATGCAGCCAATGCTGCGTTACCCCATCCCTCGGCACAAAACATACGAGGGGGGGGCAGCCAATAGCAGGACGCGATGGAGACGAGCGGGTGACTCATCCCTGTTGCCGTCTGCTATTGGCTTATAATCCCCACCCCATTCCCGTATACATCCCCCTGCTCTATCGGTATACACTACAGGAGGAGGGATGTGCCCTGTATACAAGAAATGGGTCCGGCTCTATCGGTATATACTACAGGAGGAGGGATGTGCCCTGTATACAAGAAATGTGTCCGGCTCTATCTGTATACACTACAGGAGGAGGGATGTGCCCTGTATACAAGAAATGGGTCCGGCTCTATCGGTATATACTACAGGGGGAGGGATGTGCCCTGTATACAAGAAATGGGTCCGGCTCTATCGGTATATACTACAGGGGGAGGGATGTGCCCTGTATACAAGAAATGTGTCCGGCTCTATCGGTATATACTACAGGAGGAGGGATGTGCCCTGTATACAAGAAATGTGTCCGGCTCTATCGGTGTATACTACAGGAGGAGCGATGTGCCCTGTATACAAGAAATGTGTCCGGCTCTATCGGTATATACTACAGGAGGAGGGATGTGCCCTGTATACAAGAAATGTGTCCGGCTCTATCGGTATATACTACAGGAGGAGGGATGTGCCCTGTATACAAGAAATGTGTCCGGCTCTATCGGTATATACTACAGGAGGAGAGATGTGCTCTGTATACAAGAAATGTGTCCGGCTCTATCGGTATATACTACAGGAGGAGGGATGTGCCCTGTATACAAGAAATGGGTCCGGCTCTATCGGTATATACTACAGGAGGAGGGATGTGCCCTGTATACAAGAAATGTGTCCGGCTCTATCTGTATATACTACAGGAGGAGAGATGTGCCCTGTATACAAGAGATGTGTCCGGCTCTATCTGTATATACTACAGGAGGAGGGATGTGCCCTGTATACAAGAAATGTGTCCGGCTCTATCTGTATATACTACAGGAGGAGGGATGTGCCCTGTATACAGGAAATGTGTCCGGCTCTATCGGTATATACTACAGGAGGAGGGATGTGCCCCGTATACAAGAAATGTCTCCGGCTCTATCTGTATATACTACAGGAGGAGGGATGTGCCCTGTATATAAGAAATGTCTCCGGCTCTATCTGTATATACTACAGGAGGAGGAATGTGCCCTGTATACAAGAAATGTGTCCGGCTCTATCTGTATATACTACAGGGGGAGGGATGTGCTCTGTATACAAGAAATGTGTCCGGCTCTATCTGTATATACTACAGGAGGAGGGATGTGCTCTGTATACAAGAAATGTGTCCGGCTCTATCGGTATATACTACAGGAGGAGGGATGTGCCCTGTATACAAGAAATGTGTCCGGCTCTATCGGTATATACTACAGGAGGATGGATGTGCCCCGTATACAAGAAATGTGTCCGGCTCTATCGGTATATACTATAGGAGGAGGGATGTGCCCTGTATACAAGAAATGTGTCCGGCTCTATCGGTATATACTACAGGAGGAGGGATGTGCCCTGTATACAGGAAATGTGTCCAGCTCTATCGGTATATACTACAGGAGGATGGATGTGCCCCGTATACAAGAAATGTGTCCGGCTCTATCGGTATATACTACAGGGGGAGGGATGTGCCCTGTATACAAGAAATGTGTCCGGCTCTATCGGTATATACTACAGGAGGAGGGATGTGCCCTGTATACAAGAAATGTGTCCGGCTCTATCGGTATATACTATAGGAGGAGGGATGTGCCCTGTATACAAGAAATGTGTCCGGCTATATCTGTATATACTACAGGAGGAGGGATGTGCCCTGTATACAAGAAATGTGTCCGGCTCTATCTGTATATACTATAGGAGGAGGGATGTGCCCTGTATACAAGAAATGTGTCCGGCTCTATCGGTATATACTACAGGAGGAGGGATGTGCTCTGTATACAAGAAATGTGTCCGCTCTATCGGTATATACTACAGGAGGAGGGATGTGCCCTGTATACAAGAAATGTGTCCGGCTCTATCGGTATATACTACAGGAGGAGGGATGTGCTCTGTATACAAGAAATGTGTCCAGTTCTATCGGTATATACTACAGGAGGAGGGATGTGCCCCATATACAAGAAATGTGTCCGGTTCTATCGGTATATACCACAGGAGGAGGAATGTGCCCTGTATACAGGAAATGTGTCCGGCTCTATCGGTATATACTACAGGAGGAGGGATGTGCCCTGTATACAGGAAATGTGTCCGGCTCTATCTGTATATACTACAGGAGGAGGGATGTGCCCTGTATACAAGAAATGTGTCCGCTCTATCGGTATATACTACAGGAGGAGGGATGTGCTCTGTATATAAGAAATGTGTCCAGCTCTATCGGTATATACTACAGGAGGAGGGATGTGCCCTGTATACAAGAAATGTGTCCGCTCTATCGGTATATACTACAGGAGGAGGAATGTGCCCTGTATACAAGAAATGTGTCCGGCTCTATCGGTATATACTACAGGAGGAGGGATGTGCCCTGTATACAAGAAACGTGTCCGGCTCTATCGGTATATACTACAGGAGGAGGGATGTGCCCTGTATACAAGAAATGTGTCCGGCTCTATCGGTATATACTACAGGAGGAGGGATGTGCCCTGTATACAAGAAATGTGTCCGGCTCTATCGGTATATACTAGGCCTGCACAATATATCGCGAAAGCAATCGTTATCGCAATTAATCGCCATATCGCAATCGCAATTTGCTGACCCAAAAATGCTGCAATTATATTACCATATTTTTCGCTTTATAAGACACACTTTTTTCCTCCCAAAAGTGGGGGTGGGGTGGTAGTGCGCCTTATAAAGCGATGGTTGACTTTCTACGTGACACTGACACTGTATCTCCGGCCGCTATGCTGCACAGCGCGGCCAGCGATACATCAGTTAAAGTCGTTTATTGAACACTTGTTCTTATATCTATTTTTTTTATCAGTTCTGTGCAGCGCTATTAAGAAAATGGCAAGTTTTGTACTTTTGCAGTAATGCAAATATGTATTTTATTTTGAAATACACTGCGCATTTCAGTTCTTGAGTTCAGCATAACTACATTTCACATTATCAGTCATCTGTGTGCGCTTTACCTTGAAAATCCAAGCAGATAGACCTCTAGCACAATTCCCTTAAAATATCGCATCGCATATCGTTATCGCAATTTTTAGGGCCCTAATCGCAATCGCACAAAATTCCCATATCGTGCAGCCCTAGTATATACTACAGGAGGAGGGATGTGCCCTGTATACAAGAAATGTGTCCGGCTCTATCGGTATATACTACAGGAGGAGGGATGTGCCCTGTATACAAGAAATGTGTCCGGCTCTATCGGTATATACTACAGGAGGAGGGATGTGCCCTGTATACAAGAAATGTGTCCGGCTCTATCGGTATATACTACAGGAGGAGGAATGTGCCCTGTATACAAGAAATGTGTCCGGCTCTATCTGTATATACTACATGAGGAGGGATGTGCCCTGTATACAAGAAATGTGTCCGGCTCTATCGGTATATACTACAGGAGGAGGGATGTGCCCTGTATACAAGAAATGTGTCCGGCTCTATCTGTATATACTACAGGAGGAGGGATGTGCCCTGTATACAAGAGATGTGTCCGGCTCTATCGGTATATACTACAGGATTAGGGATGTGCCCTGTATACAAGAAATGTGTCCGGCTCTATCTGTATATACTACAGGAGGAGGGATGTGCCCCGTATACAAGAAATGTGTCCGGCTCTATCTGTATATACTACAGGAGGAGGGATGTGCCCCGTATACAAGAAATGTGTCTGGCTCTATCGGTATATATCACAGGAGGAGGGATGTGCTCTGTATACAAGAAATGTGTCCGGCTCTATCGGTATATACTACAGGAGGAGGGATGTGCCCTGTGTACAAGAAATGTGTCCGGCTCTATCGGTATATACTACAGGAGGAGGGATGTGCTCTGTATACAAGAAATGTGTCCGGCTCTATCGGTATATACTACAGGAGGAGGGATGTGCCCTGTATACAAGAAATGTGTCCGGCTCTATCGGTATATACTGCAGGAGGAGGGATGTGCCCTGTATACAAGAGATGTGTCCGGCTCTATCTGTATATACTACAGGAGGAGGGATGTGCCCTGTATACAAGAAATGTGTCCAGCTCTATCTGTATATACTACAGGAGGAGGGATGTGCCCTGTATACAAGAATTGTCTCCGGCTCTATCGGTATATACTACAGGAGGAAGGATGTGCCCTGTATACAAGAAATGTGTCCGGCTCTATCGGTATATACTACAGGAGGAGGGATGTGCTCTGTGTACAAGAAATGTGTCCGGCTCTATCTGTATATACTACAGGAGGAGGGATGTGCCCTGTATACAAGAAACGTGTCCGGCTCTATCGGTATATACTACAGGAGGAGGGATGTGCCCTGTATACAAGAAATGTGTCCGGCTCTATCGGTATATACTACAGGAGGAGGGATGTTCCCTGTATACAAGAAATGTGTCCGGCTCTATCGGTATATACTACAGAAGGAGGGATGTGCCCTGTATACAAGAAATGTGTCCGGCTCTATCGGTATATACTACAGGAGGAAGGATGTGCCCTGTATACAAGAAATGTGTCCGGCTCTATCGGTATATATCACAGGAGGAGGGATGTGCCCCGTATACAAGAAATGTGTCCGGCTCTATCGGTATATACTACAGGAGGAGGGATGTGCCCTGTATACAAGAAATGTGTCCGGCTCTATCGGTATATACTACAGGAGGAGGGATGTGCCCTGTATACAAGAAATGTGTCCGGCTCTATCGGTATATACTACAGGAGGAGGGATGTGCTCTGTATACAGGAAATGTGTCCGGCTCTATCGGTATATACTACAGGAGGAGGGATGTGCCCTGTATACAAGAAATGTGTCCGGCTCTATCTGTATATACTACAGGAGGAGGGATGTGCTCTGTATACAAGAAATGTGTCCGGCTCTATCGGTATATACTACAGGAGGGGGGATGTGCCCTGTATACAAGAAATGTGTCCGGCTCTATCTGTATATACTACAGGAGGAAAGATGTGCCCTGTATACAAGAAATGTGTCCGGCTCTATCTGTGTATACTACAGGAGGAGGGATGTGCTCTGTATACAAGAAATGTGTCCGGCTCTATCTGTATATACTACAGGAGGATGGATGTGCCCTGTATACAAGAAATGTGTCCGGCTCTATCGGTATATACTACAGGAGGAGGGATGTGCCCCGTATACAAGTGATGTGTCCGGCTCTATCGGTATATACTACAGGAGGAGGGATGTGCTCTGTATACAAGAAATGTGTCCGGCTCTATCGCTGTATACTACAGGAGGAGGGATGTGCCCTGTATACAAGAAATGTCTCCGGCTCTATCGTTATATACTACATGAGGAGGGATGTGCCCCGTATACAAGTGATGTGTCCGGCTCTATCGGTATATACTACAGGAGGAGGGATGTGCCCTGTATACAAGAAATGTGTCCGGCTCTGTCGGTATATACTACAGGAGGAGGGATGTGCTCTGTGTACAAGAAATGTGTCCGGCTCTGTCGGTATATACTACAGGAGGAGGGATGTGCTATGTGTACAAGAAATGTGTCCGGCTCTATCGGTGTATACTACAGGAGGAGAGATGTGCCCTGTATGCAAGAAATGTGTCTGGCTCTATCGGTATATACTACAGGAGGAGGGATGTGCTCTGTATACAAGAAATGTGTCCGGCTCTATCGGTATATACTACAGGAGGAGGGATGTGCTATGTGTACAAGAAATGTGTCCGGCTCTGTCGGTATATACTACAGGAGGATGGATGTGCCCCGTATATAAGAAATGTGTCCGGCTCTATCGGTATATACTACAGGAGGAGGGATGTGCCCTGTATACAAGAAATGTGTCCGGCTCTATCGGTATATACTACAGGAGGAGGGATGTGCCCTGTATACAAGAAATGTGTCCAGCTCTATCGGTATATACTACAGGAGGAGGGATGTGCCCTGTATACAAGAAATGTGTCCGGCTCTATCTGTATATACTACAGGAGGAGGGATGTGCCCTGTATACAAGAAATGTGTCCAGCTCTATCGGTATATACTACAGGAGGAGGGATGTGCCCTGTATACAAGAAATGTGTCCGGCTCTATCGGTATATACTACAGGAGGAGGGATGTGCCCTGTATACAAGAAATGTGTCCGGCTCTATCGGTATATACTACAGGAGGAGGGATGTGCCCTGTATACAAGAAATGTGTCCGGCTCTATCGGTATATACTACAGGAGGAGGGATGTGCCCTGTATACAAGAAAGGTGTCCGGCTCTATCGGTGTATATACTACAGGAGGAGAGATGTGCCCTGTATACAAGAAATGTGTCCGGCTCTATCTGTATATACTACAGGAGGAGGGATGTGCCCTGTATACAAGAAATGTGTCCGGCTCTATCGGTATATACTACAGGAGGAGGGATGTGCCCTGTATACAAGAAATGTGTCCGGCTCTATCGGTATATACTACAGGAGGAGGGATGTGCCCTGTATACAAGAAATGTGTCCGGCTCTATCGGTATATACTACAGGAGGAGGAATGTGCCCTGTATACAAGAAATGTGTCCGGCTCTATCTGTATATACTACAGGAGGAGGGATGTGCCCTGTATACAAGAAATGTGTCCGGCTCTATCGGTATATACTACAGGAGGAGGGATGTGCCCTGTATACAAGAAATGTGTCCGGCTCTATCTGTATATACTACAGGAGGAGGGATGTGCCCTGTATACAAGAAATGTGTCCGGCTCTATCGGTATATACTACAGGAGGAGGGATGTGCCCTGTATACAAGAAATGTGTCCGGCTCTATCTGTATATACTACAGGAGGAGGGATGTGCCCTGTATACAAGAAATGTGTCCGGCTCTATCTGTATATACTACAGGAGGAGGGATGTGCCCTGTATACAAGAAATGTGTCTGGCTCTATCGGTATATATCTACAGGAGGAGGGATGTGCTCTGTATACAAGAAATGTGTCCGGCTCTATCTGTATATACTACAGGAGGAGGGATGTGCCCTGTATACAAGAAATGTGTCCGGCTCTATCGGTATATACTACAGGAGGAGGGATGTGCTCTGTATACAAGAAATGTGTCCGGCTCTATCGGTATATACTACAGGAGGAGGGATGTGCCCTGTATACAAGAAATGTGTCCGGCTCTATCGGTATATACTGCAGGAGGAGGGATGTGCCCTGTATACAAGAGATGTGTCCGGCTCTATCTGTATATACTACAGGAGGAGGGATGTGCCCTGTATACAAGAAATGTGTCCAGCTCTATCTGTATATACTACAGGAGGAGGGATGTGCCCTGTATACAAGAATTGTCTCCGGCTCTATCGGTATATACTACAGGAGGAAGGATGTGCCCTGTATACAAGAAATGTGTCCGGCTCTATCGGTATATACTACAGGAGGAGGGATGTGCTCTGTGTACAAGAAATGTGTCCGGCTCTATCTGTATATACTACAGGAGGAGGGATGTGCCCTGTATACAAGAAACGTGTCCGGCTCTATCGGTATATACTACAGGAGGAGGGATGTGCCCTGTATACAAGAAATGTGTCCGGCTCTATCGGTATATACTACAGGAGGAGGGATGTTCCCTGTATACAAGAAATGTGTCCGGCTCTATCGGTATATACTACAGAAGGAGGGATGTGCCCTGTATACAAGAAATGTGTCCGGCTCTATCGGTATATACTACAGGAGGAAGGATGTGCCCTGTATACAAGAAATGTGTCCGGCTCTATCGGTATATATCTACAGGAGGAGGGATGTGCCCTGTATACAAGAAATGTGTCCGGCTCTATCGGTATATACTACAGGAGGAGGGATGTGCCCTGTATACAAGAAATGTGTCCGGCTCTATCGGTATATACTACAGGAGGAGGGATGTGCCCTGTATACAAGAAATGTGTCCGGCTCTATCGGTATATACTACAGGAGGAGGGATGTGCCCTGTATACAGGAAATGTGTCCGGCTCTATCGGTATATACTACAGGAGGAGGGATGTGCCCTGTATACAAGAAATGTGTCCGGCTCTATCTGTATATACTACAGGAGGAGGGATGTGCTCTGTATACAAGAAATGTGTCCGGCTCTATCGGTATATACTACAGGAGGAGGGATGTGCCCTGTATACAAGAAATGTGTCCGGCTCTATCTGTATATACTACAGGAGGAGAGATGTGCCCTGTATACAAGAAATGTGTCCGGCTCTATCTGTGTATACTACAGGAGGAGGGATGTGCTCTGTATACAAGAAATGTGTCCGGCTCTATCGGTGTATACTACAGGAGGAGGGATGTGCTCTGTATACAAGAAATGTGTCCGGCTCTATCGGTATATACTACAGGAGGAGGGATGTGCCCTGTATACAAGAAATGTGTCCGGCTCTATCGGTATATACTACAGGAGGAGGGATGTGCTCTGTATACAAGAAATGTGTCCGGCTCTATCGGTGTATACTACAGGAGGAGGGATGTGCCCTGTATACAAGAAATGTGTCCGGCTCTATCGGTATATACTACAGGAGGAGGGATGTGCCCTGTATACAAGAAATGTGTCCGGCTCTATCGGTATATACTACAGGAGGAGGGATGTGCCCTGTATACAAGAAATGTGTCCGGCTCTATCGGTATATACTACAGGAGGAGGGATGTGCTCTGTATACAAGAAATGTGTCCGGCTCTATCGGTATATACTACAGGAGGAGGGATGTGCCCTGTATACAAGAAATGTGTCCGGCTCTATCGGTATATACTACAGGAGGAGGGATGTGCCCTGTATACAAGAAATGTGTCCGGCTCTATCGGTATATACTACAGGAGGAGGGATGTGCCCTGTATACAAGAAATGTGTCCGGCTCTATCGGTATATACTACAGGAGGAGGGATGTGCCCTGTATACAAGAAATGTGTCCGGCTCTATCGTGTATATACTACAGGAGGAGGGATGTGCCCTGTATACAAGAAATGTGTCCGGCTCTATCTGTATATACTACAGGAGGAGGGATGTGCCCTGTATACAAGAAATGTGTCCGGCTCTATCGGTATATACTACAGGAGGAGGGATGTGCCCTGTATACAAGAAATGTGTCCGGCTCTATCGGTATATACTACAGGAGGAGGGATGTGCCCTGTATACAAGAAATGTGTCCGGCTCTATCGGTATATACTACAGGAGGAGGGATGTGCCCTGTATACAAGAAATGTGTCCGGCTCTATCGGTATATACTACAGGAGGAGGGATGTGCCCTGTATACAAGAAATGTGTCCGGCTCTATCGGTATATACTACAGGAGGAGGGATGTGCCCTGTATACAAGAAATGTGTCCGGCTCTATCGGTATATACTACAGGAGGAGGGATGTGCCCTGTATACAAGAAATGTGTCCGGCTCTATCGGTATATACTACAGGAGGAGGGATGTGCCCTGTATACAAGAAATGTGTCCGGCTCTATCGGTATATACTACAGGAGGAGGGATGTGCCCTGTATACAAGAAATGTGTCCGGCTCTATCTGTATATACTACAGGAGGAGGGATGTGCCCTGTATACAAGAAATGTGTCCGGCTCTATCGGTATATACTACAGGAGGAGGGATGTGCCCTGTATACAAGAAATGTGTCCGGCTCTATCGGTATATACTACAGGAGGAGGGATGTGCCCTGTATACAAGAAATGTGTCCGGCTCTATCGGTATATACTACAGGAGGAGGGATGTGCCCTGTATACAAGAAATGTGTCCGGCTCTATCTGTATATACTACAGGAGGAGGGATGTGCCCTGTATACAAGAAATGTGTCCGGCTCTATCGGTATATACTACAGGAGGAGGGATGTGCCCTGTATACAAGAAATGTGTCCGGCTCTATCGGTATATACTACAGGAGGAGGGATGTGCCCTGTATACAAGAAATGTGTCCGGCTCTATCGGTATATACTACAGGAGGAGGGATGTGCCCTGTATACAAGAAATGTGTCCGGCTCTATCGGTATATACTACAGGAGGAGGGATGTGCCCTGTATACAAGAAATGTGTCCGGCTCTATCGGTATATACTACAGGAGGAGGGATGTGCCCTGTATACAAGAAATGTGTCCGGCTCTATCGGTATATACTACAGGAGGAGGGATGTGCCCTGTATACAAGAAATGTGTCCGGCTCTATCGGTATATACTACAGGAGGAGGGATGTGCCCTGTATACAAGAAATGTGTCCGGCTCTATCGGTATATACTACAGGAGGAGGGATGTGCCCTGTATACAAGAAATGTGTCCGGCTCTATCGGTATATACTACAGGAGGAGGGATGTGCCCTGTATACAAGAAATGTGTCCGGCTCTATCGGTATATACTACAGGAGGAGGGATGTGCTCTGTATACAAGAAATGTGTCCGGCTCTATCGGGTATATACTACAGGAGGAGGGATGTGCCCTGTATACAAGAAATGTGTCCGGCTCTATCGGTATATACTACAGGAGGAGGGATGTGCCCTGTATACAAGAAATGTGTCCGGCTCTATCGGTATATACTACAGGAGGAGGGATGTGCCCTGTATACAAGAAATGTGTCCGGCTCTATCGGTATATACTACAGGAGGAGGGATGTGCCCTGTATACAAGAAATGTGTCCGGCTCTATCGGTATATACTACAGGAGGAGGGATGTGCCCTGTATACAAGAAATGTGTCCGGCTCTATCGGTATATACTACAGGAGGAGGGATGTGCCCTGTATACAAGAAATGTGTCCGGCTCTATCGGTATATACTACAGGAGGAGGGATGTGCCCTGTATACAAGAAATGTGTCCGGCTCTATCGGTATATACTACAGGAGGAGGGATGTGCCCTGTATACAAGAAATGTGTCCGGCTCTATCGGTATATACTACAGGAGGAGGGATGTGCCCTGTATACAAGAAATGTGTCCGGCTCTATCGGTATATACTACAGGAGGAGGGATGTGCCCTGTATACAAGAAATGTGTCCGGCTCTATCGGTATATACTACAGGAGGAGGGATGTGCTCTGTATACAAGAAATGTGTCCGGCTCTATCGGTATATACTACAGGAGGAGGGATGTGCCCTGTATACAAGAAATGTGTCCGGCTCTATCTGTATATACTACAGGAGGAGGGATGTGCTCTGTATACAAGAAATGTGTCCGGCTCTATCGGTATATACTACAGGAGGAGGGATGTGCCCTGTATACAAGAAATGTGTCCGGCTCTATCTGTATATACTACAGGAGGAGGGATGTGCCCTGTATACAAGAAATGTGTCCGGCTCTATCTGTATATACTACAGGAGGAGGGATGTGCCCTGTATACAAGAAATGTGTCCGGCTCTATCGGTATATACTACAGGAGGAGGGATGTGCCCTGTATACAAGAAATGTGTCCGGCTCTATCGGGTATATACTACAGGAGGAGGGATGTGCCCTGTATACAAGAAATGTGTCCGGCTCTATCGGTATATACTACAGGAGGAGGGATGTGCCCTGTATACAAGAAATGTGTCCGGCTCTATCGGTATATACTACAGGAGGAGGGATGTGCCCTGTATACAAGAAATGTGTCCGGCTCTATCGGTATATACTACAGGAGGAGGGATGTGCCCTGTATACAAGAAATGTGTCCGGCTCTATCGGTATATACTACAGGAGGAGGGATGTGCCCTGTATACAAGAAATGTGTCCGGCTCTATCGGTATATACTACAGGAGGAGGGATGTGCCCTGTATACAAGAAATGTGTCCGGCTCTATCGGTATATACTACAGGAGGAGGGATGTGCCCTGTATACAAGAAATGTGTCCGGCTCTATCGGTATATACTACAGGAGGAGGGATGTGCCCTGTATACAAGAAATGTGTCCGGCTCTATCGGTATATACTACAGGAGGAGGGATGTGCCCTGTATACAAGAAATGTGTCCGGCTCTATCTGTATATACTACAGGAGGAGGGATGTGCCCTGTATACAAGAAATGTGTCCGGCTCTATCGGTATATACTACAGGAGGAGGGATGTGCCCTGTATACAAGAAATGTGTCCGGCTCTATCGGTATATACTACAGGAGGAGGGATGTGCTCTGTATACAAGAAATGTGTCCGGCTCTATCTGTATATACTACAGAAGGAGGGATGTGCCCTGTATACAAGAAATGTCTCCGGCTCTATCGGTATAAACTACAGGAGGAGGGATGTGCCCTGTATACAAGAAATGTCTCCGGCTCTATCGGTATATACTACAGGAGGAGGAATGTGCCCTGTATACAAGAAATGTCTCCGGCTCTATCGGTATATACTACAGGAGGAGGGATGTGCCCTGTATACAAGAAATGTGTCCGGCTCTATCTGTATATACTACAGGACGAGGGATGTGCTCTGTATACAAGAAATGTGTCCGGCTCTATCTGTATATACTACAGGAGGAGGGATGTGCCCTGTATACAAGAAATGTGTCCGGCTCTATCTGTATATACTACAGGAGGAGGGATGTGCCCTGTATACAAGAAATGTGTCCGGCTCTATCGGTATATACTACAGGAGGAGGGATGTGCCCTGTATACAAGAAATGTGTCCGTCTCTATCGGTATATACTACAGGAGGAGGGATGTGTCCTGTATACAAGAAATGTGTCCGGCTCTATCGGTATATACTACAGGAGGAGAGATGTGCTCTGTATACAAGAAACGTGTCCGGCTCTATCGGTATATACTACAGGAGGAGGGATGTGCCCTGTATACAAGAAATGTGTCCGGCTCTATCTGTATATACTACAGGAGGAGAGATGTGCCCTGTATATAAGAAATGTGTCCGGCTCTATCGTTATATACTACAGGAGGAGGGATGTGTCCTGTATACAAGACATGTGTCCGGCTCTATCGGTATATACTACAGGAGGAGGGATGTGCCCTGTATACAAGAAATGTCTCCGGCTCTATCGGTATAAACTACAGGAGGAGGGATGTGCCCTGTATACAAGAAATGTCTCCGGCTCTATCGGTATATACTACAGGAGGAGGAATGTGCCCTGTATACAAGAAATGTCTCCGGCTCTATCGGTATAAACTACAGGAGGAGGGATGTGCCCTGTATACAAGAAATGTCTCCGGCTCTATCGGTATAAACTACAGGAGGAGGGATGTGCCCTGTATACAAGAAATGTCTCCGGCTCTATCGGTATATACTACAGGAGGAGGGATGTGCCCTGTATACAAGAAATGTGTCCGGCTCTCTCTGTATATACTACAGGACGAGGGATGTGCTCTGTATACAAGAAATGTGTCCGGCTCTATCGGTATATACTACAGGAGGAGGGATGTGCCCTGTATACAAGAAATGTGTCCGGCTCTATCAGTATATACTACAGGAGGAGGGATGTGCTCTGTATACAGGAAATGTGTCCGGCTCTATCTGTATATAGTACAGGAGGAGGGATGTGCCCTGTATACAAGAAATGTGTCCGGCTCTATCGGTTTATACTACAGGAGGAGGGATGTGCTCTGTATACAGGAAATGTGTCCGGCTCTATCTGTATATAGTACAGGAGGAGGGATGTGCCCTGTATACAAGAAATGTGTCCGGCTCTATCTGTATATACTACAGGAGGAGGGATGTGCCCTGTATACAAGAAATGTGTCCGGCTCTATCGGTATATACTACAGGAGGAGGGATGTGCCCTGTATACAAGAAATGTGTCCGGCTCTATCGGTATATACTACAGGAGGAGGGATGTGCCCTGTATACAAGAGATGTGTCCGGCTCTATCGGTATATACTACAGGAGGAGGGATGTGCCCTGTATACAAGAAATGTGTCCGGCTCTATCGGTGTATACTACAGGAGGAGGGATGTGCCCTGTATACAAGAAATGTGTCCGGCTCTATCTGTATATACTACAGGAGGAGGGATGTGCCCTGTATACAAGAAATGTGTCCGGCTCTATCGGTATATACTACAGGAGGAGGGATGTGCCCTGTATACAAGAAATGTGTCCGGCTCTATCGGTATATACTACAGGAGGAGGGATGTGCTCTGTATACAAGAAATGTGTCCGGCTCTATCGGTGTATACTACAGGAGGAGGAATGTGCCCTGTATACAAGAAATGTGTCCGGCTCTATCTGTATATACTACAGGAGGAGGGATGTGCCCTGTATACAAGAAATGTGTCCGGCTCTATCGGTATATACTACAGGAGGAGGGATGTGCCCTGTGCCCTTTTATCATATTTTTGTCCTGTCAAAAAAACTGTAAAGCTTCTGAAACCATTTTTACATCATCGTATTCTGTCCCATAATATTTGCATGTACTGAGCTGAGTGAAGGGTGTATTTTTGTGTGGCAAGATGCATGATGTGTTTTGTTTTTTTTAATCTTGTCTTTTGGGTCAGTTCGACTTTCTGTTCTCTTTTCATTACATTAAAAAGTAATTGAATGTTTTACATTTTTTTCCTTTTACATATTATTTTAATATTTTAAGACCCGTGATACCTTTTTGTGTGTTTTTTTATTTTTTTATTTTTATTTTTTTGCAAAATTGGAAAATGGCGATTTGAATTACTTTTGTGGATATTTTATTTATTTCTGTAATGTTTAGTTCCCTCAGGACTTGTACATGTGATCTTATTGCTCATAGACTGTATTATAATGCTATTGCAGTCTATGGGATTTTTACTGGTCGTCTATCAAGTCACAAGGCCCAAGGCTGTTATAGCAACATATTGGAGCCTCTTAATTTCTCACCTTTGTGTCTCCACAGATGGATCCAGGAGGAGAAATCCCCCCGAGAGATGTCCCCGTCCTCTGTATTCCCAGGACTGTCCAGAGGAGAAGCCCCCAGAGAACCATCAGGTAGATGGAGCTGAAGTCTCCCCAGAATCTGACCAGAAAGGGATTGACCCAAAGACCATTTTACATTTCTCTTCTTTAGGATGAAAATCTGATGGATATTAAGGCTGAGGTTAAAAAAGAAGCAGAAGAGGAGACGGATTTATGGGGCGATCGGCAGTGTAAGGAGAGGGCCGTCATGTGTCACCTGACTACTTCTCCCATCATCACATGTAATAATCTCTCCTGTCCTGTGTGTTTCCTACAGATGGTCTCATAGAAGGAAATCCCCCCGAGAGATGTCCCCGTCCTCTGTATTCCCAGGACTGTCAAGAGGAGAAGCCCCCAGAGAACCATCAGGTAGATGGAGCTGAAGTCTCCCCAGAATCTGACCAGAAAGGGATTGACCCAAAGACCATTTTACATTTCTCTTCTTTAGGATGAAAATCTGATGGATATTAAGGTTGAGATTAAAGATGAAGAAGAGGAGACGGATTTATGGGGCGATCAGCAGGGTAAGGAGGGGGGGGGGCTGTCATGGGTCAGCTGACTACTACTCTCATCATCACATGTAATAATCTCTCCTGTCCCTGTGTGTTTCCTACAGATGGACTCATAGAAGGAAGTCCCCCCGAGAGATGTCCCCGTCCTCTGTATTCCCAGGACTGTCCAGAGGAGAAGCCCCCAGAGAACCATCAGGTAGATGGAGCTGAGCCCTATACACATCTATATAGGGGTCCTGCAGTCATAGAGGGGTCATAGATGGTGGGGGTCTCTTCTGTGGATCTGTTAGATTTCCCACCTGTCTGCTGTATTGTCCTGAATTGTTACAGATGACAAATCAGGGGGAAGATGTGACTGATATTAAAGTGGAGGATGAAGAAGAGCGGATGATGGGCGATCCCCCGTGTAAGAGTGAGGTGGAGGAGGACATTCCAGTCCATGTCACCACAGGTATGGGATCATGAATGGAGGAAGGGGATTGGGAGGTTTCTTTAGGTGTTTTGCCGGACAATACTTCAGGCTTGGATACTCTTAAACGAGATTCTCTTAACTGCAGCTACACTTTAAATTAAAGGGGTTGTCTCACATTATCAAATGGCATTTATCATGTAGAGAAAGTTAATACAAGGCTCTTAGGCCCCTTTCAGACAAGCTAGTTTTCCGGCGGGTGCAATGTGTGTTGTGAACGAATAGCGCACGCACTGAATCTGGACCCATTCATTTCAATGGGTCTATGTAAATGAGCATATTTTTTTTTTTCAAGCATCAGTACTGCGTTGCGAAAAAAACATAGCATGTTCTATGTTCTAAGTTTTTCACGCAGACCTAGCTTCATAGAAGTGAATGGGGCTCCGTGAAAAACGCATTGCATCCGGAAGCAATGCGTTGCGTTGTAAAAGCAAGTAACTTAGCAACAGTGAAGGGATTTTCTACAGGAAGTAGTGTTTGTCTGCGTGTGGCTCCTGGTGGTGGAGTGAGAAGATTTGTTTGGAGAGTTCCTGCCCTCGCAGAGCAAATGCCGAATTACCCAAGAGCTGTTTTCAAGTCTATGGGACAAAACTAAAGACCAGAGTCACCAGAGTTTGGGTAAGTAGCCGATTTATACATGTGTGATCCTTGCTTTCCTCCCTAGCATAGCATATGTCATTTTGTCCTCCCCATCATAACACGTGTCATACGTTGTTCTCCCTAGGATTTATTTTTTTTGTAATTTTTCCTTTGTTGTTTTTTTATTAAAAGTGGATGAAGTAAAGAATCTGTGGCAGAGCTGCACGGACCAGTTCAGCAAGGAAATGGGTCACCAAGGCTGCAGTGGGTCCGGACCACCAAAGAAAAAGCCCTACATGTTTCAGGAATATCTCATGTTCCTGCGTGAAGTCATGGAACGGAGTCCATAAGTAAATTATAAACAATGACCGCTACATGGTTATCAGTATTCACTGTATGTCGACTATGTTGGTAATTTAATAAACAATTTGTAAATTAGAAATGTCGTAATTGCCGTTGGCAACCTAGCCGATTCCTCCTTTCATTTGCAAGAGTAGGTGAACAACATTACAAGTGGAATCGGATTATTTGCCGTGGCCCTCTATGCCACTTCTATTTTCCCCAATGTTGCTACATGACCACATATGTAATATGTTGGTTAGTGAATGTAGTACTATGTGCTAAATGTTTTTTGGTGATGATAGTAATATGTGATGTTCTGTTCCGGTATCTTGCATTGTGTATTGGTATGCTCCTCTCTTTCTCCCCCTCCCCCTGTTTTCAGCCTTCTAGTTAGTTTAGCCTAGCCACTCCCTGTTTTCCCAGTGATTCTTTGCTCTTAGTGTGCTCGGCTTTCTGAATAGCAGCATCCATCTGAGCTAGGAGTTATTGTTGGCATAATTCTTTTACCATCTGGATTACCCTGCAACATCTTGTAATACAATCTCCAGATTAAAAAGCTACTTGATTAACGCCTGGGTTTCTGATGCGTAAGCTGTAAGTGGAGAAAAGTCAGATTCAACAAGTCACTTCCGTGCGCATAGAGTCTGCTCTACACAGGTGCATGATTGCATATAGCTGACATTTCGAAATGCCACAGTAGAAATAATTGCCTTGGTACTCTCCTTCTCATGCTAAGGAAAGAATATTCTCCTCCTCCAAGTAATAAGCCATCATCATTAGTCTCCTGCTTCCTGCAGTGGGGGGTAATAGCACTGCTTGTGTAAGACTTTTTCATCATATCCTGCTCCACACTGCATTCACTGAGGATCGCAGAAGCTTCTAGCAATTGCAGTTTTCATACAGGCCTGTTTTCTGAGGCAAATATCGTCTGCCTGCTATCAAGTTACAGGGCAGAGACCATCATATTGATACATTGCAAGGTATAACCCAAAAACCACCTGCAGTAGGAAGTCATGTGACTGCCTTTCTGGCACTCTGCCAACACTGTAAGCTATTAAAAGACTGAACCAACCACTAGAGGTAGTTGCTGTGTTACAAATGGAAATGGAAGACACAATTAAATAATTTCCAAGCCCTCATTAAAAATGAAAGAGGCGCTCCTAACTAACAAAATTGAGAAGTGTAATAACTTATCCAGTTTGTGGGAAAAGACTGAACAATGTATGGATGCAGCACATGGATCAGGCTATAATGAAGATCAATTAAAGGCCATATGCACAAAATTGAATAAGACCTATGAAAGTTATAAGAGACTGTCTGAAAAATATTCTTCTGTTATCAAGTCTTCATCCTAGAATTAAAGACCCACACTGCACTTAATGATGAAAGATATAGCAGATTTGTGGCAGTCAAGTCAATGCTAGAGGACAAGATATCACAACAGCAGGAAACTGCGTCCCGCCATTTTAACTTTTCAAGGCACTCCAAGGCTTCATCCCGTTCCTCAAAATCTATTGCTCAGTCCTCATCACTAAGGTCTTACTCAAAGCACTCTTTGCTGGGTAACTCATTGGTGTTGGCACACGCAAAAGCGGAAGCAGCAAAGGTACAAGCTCACTGCATTAGAAAGGAAGCAGCCATTAAGGCACAAGTCGCAGAGACACAAGCCCAATCTCAAGCTAATCAAGCAGCTATACAGGCTCAAGCGACCAAAGCCAAGGCCGAAGCTGAGTTGGAGGTCCTTCAGAAGGAAAGGGAAGAGGCAGCAGCCATGGCTGAACTTGAAGAAGCTGCTGAAGAAGAAGAAGCTTATCATCCTATGTCCAAGATATCTAATGACTCAGAAAGGCGTACCCTGCAATTTGTCCTAAACCAAAGCAAAGTCAATGCATGTGCACCAGAAGATTCAGCCTCTGCACGCCAGCCTGCTGAACTCATGCGAGAAGAAAAAGAGGCAGCTGATAACTATACAGTTGACCCCAGTCCAGTGGACATTTCTCTTTCTTTCAAACCTCTGGCACCTTACACAGTATTTCAGGCGCCATTAGAGACCAAGCCGCTTCAAGCTCATCAAATCACATTAAAACCTCCTGAGACTAGTCGCATAGCGGCCAAGACAGATTACCAGATGTGAAGCCTTCACTTGCGCTCAACCCAGCTGCCACTCCATTCCATCTTCCAACCCCCAAACATAGGGTATCAGATGGTGCCAACACCAGCGAGGGAGAAGTTCCCGTCACCATGATGTAGGAAAGAAATGATGCATCAGAAATCGCTAAGTATCTCACCCTCAGGGACCTCATCAGTACTAGCCTTACAAACTTTGATGATTGCCCAGATAACTATAGAAGTTGGAAGGCCACCTACAAAATAACAGTTCAAACCTTTGGTGTGCAAGAACTTGATTTACTAATTAGATGGCTAGGTCCATGGTCGCCAAACTGTGTTAAGAGACTCAAAACCGTTCATGTCTACGATCCAGTCAAAGGCCTTCATCTCGCATGGGAAAGATTAGAGCAGAAATACAGCGGCTCGGAAGTAGTTGAGCACGCCTTATTTAAACGACTATACGACTTTCCTGAATTATCCAATACAGACCGCCGAGGGTTCCAGGAATTAAGCGACGTTCTACTTGAGTTTGAAATCGTCAAGGGAGACCCACAACTACCAGGTCTCAGCTTTCTTGATACCTCCCATAGTGTGGGCCTGATCATGGAGAAATTACCCCTCAATGTTCAAGACCAATAGGCAAGAGCAGGTTCAAAATACAAGGAGCAACATCGCGTTCTCTTTCCGCCATTTTCATTCTTCTGTAAGTTCATCAAGGATTTAGCTAGAGCCAAAAACGATCCGAGCTTCAACACCTTGGGGACCAACATCTTTGGCTCTACTAAACAGAGACACGAGACCTTCAGTCCCAGACAGAGAAACCCTAAAGGTTTGATTTCCGTAAAAAAACAGGGGTAGTGCCCACTATTAATGCAGCTGCTTTCATTGGAAACGAAAGCCCTAAGGAACCCGATCATCATTGCCCTATCCATGATAAACCACATCCTTTAAAGAAGTGCCGTGTCTTCATAGGAAAACCCTTTGAGGAACGTAAGGAGTTCCTAAGGAGTCGTAATATCTGCTTCAGATGCTGTGCATCCACTGAGCATTTCGCCAGAGACTGTGAGGTTCCAGTCAAATGTTCTAAATGTAATAGTGATCTACATGTGTCTGCTGTTCACCCTGGACCAATCAGACGGAACCTAGAACCAGTTAGCTGGTGCAAGCCCCATTCCGATCAAGGTAGGGAGAGTCATGGCGGGGAGAGTGCCAACCGACCAACCACTACTGTCTCGCCCAGATGCACAGAGGTATGTGGAGAAGGACTTCTGTGTGGTAATTCTTGTTCCAAGATTTGCCTCGTGGATGTGTTTCCTACTGCACAACCAGAGAAGACCATAAGAATGTATGCTATTCTAGATGACTAAAGTATCTGTTCCCTAGCTAGCCCTAAGTTCTTTAATCTGTTAAGGATAGAGGGAGAAACTACACCCTACACCCTTGGAACATGCTCTGGTCTTGTGACAACCTTAGGAAGAAGAGCTAATGGGTTCTCCTTGAAGCCCATCAAAGGAGATAAGAAACTCTCTCTTCTAACCCTTATTGAGTGTGACGAATTGCCGGATGCAAGGGATGAGATTCCCACACCTGAACCGGCACAGCATCGCCCTCATCTTAGGAACATAGCCAGAGAGATTCCTCCCCTTGATAACCATGCCGAGCTCTTACTCCTGCTAGGTAGAGACATTCTCGAGGCTCATAAGGTCCTTGAACTTCACAATGGTCCTTTTAACGCTCCATATTCCCAGAAACTTACAGTGGGTTGGGTCATCGTGGGGGATGTATGTCTGGACAGAACCCGCAGACCCTGCCAAGTACACTCCTTCAGAACCGACGTATTAAGAGGGGGACGAACTTCTTACTTTAGGCAATGTCCCAACCACTACTATGTGCAAGAGAGCCCCAAGCTGAAAACCAAGACATCCAGAGAGACAGACCGTTGCCTGTGTTAGGCAGGAAGAATTAAATAACTGAATAGGGGATATGGTTTTCCAAGTTACTGCTAAGGATAATACATTAGCTCTTTCAGCAGAAGATAAGGAATTTGTTACATTCATGGACAGAGAGTTCTTCAAGGATAAAACCAAAAGTTGGGTAGCACCTCTACCCTTCTGAAATCCAAGAGTGACCCTTCCAAACAACTGTAAACAAGCAGAATCCAGATTTACCTTGCTAAAAAGATCACTCAAGAATAAACCAGAAAAGATAGGAAATATTCCTGTGCCATCTGGCATTTATAAAGAGCCCAACCTTTATAAGTTTCGGTGGAAGCAAGTACAACATCTCGCAGTCAGTTCTGGAAAAGGCGGAGAAGAGAGTAACTCTGCCTCTTGCAAGAACCCGGAAGGTGGCAAGAACCAAGGCCTAATTTAAAGGAAGGAGATTTTGTTCTGTTAAGAGACAAACAAGTTGATCGTCTCGACTGGCCAACTGGACTTATTACTAAAGTCGTTATCAGTTCGAATGGGAAGGTTTGTAAGGTGGAAGTAAGAACCGCGAGAGGTGGAGTAATCAAGACCTTCTTCCGCCCTGTTACAGAAGTTGTGTTACTCTTGCCTGCAGAACTTCCATGTTGAGATCCCTTCTACTAAAGATGCTCAACATCTTCTAAACTGTTTCCAGTACCAGCTCTATGGCCTGAACTGAAAACACATCCTTTTTTGATTTGAACAAATGTTTATTGCATGTCTCCTTTTCTGGTAGATGGACATTATTGGCATCTGGAAGCTATCGTTATTTATACAATTCCATTGTATGCATATATATATATAGTGGTATCTACCGATACCAGACGGGAATGGTTCTGTTCCAGTGTCTTGCAATGTGTATTGGTATGCTCCTCCCTTCTCCTCCCCCCCCCCTTGTTAGTTTAGCCTAGCCACTCCCTGTTATCCCAGTGATGCCTTGCTCTTAGTGTGCTCAGCTTTCTAAGTAGCAGAATCCATCTGAGCTAGGAGTTATTGTTGGCATAATTCTTTTACCATCTGGATTACCCTGCAACATCTTGTAATACAATCTACGGATTAAAAAGCTACTTGATTAACGCCTGGGTGTCTGATGTGTAAGCTGTAAGTGGTGCACAGGCTCAGGTATGTCCTTTAATATAAGGCTATATTGGCTAAAGTCTTATTTTTTACATCACTGTGAGGGTTTAGTCAGATGTCACTGTTTGTATCCACCATAGTAGTGCACTTAATCTTGTAACTATTTGTCTAGAGCCCACTAGGAAGACCACTTTGAGCTGTATGGCAGGAGTCTGGCGCATCATTTGAGGAACATGCCTCCAGAACGATTGTTGCGAATGAAAGCCACTTTAGGAATCGTCAGGTTTCTTAGCGGCTGCCACAATACCCACCTCCAAGGGAACATTATGGCCCACAAAGTTGGCCATATGGGCAAACCTATCATGGTAAGACCTCATATGCCCATCTTGTCCCCTCCGCATCACATCAGGGCCATCTCAACAGGGCTTGCATCACAACCCCCTACCTACCATGGCCCTCAGTTTCAGGGTCCACCATCACCACCTGGGCCTTTTTTCAATTTGTAATTTTTGTTTTGTCTTTTATTGCTTATTTTATTTGTTACCTTAAAAAAATGTCAAGTTGATGACTGTGTATAAATAAACAGATTTGTATTTTTGTGCATGTCATTGTTTTCTTTATTATATACAGTGCATAATGATATTTATGTAGGGCAAACACATAGAACACATTAATATTTTGAAACATTTAATCATTAATATAACCAACAGACACTTACTATATGAACATGATTTGTCAAACATTTACACGCACAAATATCACTTTTGTTATAAACAATATTAATCAAATTTCTAACTTTATTCCACATATTTTTAGTTATACCATATCTTCTTTATGAATTCTTAATGAGTCCAACTAACTTTATTAATAATGATGGTGATTCTGGTATACATATAGTTATTACATTTTAACATATTATTGAGGTATTGGTACATATTTCACATACCGTATTCTAAAAAAAATATGTAAGCTCGCAACCCATGTCAAGGGTGCTCATTTATCTTGCGAGTCCCTAACTAAAAAATACAAAAATGAAAAAAAAAAAAAAACACCATCCAGGTTGTAACAAAAAAAAATCTGCCAACTACAATCTTCCGTGTGTCGACTACTGCTGCTGGAAAGGGACAAAACCGAGAGGGGACATAAAATAATCAGAAAATAACTCCTCACGCTCGGTCCAGCAAATCCCGATCTTCCAAGTTGGAAAGGGTCACTTGCAGATGGCGGCCAATCTACCTGGACGTCTTTATCAGGTGTCGACTCATAGTTGCCTATGTAGCTGTGCAGCACTACACATAGTTTGATGAGCACATTCACATTTTCGGTGGCCAGCTGTATGGCAGAAAGAAAAACATTCTATTTGCTTAAAAAAAAATTCCAAAAGCACCCTCCACAAACCTTCTGGCCCTCCTTAAACGATAATTAAAAGTGCGCCTCTTTTCATCCAAACCTCGCCTAGGTAAGGAACACATGAGGTTGGTAGAAAGGGCAAACCCCTCGTCCCCTACAGCCGCATAAGGCGCAGGTGGACTAGAGATGCCAGGAAGGTTTGCTAGCTGTGGTACGTCCTGTTGGTTGGACTGAAGCCACCAACCCATTCTGGAAGCCCTGAAGATGTGAGCATCTTCAGTACTTCCATAGGACCCAATATCTACAATTATAAACCTATAGTTTGTGTCAGCCAAGGCCAACAAAACTACAAAGAAAAACTTTATAGAATCAGGACCCTGAGTTCGGTGGCTTCTTAACCCGTATGTGCTCCTGTCAAAGTTACCTATACAATTTGGGAATTGTGCCCTCTCCAGGAAGCCCTGGGCTATATCAAGCCACTGCTGCCTAGTTGGATGTGGCGGCACCGAAGCTTTCAGTCTCAACCAAATGGTGGCACATGTAGACCGTACCACGCCAGCAATTGTGGAGGTCCCTATTCTAAACTCAGTGTAAGTATAAGAAAGAATTGGCAGTCGCCAGATATCTGAAAAGTAAAAAAAAAATACATTAGCACCAATAATAAACAAAATACACATGTTGAAAAAACTTCAGCATTGCTTATAAGTATTTCATGGCACTGTGTCGGGCAAGTTCAAATAAAATTATACCATACAATAAGATTGGGACTCCATACTTTATATTAAAATACACTTTAAAGTAAGGAAAACTGTTTAGCTACATCAACTTCCAGACCATTACCATATACACACACGAGTGACATATCCTCATCATTTCTGGCAGGATTAGAAGAGTGGGTCATTCATGTACGAGTCTGATAATATAGTCTTACCCTAAAGTAATAATAAGACGTTCTTAAGGTGACACACTCCGCCTTATGTTGGTGTCCTGGTCAAGGCAGGCCGCAACTCCCCCCAACAGCCGATCAAAGGTAGCCACCGACATGCAGCAACAACTTGACCTTTGCTGGCCCGCTGTGAAATGATAGAATCCGCTTGCTCCGCGGTTCCTCCTCTATCATTTTTGACCGCTCTCCAAAACAACGGAAGACGAGCCAGTGCAAGAACACATGCTCTGCCGATGATAAGGGGAAATGCACATCCTGCAAAGGAAAATCCAAAAACCCAACACACAAACAACCAAATCTCCCCAAAAATGGAGCTTTCCCAAAAACAAATGCATGCTGGGGGTATTTATGTGTTTGTAGTAACAGGTGGCTCTAGAGGATGGTTCCGTTTTTTTTTCATGCGCGTTAAAAACACATGCAATCAGCATGTCACCCACACGGAAAAAACGCAATAACGGAGCACAATCGCATACAAAACAGAAAGCGCACGCAAGCAAAATCGCTCGATTATCACTGAACGCATTCGGATCTAATCGTCACGCTCATGTGAAAGAGGCCTTCAAGAAGGACATCTTCCTGCGGGGTCCACTTTGGGATTCGGCAAAAAAAAAAAAAAACTACTAGGGTAATTTATCAAACTAGTGTAAAATAGAACTGGCTTAGTTGCCCATAGCAACCAATCAGATACCACCTGTCATTTTGGACAGCTCCTTTGGAAAATGAAAGGAGGAATCTGATTGGTTGCAACTAAGCCAGTTCTACTTTACACTAGTTTGATAAATAACCCCCTATGTGTGTTTGTAGAGTAATACACATGTTATAAAATTGTTTACTTTGAATTTTCACAAATATTCACTTTTAATCCTCACAGAAAATCTCCGTAGGAGCTCTGAAGAAAACTTCATGTTATCACAGAATAATAAAGTAGAAGATGAAGATCTCGTGCAGCGCTCATCACAAGAAAACCTCATTACCAGAAATGTGCATCCTGGACTTCATAATACTGATCTGTCACATTATCTGGCTAAGTGTGAGGAACCTTCTCCTGACCAATCACAGATTGGTGCCACAAGTACAGATCAGAAAGAGGAAACAAGTTTTCAGTGCTGCGAATGTGGAAAACAGTTTTCATACCGCTCGGGTCTTCTTATGCACAGTAGAATTCACATAGAAGTGAAGCTGTACTCCTGTTCAGAATGTGGGAAACGTTTTGTAGACAAACCAAGACTTGTTGCCCATGAAAAAATTCACTCAAGGGAGAAACCATATTCATGTTCAGAATGTGGGAAATGTTTTGCAAATAGATCACATCTTGTTACCCATGAGAGAACTCACACAGGAGAGAAGCCATATTCATGTTTAGAATGTGGGAAAAGTTACACAAATAAATCACAACTTCTTAACCATGAGAGAGTTCACACAGGAGAGAGACCGTATTCATGTTCATTATGTGGGAAACGTTTTAGATATAAATCGCAGCTTGGTTATCATGAAAGAAGTCACACAGGAGAAAAGCCATACAAATGTTCTGAATGTGAGAAATGTTTTCCTGATAAAGTACAACTTGCTAGCCATAAGAGAGTTCACACAGGAGAGAGGCCATATTCATGTTCCGAATGTGGGAAATGCTTTGCAGTGAAAGCAGGTCTTTCTGCACATCAGAGAATTCACACAGGAGAAAAACCATACCCATGTCCTGAATGTGGAAAATGTTTTCGTGATAAAGCACAGCTTGCTATACATAAGAGAGTTCACACAGGAGAGGGACTGTATTCATGTTCAGAATGTGGGAAATGTTTCCCACGAAAAACACCTCTTGTTATACATGAGAGAATTCATACAGGTGAGAAGCCATATTCATGTTTGAAATGTGGGAAATCTTTTTCTGTTAAGACAAGTCTTTCTACACATCAGAAAACTGGGAAATGTGTTCCTACTAAATCACAACTTTAGTCATAAAGAGTTTACACAGGAGAAAAGCCATAATCATGTTCAGAATGTTTGAAATGTTTCTCAAAAAGGGCAAATTGGGTTATACATGAGAAAAATCACACAGGAGATTGTTTAAGTAAATCAAATCTTGCTGGACATATTAGAGTTTACACAGGAGAGAAACCGTATTCATGTTCAGAATGTGGGAAATGTTTTATTTCTACAGCCAGTCTTATGCATCCTCAGAAAAGTTACTGTAGAGAATCCATATTGATGTTCTTTATATGGAAAATGTTTTATTGAGAAATCAAATTTAGAAAAATTCACACAGAGAACATTGTATTCTTGTATGGAATGTGGGAAATATAATAAAAGCAAGAAATATGTTTAACCTATATTGATAGTATGTGACCATATGACATAGTGGAAAAGGAAGGACTCCCTGTGGATTTTGTATATTTTTTTTTAAAGGGAAACTATCACCATGAAAATGCAGGTGCCATGTTATAGAGCAGGAAGAGCTGACCAGATTGATTTATAATTTTGTGGGAAGGATTCAGTAAACCTTTTATTCCTGATCGTCCTACGGCAGCACACGCATAGGGGGGGTTAATGGCTCATTAACTGCCGGATAGAAAAGACACAGTTTAAATAGCAGTTTAAAATTAAACAATTAACTCCTGTATAAATTACCCTAAAATGAAACGCCCCTCATTTTTTTTGTCTCTTTAACCTTGGATAGAAGTGTACCTACTGGCTGAACCCTATATACAGAGAGCATTCTCTGTCCCTAAGGTTCCATTTGAGTCATGTGCCGTTCCTGTATACCTTTGTTGGGTCCCTCTGTTTACAACTTCTCACCCCGTGCTGTATACAGGCTGAGCCTGTCCCTTGGCCATTAACCCCTGCGGGGTGAACAAGCAGGAAGTTACTTGGTTGATGCAGAGAGTACTTGCTATCATCCAGGCATATGGGCTTCCTGAATATCACCTGAGATTTCTCACATGCACCGCAGGTAAGTGGATATGACCGCTCGTATATTTTTGGTGTACCAAGATGGCGGCTGTGTCAAGTAACCCTCTGCGCATGCGCAAGATGGATGCAGAGTTCCTTCGCTCTGCGCATGTCTGGGACCACGTAAATCTTGCGAGATCTCATAAGTTTAAAAGTCCGACTTGTTTACTGGGTTGCCGCGCTCTTCCGGGCAACGGAACCCTCTCTGGCTGTAAGGTATTATTGGATACCACTCTCCCTCCTCTGAAAACATGTTCTTCTGCCTGTTTTCTCACTATATGTTTTTGTTGGCAGATGGATTCTCCTAAGCGTTTGTCACGAGAGTGTCACGACCTATCGCTGACCCTATTGTTCCTGGGGTCAGAAGGTCACAGCGGGTGGCTACTCGCTCAGTTTCAAGGGATCGCTCCATGACCTAGTGGTGGGAATGTATTCCGGTCTAGGTTTTCCTGTTTAGGTTTGCGATCCTTTTTGTCCCATTTAGGAATCAATAGTTTTTCCTTTCAGCTGTACTTTGTCAGCCACTCCCAGCTACTATATATTCTCTCTTTCTACTTCCCTTGTTGCCAGATATATACCTTCCTTCCAGATTTTCTAATCTGACCTCTGGTGGAGTTGGAGTTGCTGTGGAGCTGGTGGAACAGTTGAAACTGGTGCTGTCAGATCTCCGGTTCTGTCCTGTTTGTTGTCTCCCTTTAGGGATTGTATGTGGCGTTTGTGTTGTTTCTCCATTCCCTGTTGTTATCCTAAGTGTCAGTGGTGAGGACTAGTGCTCCCACCGCCCTATTCATTATCTAGGGCTTCTACCAGGGTAAGCCAGGGACAAGGCACATGATCAGCGTACGGGTGAGCAGCCCATCTAGGGATGTCTGTTACCTGCCATATGAGACGTGATAGCGTTCTGGGAAAAGAAAGTGCAAGTCCAACCACAATATGTGTGCTCATTGCCAACAACCAATGCCTGAGGACTGTGATCAATTTCAGTGCTCTGCTTGTATGCCTGCTGAAACTCTGATATCTCAAACACCTAATTTTCGCTCCTGGTTTAAGAGATAACTCTGAAACCTTTGCTGAAATGAAAGCTGCATTTTCTGCTACTAAATCTAAAAAAAAAGAAGGAATCTTATTTCCGCTGTCCCAGAGGATTCTTCAGATAGCTCAGAATATTCAGATGGGGAAGTGCTTACTCTTTCTTCTGATGATGATGTATCCATGGAAGATATGTATTTGGTAAACAAAGATAAAATTCCAACATTGATTAAAGCTGTCAAACAAACAGTTGATTCAGATAGTGATGTCATAAGTCAAAGAGCAGCTATTTTATTTACCTTCTGCCAAAGAAAATGTTCTACCCACGCATCCAGTGATTAGTAACTGGCTTAAAAAGGATTGGGATAAACCTGTAAAGAGGGTAGATCCGGGAGCTAGATTTAAATCTACCTTTAAATTAAATCCAGAAGACACTAGGGAATCGGAGACCCCACCAAAGGTGGATTTAGCGGTTGCTAGGCTTTTTAAAAAGTCCATCTTCCCTGCAAAATTATCCTCTCTTCTAAAAGATCCCATGGACAGGAAATCAGATAACATTTTGAAAAAGGTTTATTCAATGTATTCTGTGGTAGCCAAGTCAGTGCTTTCATCTATCCAGTAGCAAGGGCATCGAGATTGTGGCTGTCTCAACTGACACAGGGCATTGAAGAAGGAGTTTCCAAAGAGCAAATCCTTCAAAATATACCACAATGAAATCGGCGGACGATTTTTTTTATGTGATTAAAATTCTCCTCCAGATCCCTAGCCTTATCCAATGCTGCTAGAAGAGCCTTATGTATTAAAGAATGAGGATATCCCATCCAAATATCATTTTTGTTTTCTTCTGTTTCAGCCCTCATCATTATTTGGTACTCAATTAGAACCCATTTTGTAATTCTTGAACGAAAATAAAGGTGTTCCTTTTCTGCATTCTTCACATAAGATCTACTCTAGACCTCAAACTTCTGTAACATCACGAACACAGAAATTTTCGTGCATTCGGTTCTCAAAGACAAAGGAAAGATAAGACTACTAAATTTGTCCCCAAAAATAAACCTTTTGATAAAGGATTAAACTTATGACGCCATGCAAGAGATGTATTCGGTGGGTGGAAGGTTAAGACACTATGCCACAACCTGGCTTCAGACATCCTCAGACTCCTGTGTGTTCAACTATTATCCACGGGTATTCTCCGGAATTCAAGCAAACTCCAAAAGAACGTTTCTTGCTAAACAAGAAAATCTCAATTTTTTTCCAGCTTTCACAAGAATTCATAGCAAAACGTGCTTTAGAAGAAGTTCCTGCCGAAAACCTAGGTCAGGGAGTATATTCCCCTATTTTTGCGGTTCCAAAGGCAGGTGGCACCTGGCAGTTAGTAATAAACCTCACATATCTAATCACTTTTTTTCCCTCAAGAAAAAATTTGAAATGGAATCAATATAGTCAGTCACCAATGTCATTCAACAAGACGACTTTCTAGCGACTGTAGATCTCAAGGATGCATATTTACATGTTCCAATTCTTCAAGCTCACAGAAAGTATCTGAGAATAGCTATTCCAATCCATGGTCGAATTCTTCATCTGCAATTTACCTGCCTCTCTTTCGGAATAACTTCCGCACCCAGAGTCTTCACGAAGATGGCAGTGTGTCTCTCAGCAGCTCTCAGACTTTAAGGAGTATTTGTTATAAATTACCTGGATGACTGGCTAATAAGAGCATCTTAAACAATACTGGTGTCTCATCTAGATTTTACTCTACAAATGTTAAGGAGACATGAATTCATCATAAACGAAGAAAAGTCCAATCCGATTCAATCCAGATGGATACATTTCTTGGGTTTGTGATAAACATAACACAATATGATGTTGCATCTAACTCCAGAAAGAATTCAGAAAATCACGCAGGCAGTCAGGAAATTGATAACTGAACGCAAATGTACAATTCGCTTTGCTATGAGGATCCTGGGGTTACTAACATCCTCAATAGAAGTGGTTCCTTGGGCGAAAGCCCATATATGGATGTTACAGAGAGACATTTTGAGACATTGGAACAAAGATCACAGATGGTTAGATCTTCAGGTGCCAATTTCCTCCACAGTCAAAATTGGATCTCAACTGGTGGCTAATCCCCTCCACATTTGACACAAGGTCAATCTCTAAAACCTTATCAACCCATAGTCCTCACTACAGATGTTTTAAATTTGGGCTGGGTTGTCCATGTAAGGACCAAATGGGTACAGGGGGAATGGTCCAAAGACGATCTACACCTATCCTTGAATATGAAGGAACTCAGCCATCAAGCTGGCCCTGTTTCATTTCTTCCGGAACTTTATCTTCAAGATGTTCAAGTTCAAAGGAGAGGTCAACGTGAAAGTAGATCATCTAAACAGAAGGTTGTTGCATCCAGGAGAATGGTCAGATTATTCAAAGAATGGGAACACCCTCCCTGGAAATCATGGAAACAAGGCAGTACGCCAAAACCAAGAGATTTTGTTCTCTCAACACGTCTTTCTAGAGCAGTGCTTCTCAAATATTTTCTGTCATGCCCCCCCTAGGAAGAAGAAAACATTTTGCGACCCCGCGCGACTGTAAATAGTATCATTTGTCTATAAAATTGTTATAAGTACACCAATCTCCCCACAGGTGAGGGCCATTAACCCCCCCCTCCCCCCCCCAAATCATGTGCAGGCTCCATTAACCCCCCCTCCCCCCCAAATCATGTGCAGGCTCCATTAACCCCCCCCCCCCCAATCATGTGCAGGCTCCATTAACCCCCCCTCCAATCATATGCAGGCTCCATTAACCCCCCTCCCCCCAAATCATGTGCAGGGTCCAGGCTTCCCCCTCCCCCTAAATTGAGTGCAGGCTCTCCCCCCAATAGGGTCCAGGGTCCCCCACCCACCCAATACTTACCTCCCTGGAGCGCTGGATGCAGGCCTCTTCCGGCCTGTGTCCCGCTCTGCACTCTGCTCAGGCGGCGTGATGACGTCATCGCGCCGCCTGAACCGCTCTGATAGGCTGTGGGCCTTGTGCCGGCAGCCTATCAGAGGAGCAGGGGAGGGAAACGCCTCTCCCTCCCCTGCCGCACAGCACAGCGATCTGTATCGCTGTCCAGAGGACGGCGATACAGATCACTATGGAGATGAACGCTTCCACAGTGGAAGCGTTCATCTCCTGTCACCTGGAGCCCCCCTTTACGGAGCCTCGCGCCCCCCATGGGGGGCGCACCCCACTATTTGAGAAACGCTGCTCTAGAGGGACTTTCCTTTCCATGGATAGGGATATTTATTTATATCTTTCCACCTCTGCCTCTGATTGCTCATGACCTGAGGAAGATTACAACAATATCACATATGTATAGTTTTTCTTTCTTTAAGAATAAAAATAAAATTGGGAATTTTTTTTTTTCTTTGCATCACCATATTCTGACCCACATAACTTTTTTTTATCTGTACGGAGTTGTGTGAGGTCTCATTTATGATATGCACTTTCAACCCCTGAAGTCTATCATTGCCGACGGCACCACAAGTAGGCAAACCCACAACAAATCTTAGCGTCATTCCAGAGGATAAAAAAACCCATCCTAGGATTTATATACTGTATTATATCACATACTGCCTGACAACCAGAATAAATCCCTGGATCAGCCTCCCTTCTCTGGAAATCTAGTGTCCGTAGCCTGCAAATATGTTTAGCTATCAAGGTCCCTTGAACGCTTGTCACCTCCATCCATGGCAGAATCAAGACATTTGCATTTTCATAATATTGAAGACCTATAGTCATGGCCACAAGTGTTGGCACCCCTGAAATTCTTCCAGAAAATAAAGTATTAATCCCAGAAAATTATTGCAATTGCATGTTTTGTTATACACATTTTTATTTCCTTTGTGTGTATTGGAACAACACAAAAAAAAACAGGGGGAGATGATCGTGATGTTTCTTGCTCCACGTTGCGTAACATAATCAAGAAGTTTACAACCCATGGCACTATAGCTAATTTACCTGGACGGAAGAGAAATATTGATGAAAGGTTGCAATACAGGTTAGTCTGGAAGGTGTATAAGCAGCCCCAATCAAGTTCCAAAAAATTTCAAGCTGTCCTGCAGGCTCAGGGTGTATCGGTGTCAGCACGAACTGTTGACATTTCAATGAAGTGAAACGCTAGGACCCCACTGCTGACACAGAAACATAAAAGAACTAGACTGCAATTTGCCAATATGTACATGAGCAAGCCAAAATCCTCCTGGGAAAATTCCTTGTGGACAGATGAGACCAAGATAGAGCTTTTTGGTAAAGCACATCATTCTACTGTTTACCGAAAATGGAATAAGGCCTACAAAGAAAAAACACAGTACCTACAGTCAAATATGGTGGAGGTTCAAAGATGTTTTGGGGTTGTTTTGCTGCCTCTGGCACTGGGTGCCTTGACTGTGTGCAAGGCATTATGAAATCTGAAGATTACCAAAGGAATTTGGCTCACAATGTAGGGCCAAATGTCAGAAACCTGGGCTTGCGTCCCCGGTCATGGGTCTTCCTGCTGGATAATGACCACAAACATACTTCAAGAAGCACCCAGAAATGGATGGGAACAAAGCACTAGACGGTTCTGAAGTGGCCAGCAATAAGTCTGGATCTAAATCCCATTGAACACCTGTGGAAAGATCTTAAAATTGCTGGGAGAAGGCACCCTTCAAATATGAGAGACCTGAAGCAGTTTGCAAAAGAAGAGTGCTCCAAAATACCAGCTGAGCGGGGGAAGACGCTTGTTGATGCTTAAAGGAACCAATTGATTTCAGTTATTTTTTCCAAAATAAATATTTGAGGATGCCAGTAACTTTGTCCGGCCCGTTTTTGGAGCTTTGCGTGATATTCTATAATTTTTTATTTTCCTCAGGTTTCTTTTGTGTTGTTCCAATATACTATAACAATAACAATAGAACAGACAGGTGCACTCTACGGTCTTACTAACCCACATTCTGATGTTAAAATTGAGAATTAGCCAACATATCCTGCAGTGGAGGACATATTTAAGCCCGAGCACCACGCCAAGGTTTCTCAAGTAGCTCGGGACCTAACACTCACCTACCAGTGCCGTATGGGCAATACCAGGGGCCAGTGGGCTAAATTACAGGAGTGTAAAGGCCGACTCGCAGCAAACTCCCCAGTTACCTCCAGCATGTAGCCATGCCTGCAATGGGAGGAGGGAGAAGGCTGTGAGCCCCACCCAAGACTGGCTCACAGGTGCCCCTAAATGTAGCCTGTGGATGGACATCAGGCATATTTACCTAGGAGTTTATACACCTCCAGACAACTCAATATACAAAAAGACAGGATCTGCTCCCCTGTTTATATATGCACAACTGCATTTGGGTCTGAGCACTTCCTGCCTGTTTAACATCACGCCATTTTTTTCAGTCATTTTGTATATTGAGTTGTTTGGAGGTGTATAAACCCCTAGGTAAATGTGCCTGTTTTCCATCCACAGGCTACATTTCTGTGCACCTGTGTCACCACCTATTCTGGGAGACAGTCGATCAGAGGTTCCTCCCTGTCTTCTGTATGACGTTCTTTGTTTTGGTTTCACTTTGCTCAGTTCCTTTCTATCCCTCAGCTCTCTCTTATCTTGATTAATTGGCTTGCTTTATATTCCCTCTCATACTGCTTCTCCGTGCGGTTTATATTACTTCCTGGATGAAGTGTGTGCTGCTGGAGGCTGCAGTTGTTTTGCTCTAAGATAAGTGCATTCCGTTTACTTTGTGTTTTGTTTGCTGGCTTGATTCTAGGTGACCCTGACTCCCTCCGTATTCTGTGCAGGGAGCCGGTGGCCGTGTCCCCTCACTACTATAGGGTTTTCAGGTGTCACACAGTCTTAGGTATGTGGGCATGCAATCGTCTACTATTGAGGCCCTTGCATGTGTAGCAGTCAGGGAGAGCTCTTGGGGTTTTAAAGGGCTCACCTATATGCTCCTTAGTTTTGGATCAAGCCAGTCTGTCGTTATTTATCAGTTCCTGCTAACTGTTCTCCATCCTTGACAACCTGTGAGGCCTGGGCCATATCAGCCAGTCTTGGGTGGGGCTCACAGCCTTCTCCCTCCTCCCATTGCAGGCATGGCTACATGGTGGAGGTAACTGGGGAGTCTGCTGCGAGTCTGCCTTGACACTCCTGTAATTTAGCCCACTGGCCCCTGGTATTACCCATACGGCACAGGGAGGTGAGTGTTAGGACCCGAGCTACTTGAGAAACCTTTTAGGATGTCTATTGTGGTACTTGTGGTCCGCTGCGGGCATCCTCCATTGTATGCATTTTTCTGGGGATTGCCATTAGCAACGGGCCACAAGTGCAGGATCGGCTCCCTTGTATATAGATGCACAACTGCATTTGGATTTGAGCATTTCCTGCCTGTTTAACACTGAAACTGCAATCCTGTGTAATTGCAATCCTTTCCTGGGAGAAATACTTAATTTTCTGTAAAAACGCCTTCATGGGTGCCAACACTTGCAGCCATGCCTTGTATGTTCATGATCGGTCCAGAATACATGATGGGTGGATTTCAGAAACCCTGCACCTGACCAGTCATCTGTTTCCTGCATCCGCCCCTACATATGAAAGAGCACTTTGAACAGAGGTGGGAGCACAGCTGAGATGGAAGTTTATTGGGCGTGCCAGGCTACTGCAGTTCAGCTCCCATTAGTGGGTGTGAACACCAATAACCAGGCATGGTCACTACTCTATAGACACATTCAGATTCTGCTTCCGCTCATAGGTCTATTTACCATGCAGGGAACGGAGGATCAGTCAGAAATCCACTCGGCACATACTGCTAAGACTATCCAGAAGATTGGCCTATAAGGGCTCTTTCACATGAGTGTGCCCCTTGCAGAAGATTGGCCTATAAGGGCTCTTTCACATAAGCGTGTCCCTTGCAGAAGATTGGCCTATAAGGGCTCTTTCACATGAGCGTGCCCCTTGCAGAAGATTGGCCTATAAGGGCTCTTTCACATGAGCGTGTCCCTTGCAGAAGATTGGTCTATAAGGGCTCTTTCACATGAGCGTGCCCCTTGCAGAAGATTGGCCTATAAGGGCTCTTTCACATGAGCGTGCCCCTTGCAGAAGATTGGCCTATAAGGGCTCTTTCACATGAGCGTACCCCTTGCAGAAGATTGGCCTATAAGGGCTCTTTCACATGAGCGTGCCCCTTGCAGAAGATTGGCCTATAAGGGCTCTTTCACATGAGTGTGTCCCTTGCAGAAGATTGGTCTATAGGGTTCTTTCACATGAGCGTGTCCCTTGCAGAAGATTGGCCTATAAGGGCTCTTTCATATGAGCGTGCCCCTTGCAGAAGATTGGCCTATAAGGGCTCTTTCACATGAGCGTGCCCCCTTGCAGAAGATTGGCCTATAAGGGCTCTTTTCACATGAGCGTGTCCCTTGCAGAAGATTGGCCTATAAGGGCTCTTTTCACATGAGCGTGCCCTTGCAGAAGATTGACCTATAAGGGCTCTTTCACATGAGCGTGCCCCTTGCAGAAGATTGGCCTATAAGGGCTCTTTCACATGAGCGTGCCCCTTGCAGAAGATTGGCCTATAAAGGCTCTTTCACATGAGCGTGTCCCTTGCAGAAGATTGGTCTATAGGGTTCTTTCACATGAGCGTGTCCCTTGCAGAAGATTGGCCTATAAGGGCTCTTTCACATGAGCGTGCCTATGGCAGAAGATTGGCCTATAAGGGCTCTTTTACATGAGCGTGCCCCTTGCAGAAGATTGGCCTATAAGGGCTCTTTCACATGAGCGTGTCCCTTGCAGAAGATTGGCCTATAAGGGCTCTTTCACATGAGCGTGCCCCTTGCAGAAGATTGGCCTATAAGGGCTCTTTCACATGAGCGTGCCCCTTGCAGAAGATTGGCCTATAAGGGCTCTTTCACATGAGCGTGCCCCTTGCAGAAGATTGGCCTATAAGGGCTCTTTCATATGAGCGTGCCCCTTGCAGAAGATTGGCCTATAAGGACTCTTTCACATGAGCGTGCCCCTTGCAGAAGATTGGCCTATAAGGGCTCTTTCACATGAGTGTGTCCCTTGCAGAAGATTGGTCTATAGGGTTCTTTCACATGAGCGTGCCCCTTGCAGAAGATTGGCCTATAAGGGCTCTTTCACATGAGCGTGTCCCTTGCAATGATTGTGATGTTGGTTCTCGGCAACCACTTACTTTTATCTTATAAATGACAGACCGCTGAAATTAACTCGCCTGTCTCTACTTTACGCTGCCACAGAGGTCGCACTAAGTTTTTTCCAGAAGTGTAAAAACACTCCTCTTACCATTTTTGAGGATGATTTTTAGCCGAGGAGGAGTACGAAAGTTGAAGTCACTTTAAATACATAATACGTAGCTTGCACTTGTTCACATCTGCGTTGGAGGCTGCGTTTGAAGCTTCTGTCACAGATTTTGTCAAAAAGACCAGACAGAAAATCCTCGCATGTAGGACTTTTTTGGATGGTAAAAAGTCAGGATCCCAAACAGAAACGGAACGGATCCCATCATAGTCATCGGAGTCTGTTCAGCTCTGTTCCTGCCAGGCTCGGTTCACGTCACGTTTCTTTCATATGTTTAACGTACATGGAAAAACTACCACGTTAACGGATGCTTCAGACAAAATGTGATATGAACCCAACCTTACGTGCCCGATCCAACACTTCCGTTATTTTCACTGTTCTGCACATCTAATGGAGCAGAACAACAGAAATAAACAGCCGTGGTGTGAACGGGGCCTAAGAGGTGGGTATTTATGTGGTGGAACCATTACTAGTCTAAATACCAGCAGGCAATTATAGCCAAGTGATATGGCGGATCCTCCCTGTACTTTGAGAAGCTGTTTGAGAAGGTAGTGGAGCTCCTGGAGCGTCGCGGCCTTCTCGCTGTTTACCGCAGGACCAGTGACGTCACGACTTGTATCAACTGGCCTGGGCGCAGCTAAACTCTGTTCACTTCAATGGAGCTTAGCCGCGCCCAGGCCAGTTGATACTAGTCGTGACGTCACTGGGCCGGCGGTAAACAGTGAGAAGGCCGCGACGCTCTAGGAGTTCCGCTGGCTTCTCAAACAGCTGATCGGCGGGGGTCCCGGTTGTCGGACTCCCGCTGATCAGATGGATAGATCATCAGTTTAAACAAACTGCAGAACCCCTTTACGTATATACAGCTATTCTTTCGCTACGTGGATGATATCTTGGTGGTGTGGACGGGCACGGAGACGCACTGCAAGGAATTCGTTGATTTCCTCAACCAGACCAATAACATGAACGTGAGGTTCACTTTAAACTTTGGAGGAGATTCCCTCGAGTTTTCAGATGTCCATGTTCGTGTGGTTGGTGGTCAGCTGATTACTCCAGGCTTTCGCAAGCCCCCTGCCACGAATTCCCTTCTGCACCACGATAGCTATCATCCACGTAGCGTCAGAGATTCCGTCCCTTACGCACAATTTATACGTTTAAGGCGTATCAATAAAACCAATGAAGATTATGTAACACAGGTCAGGGATCTCAGTGGCAGGTTATTCCAGAGGGGGTATCCGAGAAAGAAACTCAGTGAGGCAATGTGTAGAGCAGGCAGGTATACTCAAGAAGAACTTTTGAGAAAGAGTTCAAGAACTAAAAAATGTCAGACTAACAGGTTTGTATTTCCATCCAAATATAGTCCCATGGCCGAACAAATAAAACGTGTCATTTCCAGCAATTGGGATATATTGAAAATGATCCAAGTTTAATTAAATCTACCGAGAAGAGACCTATAGTCACTTTCAGAAGATCCGCACTCTGAGAGACGTCCTTGTTAAGAGTTGTTTCATTGAGAGCAGAACCCAGGCTTACCACCGATAAGGCCGCCGGGGATTTTAGATGCGGGCACTGTTCTTACTGTGACTACAACCTTCGTAAAAAATCGGAGGAGTTAGAGGTAATCAGTTTATCAGCTGCCGTACTGACCACGTGCTCTATGTGATGCTCTGCGGGGCATTCCACATAGGAAAGACTGGGAGACCATCTTAGAACAAGGAAGGGCTGCCCCCGATGAATAACCCACATAAATGAGGTCCATGGTGGGGATGTTAAGTGCCTCACGTTTGCTGGAATTGAAGTGGTCTCTCCTATGAGACGGGGGGTTGGGGGTGATAGACGCGGTGAATAGCCCGCACAGAAGCGCCCGCTGCGCTCGGCTTGAATGAAAGGAAGGACTTCAACGTATTCATCTGAGTAGACTGTATTTGCAACTTTTTAACTGTTTTTATTAATTGTGTCTATGCTTTATCATAAGGGGGGCGGGGGGGGGGAGGGGGTGTATTCCCTTGTACTGGTGGCGTCGTTGTTGCCCCGTTTTTTAAGGGCTGCGCCTCTCCCTTCACGTCATGGCGGCAGCCGGAGGAAGAACTCAGATGCGAAACGGCCGTCGCTACCTGGCGTATCCTCTGTATATGGGGCCGGTGTGAATGTATCCTGGGGCCACAGCCAGCGAGGGCTGTATATATATATATATATCCTCTGTATACGGGGCCGGTGTGAATGTATCCTGGGGCCACAGCCAGCGAGGGCTGTATATATATATATCCTCTGTATACGGGGCCGGTGTGAATGTATCCTGGGGGCCACAGCCAGCGAGGGCTGTATATATATATATATATCCTCTGTATACGGGGCCGGTGTGAATGTATCCTGGGGCCACAGCCAGCGAGGGCTGTATATATATATATCCTCTGTATACAGGGGCCGGTGTGAATGTATCCTGGGGCCACAGCCAGCGAGGGCTGTATATATATATATATCCTCTGTATACGGGGCCGGTGTGAATGTATCCTGGGGCCACAGCCAGCGAGGGCTGTATATATATATATCCTCTGTATACGGGGCCGGTGTGAATGTATCCTGGGGCCACAGCCAGCGAGGGCTGTATATATATATATCCTCTGTATACGGGGCCGGTGTGAATGTATCCTGGGGCCACAGCCAGCGAGGGCTGTATATATATATATCCTCTGTATACGGGGCCGGTGTGAATGTATCCTGGGGCCACAGCCAGTGAGGGCTGTATATATATATCCTCTGTATACGGGGCCGGTGTGAATGTATCCTGGGGCCACAGCCAGTGAGGGCTGTATATATATATATCCTCTGTATACGGGGCCGGTGTGAATGTATCCTGGGGCCACAGCCAGTGAGGGCTGTATATATATATCCTCTGTATACGGGGCCGGTGTGAATGTATCCTGGGGCCACAGCCAGTGAGGGCTGTATATATATATATCCTCTGTATACGGGGCCGGTGTGAATGTATCCTGGGGCCACAGCCAGTGAGGGCTGTATATATATATATCCTCTGTATACGGGGCCGGTGTGAATGTATCCTGGGGCCACAGCCAGCGAGGGCTGTATATATATATATCCTCTGTATACGGGGCCGGTGTGAATGTATCCTGGGGCCACAGCCAGCGAGGGCTGTATATATATATATCCTCTGTATACGGGGCCGGTGTGAATGTATCCTGGGGCCACAGCCAGCGAGGGCTGTATATATATATATCCTCTGTATACAGGGCCGGTGTGAATGTATCCTGGGGCCACAGCCAGTGAGGGCTGTATATATATATCCTCTGTATACGGGGCCGGTGTGAATGTATCCTGGGGCCACAGCCAGCGAGGGCTGTATATATATATATCCTCTGTATACGGGGCCGGTGTGAATGTATCCTGGGGCCACAGCCAGTGAGGGCTGTATATATATATATCCTCTGTATACGGGGCCGGTGTGAATGTATCCTGGGGGCCACAGCCAGCGAGGGCTGTATATATATATATCCTCTGTATACGGGGCCGGTGTGAATGTATCCTGGGGCCACAGCCAGCGAGGGCTGTATATATATATCCTCTGTATACGGGGCCGGTGTGAATGTATCCTGGGGCCACAGCCAGCGAGGGCTGTATATATATATATCCTCTGTATACGGGGCCGGTGTGAATGTATCCTGGGGCCACAGCCAGCGAGGGCTGTATATATATATATCCTCTGTATACGGGGCCGGTGTGAATGTATCCTGGGGGCCACAGCCAGCGAGGGCTGTATATATATATATCCTCTGTATACGGGGCCGGTGTGAATGTATCCTGGGGCCACAGCCAGCGAGGGCTGTATATATATATATCCTCTGTATACGGGGCCGGTGTGAATGTATCCTGGGGCCACAGCCAGTGAGGGCTGTATATATATATCCTCTGTATACGGGGCCGGTGTGAATGTATCCTGGGGCCACAGCCAGTGAGGGCTGTATATATATATATCCTCTGTATACGGGGCCGGTGTGAATGTATCCTGGGGCCACAGCCAGTGAGGGCTGTATATATATATCCTCTGTATACGGGGCCGGTGTGAATGTATCCTGGGGCCACAGCCAGCGAGGGCTGTATATATATATATCCTCTGTATACAGGGCCGGTGTGAATGTATCCTGGGGCCACAGCCAGTGAGGGCTGTAAATATATATATCCTCTGTATACGGGGCCGGTGTGAATGTATCCTGGGGCCACAGCCAGCAAGGGCTGTATATATATATCCTCTGTATACGGGGCCGGTGTGAATGTATCCTGGGTACAGGAGGCTGTAAATGTATCCTGGGGCCACAGCCAGCGAGGGCTGTATATATATATATATATCCTCTGTATACAGGGGCCGGTGAGAATGTATCCTGGGGCCACAGCCAGCGAGGGCTGTATATATATATCCTCTGTATACAGTGGCCGGTGTGAATGTATCCTGGGGGCCACAGCCAGTGAGGGCTGTATATATATATATCCTCTGTATACGGGGCCGGTGTTAATGTATCCTGGGGCCACAGCCAGTGAGGGCTGTATATATATATATCCTCTGTATACAGGGGCCGGTGTGAATGTATCCGGGGCCACAGCCAGTGAGGACTGTATATATATCCTCTGTATACGGGGCCGGTGTGAATGTATCCTGGGGCCACAGCCAGCGAGGGCTGTATATATATATATATCCTCTGTATACGGGGCCGGTGTGAATGTATCCTCGGGGCCACAGCCAGCGAGGGCTGTATATATATATCCTCTGTGTACAGGGGCCGGTGTGAATGTATCCTGGGGCCACAGTCAGTGAGGGCTGGATATATATATATGTCCTCTGTGTACAGAGAACACCCAGCAGTGACCGGGCAGAGATCAGCGCTGCACACCCACTTCCGGTGTCTCCGCTCACTCTGGGCTCAGAACCTGGAGAGCAGAACCCGCCGTCTACCTGCTGCTCCAGCTGCACCGCCTGTGATAAAGCCTCGTACTGCTCAGCCCCGCCCCCTCATGTCACATGACCTCCTCAACACTATTTTCCACTTCTGTGTCCCGCCCTTTCCATCACTAGTCACATGACATTGACGTCATTTACAGGTCCTTCATCACTTCCTAACCTTACCTCTAAACTCCTCCTTCTGAAAAATCACATGGTGGTGACATCATCCAGGTCTTTCAGCACCATTTATTTTCTTCACTGCTGAGCTCCGGCCCCGTCCTCCGTTGATCGGTGACGTCACCTTATGCCGTTCTGTTTATTTCCGGGATGGAGGACTCCTTCACATCAGCAGGTAAGAGGCCCCCCGGTGTAGATGTAGTCGGGAGCGGCAGTGCACCTGCTCCACCTGCAGGGGGCTCCCAGCGGTCAGACCCCTCCCATATTATAGTCACCCCCGAACCCAGTGGATGGGGATAACCTGCTACACCCGGACTACCCCTTTAAGTCTTCCCTTTAACCCCTTCAGGACCAGGAGGGTGTTTAGTTCTGCTGTAGCCGCACAACGACCTCGGGGATATCCCATGCCCACATATACACAGCCAATTGCCGGGCGGTAAATGGAATTCCAATTGTATTATGTGCATATAGTCCAATTAAACACAATGCAGAAGAAAAAATGGAGCCCGGATGCAAATATCAAAATAATTGATATATCTTTATAATTACAGTAACACATCATTAAAAACGCCATAAAAAGAGAGGAGGCGACAGATTTTGGCGCCATCCTGAACCTACCGGCATATACGAGGTATAAATACACATCACAACACAAAGACTGGTGTCCGACCCCCCCCATCAGCCGGTAGAAGAGAAGGGGGCGCTCTGTGTGACTGCAGCCTTCCCCGCATTGTTTACCTGCCGTCCACATCTCAGCGGAGGTCCGGGGAACTACAAGTACACCTCTGTGGGCGGCTCTGTGGTGATGGCCCCCTGGTGGGCGGCTCTGCGGTGATGGCCCCCTGTGGGCGGCTCTGCGGTGATGGCCCCCTGTGGGCGGCTCTGCGGTGATGGCCCCCTGTGGGCGGCTCTGCGGTGATGGCCCCCTGTGTGCGGCTCTGTGGTGATGGCCCCCTGGTGGGCGGCTCTGCGGTGATGGCCCCCTGTGGGCGGCTCTGCGGTGATGGCCCCCTGTGTGCGGCTCTGTGGTGATCTACCCCACCCCGTGGGTGGCTCTGTGGTAATCTACCCCCCCCCCCAGTGGGCGTCTGTGTGGTGATCTACCCCTCGCCGTGGGTGGCTCTGTGGTGATCTACCCCCCCCCCTCCTTCCGTGGTCATCTCTGTGGTGATCTACCCCCTTCCTGGGCGGTTCTGTGGTGATCTACCCCTCCCCCCCCCGTGGGCGTCTCTGTGGTGATCTACCCCCCTCCCTGTGGGTGTTTCTGTGGTGATCTACCCCCCTCCCTGTGGGTGTCTGTGTGGTGATCTACCCCTCTCCGTGGGTGGCTCTGTGGTGATTTACCCGCCCCCACCCTGTGGGCGTCTCTGTGGTGATCTACCCCCCCTTCCGTGGTCATCTCTGTGGTGATCTACCCCCCTCCCTTCCGTGGTCATCTCTGTGGTGATCTACCCCCCCCTTCCGTGGTCATCTCTGTGGTGATCTACCCTCCCCCCCACCCCCTTCCTGTGGGCGGCTCTGTGTTGATCGCCGTCTGAGGATATTCTGGCATCTCTGCCGGTATTAAAGCAAGCCTCTAACTTTATTGCAGATGTGGTAAGGCTCTCGGCACGATCGTCAGCATTATCTAATATAGGCCGAAGAACGATCCGGCTAAGATCATGGTCCGGGGATACTAAATCATAAAATAGGTTGTGTAGTATTCCATGTGAAGGTGACAGACCTTTTGGACCTGTGCTGGACGAGATCTTGGAAAACGCGTCCGACAGAAATAAAAGGTATTTCCCACGGAATCCAGGTATTTTCACCAGAGGCGTTGCTTTCGCATGCAGAGACATAATAAACCTGACCAGAAGATAAAAGCGAGAATACTCCGCTGTTGGCAGGAAAAGGCTTCCCTTACAGCCAGGATACATCATCCAGACAACCAAATCCATGACGCCAGATGTCGGGTGGGAGGAAGGCCAGTTTACCGCCTGGGAGACGATCATTCCCTCCCCGTGGATTCGGTCTCCTATTCAGTCTGGATACAAGATAGAATTCGATTCTCTACCACCTGAAAGAATCATGATAAACGCAATCTCGACTCCAGCAAAACAGCAACTCTTGGAAACTCCGATTTTATTCCTGCTACAGAAGAACGTTCTGGTTTCGGTGCCGCCTTATCTGGAAGGGATTCTTAGTGAAAAAAACAAGCGGAGCTCACAGGGCTGTAATAGACTTATAGCATTTAAACAAGTTTTTATGTTATGGAAACTATCAAGTCGACAATAAATTTACTAACGAAAGATATCTTCATGGAGACGCTGGACCTGGTGGATCGTATTGCCATGTCCCCATTCACGAGAATCCTCAAAAGTGTCTAAGAATAGCTATCCATGCAAGGTCGCCTTCATCATCCACAATTCCAGGCTCTTCCTTTTGGCCTTTCCTCAGCACCAAGAATATTCAAGAAGATCACAGCGGAGGTCTCGGGCAAGGAATATTACTTATACCTTACCTAGACGACTTCCTTCCAGCCAAGTCAGAATCGGTGATTCAGGAACAAATAATCGGAGTAAAGGACTGCGTGGAATCTTTGGGATGGATGATAAATATGGAGAAGTCAGAACTCTATCCAAGCAAACAAAAGATATTTTCGGGAATCCAACTAGATTCCCATCCGATGACTTCCTTTTTATCTCAGAGACAGAAACAAGGAGGAAGTTTTTACAATCCAGGAAAGTTTCAATAACGACCATTATGGTGCTTCTGACGGTAACTGTCCCAGCTGTCCTGTAGGCCCTTTTGAGAGTCCTTCAATCCTTCCTTCGAAAGACTTGGGGTAAAAGTCAATGCTCTCAAGACAAGAAAGTTGTCATTCTCCAGCCGCTAAAGCTCTCCCTATGGTGGTGGCTCATACAGAAGAACCTAAACCACAGAGTCCTTTGGCGTCAATTAGATCAGGTGGTCATTACCATGGATGCAAACGGTTCAGGATGGGGGCTCATTCTGCCCATCACATGATTCAGGGGTCCCGCAACCAGTTCACGATACAATGCTCTTCCAATGTAAAAGAACTAATGGCAGTCCTGAATGCTCTAAAAGGGTTCCTCCCAGAAATTCGGAATCTCAATGTGAAAATCCTGTTGGATACTGTCGTATATGTCAACAAACGGGGAGGAACCAGAAGCAATTTACTGGCCTCGGTAGCTGCCCAGATCTTCAGACCGGCCGAAAATCATCGTTGTTCAATCCCAGCGGTACATTTGAAAGGGGAACAGAAAGTACAACCCCTCAGAGAGGGTGAGTGGTCATTAAACAAGACGGTGTTCAATCAGATATGTGAGAGGTGGGGAATTCCAATGCGGGATCTGTTTGTATCCGAGACCAACAAGAAAGTAGACCTCTTCTGCTCCCTATCTCATCTGGACAATCATTTCAAGGTGGATGCCTTCTCCGCTCCTTGGCCAAAGGGCCTTTTGTATGCATTCCGCGCCCCCACCCCGTTGTCTCTCATTCCAAGGACATTGACCAAGGTGGTAGAAGAAAACCGCCATGTGATTCTAGTGGCCCAAGAGAGCCTGGTTTCCTTTCCTTTTCCAGTTGTCAAAGGGGAGGTATTGGAGTCTCTCTCAGATTCCAGAACTTCTACTGCAGGGTCCAGCGGTACAGCCGAACGATCCGCATCTCAGACCATCAGCTTGGATTATGAACGAACCATCTTGAAGAGTAGAGGCCTTTCTCTACTGTTATCACTACTCATCTTAAAAGTAGAAAGCCAGTGAAATCTACAATCTATAACAGGATCTGGAAGGCTTTCCTTCTATGGTTCCGGATGTAAGAACTATCCTGGATTTCCTTAAAAACGGCTTGGATATAGGTCTTACAGTATGTAGGTTAAAGGTCCAAACAGCTGCCCTCTCAGCCATTTTGTTGCTTAAGGTGACCGCGTTAGAATTGGTGAAAAGGTTCGTTAAAGGTGCTTCTAGAATTGGACCGTCCTTTCATTCCTCTGCTCCGCCATGGGATCCTAATCTAGTTCTGTCTGAATTACTAGACTTTCCGTTTGAACCTATCAGTGACATTTCTCTAAAATGTCTTTGTTTAAAAACAGCCTTTTTTAGTCGCGGCCACTATGGCCAGAAGAATTGGTGAAATCCAGGCCTTTTCTTGTAAACCCCCTTATCTAACTATTCTGGAAGACGGAATAGTTTTAAAACCTGCCCCTTCTTATCTACCAAAGGTATTCTCTAAATTCCGTTGCCAGCAGGAAGTTTCGCTACCATTCTGCGCTCCAGGGGGGTCTACAAAATAATCTAGATTCCACAATCTGGATGTCAGGAGATGTATTCTGCAATATCTTTAAAGGGCTTCTGTCACCCCCAAAAGCATTTTTTTTTTCCCTCACTAAAAAGCTTATAGGGCGATTATTCTAAACATATTCTTGTTAACCGTTTTAGCAGGTTAATTTTGCTATAAAACGTTATTTTATATTATGCAAATTACCTTGCTACCAGCAAGTAGGGCGTTTACTTGCTGGTAGCCGCTGCATCCCGCTTGTAAAAAAACGCCCCTCCTGTGGTTGATTGACAGGGCCAGCGAGCGCTCTCCTCCTCCAGCTGGCCCTGTCTCCGTTTAAAATCTCGCGCCTGCGCCATACCGTTCTTCAGTCGGCGCAGGCGCACTGAGAGGAGTACTCTCGCTCGGCCGCTCCTTCCTCAGTGCGCCTGCGTCTTCTCTTCCGGGTGCAGCTGTGACGTCATTGGCGCACTGAGGAAGGAGCGGCCGAGCGAGAGTACTCCTCTCAGTGCGCCTGCGCCGACTGAAGAACGGTATGGCGCAGGCGCGAGATTTTAAACAGAGACAGGGCCAGCTGGAGGAGGAGAGCGCTCGCTGGCCCTGTCAATCAACCACAGGAGGGGCGTTTTTTTACAAGCGGGATGCAGCGGCTACCAGCAAGTAAACGCCCTACTTGCTGGTAGCAAGGTAATTTGCATAATATAAAATAACGTTTTATAGCAAAATTAACCTGCTAAAACGGTTAACAAGAATATGTTTAGAATAATCGCCCTATAAGCTTTTTAGTGAGGGGAAAAAAAAAATGCTTTTGGGGGGTGACAGAGGCCCTTTAATCTACAGAGGCCTTTAGAAAGTCAGACCATTTGTTTGTGCAATTGCAGGGTCCTTATAACGTTCAAGCGGCAAACAAAATACCCATTGCTCGTTGGATTAAAATGACTCGCCTTGGCCTATTCCTGTAAAGGCGTCAGCATTCCCCATGGACTGAAGGCCCATTCCACAAGAGCCGTGTCAACCACCTGGGTAATAGGTGCCTCGGTGCCGCTGTGTCCTTAAACCAAATCTGTAGAGCAGCTACCTGGGCAAATCCTTCCACTTTTTTCAGGCACTATAAGTTAGATGTAACCTCTAACAGGGACTTATCTTTTGGAAAAAAGGTCCTTTCTGCAGTAGTCCCTTCCTAAAGGATGAGTTTCTCTCTTAATCCTCCTGCTGGTGCCGTCGGGGAGGCGTATGGAAAAGATGAAGATTACTCTTACCGGTAATTGGATTTTCCCTATAGCCTCCACAACGGTACCGGTAAGTTCCCTCCCTTTTTTTTTTTTGGGGTTTCTGTTTTTCCAATATCAAATAGAAAAAAAGTCTTTGTTTCCTCGGAATCGTATGATTTGTTTATATAATTTTATAACTGTATTTCTTCTGCATCACGTCCGTGTCCTAGGCTACTTACTGGAGGAATTAATGAATACAGGCTACAAAATTCAACAACAATTAGTAGCCCAGAAAAAGTAGTGGGCAACATTAGAAAACCCTTCAAAAAAACCAACTCAACATAACATAAATATACCTACACGAAAAAGGCTGAGACTAGAATAGCTCAAAATAAATACAAATCTTTATTTGGTCTATATGTATATAAAATGCAGTAAAAAGATAGAGATAAAATACATCAGAAAAGAAAGTGCATCAGTTTCAAAGGGGGATACCATGATTAGAGATGAGCGAACTTTAAAAAAAAGTTCGGCGTTCGGGTTGTGGTAAGTCGCGCATCCCGTTATGGATTCCACTATCGCGGCATATGGAATCCATGAGGGGCGGCTTCCACCAACCCGAACTGTTACACAGCCGAAGGACCTGGGGTGACGTCACTGTCATGTGATCAGTGCAGGGGGCTGGATTTGATCCCGTGCTGAGCCACGCCCCCTGCACTGATCACATGACAGTGACGTCACCCCAGGTCCTTCGGCTGTTCAACAGTTCGGGTTGGTGGCAGCCGCCCCTTATGGATTCCATATGCCGCGATAGTGGAATCCATAACGGGATGCGCGACTTACCACAACCCGAACACCGGACTTTTTTAAAGTTCGCTCATCTCTAACCATGATTATCTCTCTCTCTCTCTTTTTTGGTGTAGGTATACTTACTGGAGGAAGGGGAGGGGGCTTTTAAATTGTTGGTCTCCATGTTGTTTCCTGTCCCTGGAAGGCGGGATAGCCTCCTGCTGGTGATGTTGTGGAGGCTATATGGAAAATCCAATTACCGGTAAGAGTAAACGTCATCTTTTGTAGGCTCATATATAAGCTTCAAAATCACTACAAAAAAAAAAAACTTAAATATGTAAAAATTTTAAAAGATATAAAAGCTTAAATCACCCACTTTTCTGTATAATACAAAAATAAATACCTAAAAATATAAACATCATGGGTATCACCGGCGAATGGTGTAATGGAAAACAGGGTCAAAATGGCCAATTTGCCATTTTTTCTTTGCTTCTCTTACCCCAAAAAATGTAATAAAATGTGATCAAAGAGTCACGCACTCCAAAATGGTATCGATAAAAACTACAGATTGTCCCACAAAAAAATGAGCCCCCACACAGCTCAGTAGATTTAACTATAAAAAGTTATGGGGGTCAGAATATGGTGATGTACAAGAAAAAAAAAGTATTGACCAAGAGAATGAAGGGCATTCATCAGTTATGCCGCAAACGGAATGTCATTTTTTTTTTTCCAATTCCATCCCATTTGGGAAAAAAAAATTCCGCTTCCCAATACATTGTATGCAATAATTAATGGTTCCATTAGAAAGTACAACTTGTCCCGCAAAAAACAAGCCTTTATACAGCTATGTGAACGGAAAAATAAAGATATGGCTCAAGGAAGATAGACCCACTGATACCTTTTTTGTCTTTTTTTTGTTTGTTTAATTTAGTTTTTTTTAATAAGTCAAATTTTTTTATTTTTTTCTGTAATGTTTATTTCCCTCAGGACTTGTACATGTGATCTTATTGCTCATAGACTGTATTATAATGCTATTGCAGTCTATGGGGTTTTTATTGGCTGTCTATCAAGCCTCAAGGCCCAAGGCTGTCATAGCAACATAATGGAGCCTCTCAATTCCTTACCTTTGTGTCTCCACAGATGGATCCAGGAGGAGAAGTCCCCCCGAGAGATGTCCCCGTCCTCTGTATTCCCAGGACTGTCCGGAGGAGAAGCCCCCAGAGAACCATCAGGTAGATGGAGCTGAAGTCTCCCCAGAATCTGACCAGAAAGGGATTGGACCAAAGACCATTTTACATTTCTCTTCTTTAGGATGAAAATCTGATGGATATTAAGGCTGAGGTTAAAGATGAAGAAGAGGAGACGGATTTATGGGGCGATCAGCAGGGTAAGGAGGGGGCTGTCATGGGTTACCTGACTACTACTCCCATCATCTCATCATCACATGTAATAATCTCTCCTGTCCCTGTGTGTTTCCTACAGATGGACTCATAGAAGGAAACCCCCCCGAGAGATGTCCCCGTCCTCTGTATTCCCAGGACTGTCCGGAGGAGAAGCCCCCAGAGAACCATCAGGTAGATGGAGCTGAGCCCTATACACATCTATATAGGGGGGTCCTGCAGTCATAGGGGGGTCATAGATGGTGGGGGTCTCTTATGTGGATCTGTTAGATTTCCCACCCGTCTGCTGTATTGTCCTGAATTGTTACAGATGACAAATCAGGGGGAAGATGTGACTGATATTAAAGTGGAGGATGAAGAAGAGCGGATGATGGGCGATCTCCCGTGTAAGAGTGAGGTGGAGGAGGACATTCCAGGAGATGTCACCACAGGTATGGGATCATGAATGGAGGAAGGGGATTGGGAGGTTTCTTTAGGTGTTTTGCTGGAGAATACGTCAGGTTTGGATCCTCTTTACTGCAGCTACACTTCAAATTAAAGTGAAAACTACAATTAAAATGAAGTTTAATATGATTTTATTACATAAACCAGTAATAGTATACCTATATATGTACACAAAGAATAGAAAACTTACATCGCCGATCGATTTAACAACATCGGACAGACACATCGTCTGTGAAGCCCTTTTCAGGAGAAGCAGTCGGTCTTGATGGAGAGCGCCTTTTTCTACACAAAGCGTCTTTCTGTAGATGGACTTTGACCCGCAGCTGAAAAGTTCCAGCTTTTATATAGTTTCACCAGGGATCTTCACCTCCTAGTGGAATGTCTCCAGCTCATGCAGTCTGTAAAGCTCACTGTGTGTATGGTGTTTATCTGGTATTCCGGACCTCGGCGTGGCCATGTTCAGATCCGCAATAAATCAGAATCCCGAGACCACCCTAGCAGACAATGGCCAAGTCTCTCAGGTCCATGTTCATTTACAGGTCATAATGGGACAACACCAGATCAGACTTTATAAGGTGAGGCTCCAGTAAAGTAGCCCTCCGGGCAGGACCCCAGTGTTATGTACAGGAGCGGAGGGAGCGGTGACTGCAGATAGAACTTAGTTACCGGCTGCTGCTCTTCTCCTGGACACCCTGCACGCCGCTCATACATTAGGATCGGAGTTACCTCTCCTACTGCTTGGTTTGTACTGGTGACATTAAGAGCTAAGAGATTAATAAGCGCAATAGTGCCGTAGCTCTTCTCCCCATTGTTTTTATTGTATTCCTGGTTGCCAGACGCGTGGCTGCTCGTCTCCTCCTGTGGCAGACGGGTGGCTGCTAGTCTCCCCCTGTGGCGGACAGGTGGCTGCTCGTCTCCGCCTTTGGCGGACGGGTGGCTCCTCGTCTCCGCCTTTGGTGGACGGGTGGCTCCTCGTCTCCCCCTGTGGCGGACGGGTGGCTCCTCGTCTCCGCCTTGGGCGGACGGGTGGCTCCTCGTCTCCGCCTTGGGCGGACGGGTGGCTCCTCGTCTCCGCCTTGGGCGGACGGGTGGCTCCTCGTCTCCGCTTTGGGCGGACGGGTGGCTCCTCGTCTCCGCCTTGGGCGGACGGGTGGCTCCTCGTCTCCCCCTGTGGCGGACGGATGGCTGCTCATCTCCCCTTTGGTTTCTTTCTTCTGTCCTTTTCTAGGGTGGGACTTGATGACTAATTCCCAATATGTAGTGCTGGCTCATTACTGTGACCTGCGCCTCATCTTCTCCAAGTCTTTTTTTATTTATTATTATAATTATTGCTTGACAAAGGCCTCATGGAGTAGGCTTAGACGTTGCCTTGGAATAAATTGGGTCATCACCATTTAACTCAGGAGTGCTGCCTCTTCTCTGGGATCTATATATGTGTGGAGGATTGTCCGTCCTGAGGATTTTGCACCCGCCAAGCCCTTTGGACGTGCTGCTGCCTGGTCCAAGAAAGGCTGGTCCAAGAAAGTCCATGGGTGGTGAATCTACAAAAAAAGAGCTTTCCCCTTACTAGTAAAAAGCCGCTATGTCCACACTGCACTGAAGAAATGGTAGCGGAAGAGTCGCCGTTATTTATGGAAAAGCTTAGAACCCTTATTGGGGATGAGGTTTATTCGGCAATAGACTAACGTATGGCACCCGCCTCTCCTCATCCGTCTACTTCAAAATCGGTGGATCCATCCCCGGACGTAATTGATTTTGATGAAGTAGAACTTTTTTCTGGGGACTCTGATTCCTTTGACGGCTCCGGTCGTCCGTTATGTTCCCCTGAGGATACAGATTTTCTGTTAAAAACTATACGGGCAACTATGAAGTTAGAAGACGTTAAAGAACCCTTATCAATCCAGGACCAAATGTTTCAGGGATTGGGGGAAAAGAAAAGACGGGTGTTCCCTATTAATGATAATATAAGGGACATTATATCTAGGGAGTGGAAAGACCCTGAAAAAAGACGCGCTATTTCTAAAGCCTTCAAACGTAAATATCTTTTTGCAGATTCAGAATGTGACGCATGGGGGAAAAAAACCCTAGGATTGATGTCCCGGTAGCTAGAATTAAAAAAATCATCCCTCCCCTTTGAAGACATGGGGTTACTGAAGGACCCCATGGACAAAAAATGTTAAGGGCTCCTTAAAAAATCTTGGGAGTTGGGGTTGGCCATGTTTAGACCTGCTATTGATGCCACCTGCACAGCTAGGTCTCTTTCTGTGTGGACCAACCAGCTGGAATACCATTTAGTAGCCAGTAGCTCCCGGGAAGAAATCATATCCTCTCTCCCGGTTTTAAAACAGGCTTCTTATTTTTTGTCCAACGCCTCAGAAGATTTGGTGAGGCTCTCGGCCAGGTCTATAGCTCTATCAAATGCTACCCGTAGAGCCATATGGTTAAGATCCTGCTCGGGGAATGCAGGCTTAAAGAGTCGCCTCTGTGCTATTTCCTGTGAGGGGGATAGACTCTTTGGGTCCGCATTGGACGATATTCTAGATAAAGCCTCAGACAAGAAAAAGGGGTTTCCATCTGTATCCGTTTTGTTTTTTTCAGCAGAGAAAATTTTTTCGTTACCAAACAGACTCAAAACTAAAGAGAGTCTTCGGGTAGATGGCAATCCTCTAGAGGCCACGGGAGGGGATTTTTATTCAATCCTGAAACTTCTAAGAAGTCCCAATGACACCAGAAGTCCGGTAGGGGGCAGACTTTCAAAGTTTAGTCAAGCTTGAGATGCTACAGGAGCCTCCCCCTGGGTCTTAAAACTACGTGGGTCAGGTCACAAGATAAAGTTCCGTTCCTTGCCGCCAGTAAGATTCTTTACAAACAAGGCTTTTTCAGATCTATTCAAACAGGAAGCTCTAGAGTCAGAAGTCTCTTCCCTGTTAGAAAAAAGTGTCATTGTAAAGGTTCCGTTAGACCAACAGGGTCAAGGGGTTTACTCTCCCTTATTTCTGATAAAAAAACAAGTGGGAAGTTCGTGAAGGTTCTCGTTCATCCAGGTCATGGTATATCTGTAAAGAATAAATCAAGGCAACTGGACTTGCTGTAGATTTCTTGAAAACATTTGACTCATTCTTCCAACGAGCTTTCTCAATTCTGAGTTGAGAAAGCTCGTTGGAAGAAAGAGTGAAACGTTTTCAAGAAATCTACAGCAAGTCCAGTTGCCTTGATTTATTCTTTACAGATATAAGTGGGAAGTTCAGAACGATCTTCAATCTGAAATACCTAAATCACTTTATCATTCACAAAAAATTCTAAATGGAATCAATAAGATCTGCGGTGAATATCCTTTTTCAATTACATGGTAACAGTCGATCTGGCAGATGCCTATTATCATGTTCCTCTCCACAGTGAAAGTCAAAAATATCTCAGGTTTGCTGTCTATATAAAAGGAGAGCTCAGTCACTTCCAGTACCAGGCTTTGCCCTTCGGCCTCTCCAGTGCGCTACGTCTTTTCACAAATATTATAGCAGATGTAGGTAACTTTCATCTAAAAGGAATAATTGTGGTCCCCTATCTGGACGACCTTCTGATCGCCACAGATTCCTATTCACGTCTTCTCGACCATCTCAGGGTTGTGAAAGAAACCCTTGGTTCTTTAGGGTGGGTCATCAACCAGGAGAAGTCAAGTCCAATTCCAAACTAGCAGAAGTTATTTTTGGGGGTACTTCTGGACAACCACCATCTATCTTCTTTTTTGCCCCAAGAAAAACAAATCAACCTAGTAGCCCAGGTAAGAGTGTTCTGTTCCAAAAGGACAGCATCGATAAGAGAGATCATGCGATTGTTGGGGCTTTTAACGCTGACAATATCCTCAGTGAATAGGGCTCAGGCCCACTTCAGGATCCTGCAGTCTTTCCTTCTTTTATCTTGGGACAAGACACAGAGTTCCTTAGAAAATAAAATAAAAATTCCACACCAAGTAAATCACTAAGTTGGTGGACGGTGGAAAAACATCTACAAAGGGGTGCAGTGGCGGCCAAAGGACCAAGTTACAGTGACCACTGACGCAAGGGTTGGGGAGCCCATGCTCTGCAAGAAATGGTACAGGGGACATGGAGTCTCCAGATGTCTTTAGCATCCTCAAATCTGAGAGAGTTGACAGCAGTTTTCTGGGCCTTTCTAAGCTTGAAACCAACTATCCAACACCACCATGTCAAGGTACTTTTGGACAATGCGACGACTGTGGCATATCTAAATCGTCAAGGAGGGACCAGGAGAAAGTCTTTGACGGCTGTCTCGAAAATGACATTCCATTGGGGAGAGGAGAACCTAAAGTCCATGTTGGCGGTTAATTTAAAAGGAGGAAAAAATATTTTAGTGGATTTTCTCTGCAGACAAACTCTCAGAGAGGGGAATGGTCTTTGAATCAAGAAATCTTCAGACAAATCTCAGAGAGGTGGGGTCTTCCAGTCTTGGATCTGTTCGCCTCGAAACAGGAAGGTAAAAAATTTCTATTCCATCTGCCCCCAGGAGGATCTAAATCAAATAGTCCCTCTCTCGTTAACATGGCCCAAGGGCCTTCTCTACACGTTTTCACCATTCTCTCTGATGTCAAGGACTCTGAAGATAAGGGAAGAAGAGGCACAGGTTACAATGATTGCCTCTTATTGGCCAAAAAGGTCTGGTTCCCTTTGCTTCAAAATCTCTCGGCAGGGGAACCCTGGATTCTGCCTCAGATTCCGGACCTCCTCCATCAGGGTCCTGCCCCCCATCCCAACATTTAGCGGCTTGGAAGTTGAATAGGGCTTGTTAAGAAAGAAGGGGTTTTCTGAGGCTGTCATATCTACCCTGCTACATAGTAGAAAGCAGATCACGTCAAAGATTTATCTGCGGACATGGAATGCTCTTTTGTTATTTGTGGGTAGCCGTTGGGATCCTCAGACTAGTTTAGATGTAGGCTTGATTTTAGAGTTCCTGCAATCACAATTTGATAAGGGGCTTAGAACCAGTACCTGCCATAATGGAAGCGCTCATTAGTATTTGCCCCAGAAGAAGCAGGAGCATTTTCCCCCACTTTTGGGGGAAAAAGTGTCTTATAGGGTGAAAAATACGGTAAATAATAGATTAATTAAAATGAAGTCAAAATAATAATAAAAAGAATGTCTATATGAATATATGATATTAGTCTATTTTTAATTAATTTTTTGGTGTAGGTATCTAGAGATATAAATTGATTTTAAATTAATTAGATTATCAAGTAATATGAAATAATTTTCATTTAAATATCAGATGATTTTCTGTATATGTACATAATTATTGGTTCTTCCTATAGTATCAGAAAGCGTGATTACTAGGTCTGCAACGATTAATCGAGGTAATCGATAATATTCGATAACTGGATTCGTTGCCGACGAATCCAAATATCGAATAATCGGCCGATTCGTTGGCGGTACCGTTTACCCGCTTTCGCCCGCTCCTGCATCAGACTCGCATACAAATCGCCATCCGCAACGGCCACCCAGGCTCAGCCTCTTCCTCCTCGCTTGCTGCAGACTCCGCCCACTGCTGCTGAACGCTGGAGTCACGTGACACAGGGCCTCTGAGCACAGTGTGTGAGCGGCGCGCAGAGTGGCGAGAAAGTCTCCTCAGCTCAGTCCCATTCCCTCCGGACTGGGCCTAAAGATAATGTCTGCCTCAGTCTGCATGTATGATGATGACGGGCGCACGTGGCCCCAATTATGTCTGCCCTGTCCGACTCCGGGCTGGTCCTCCATGCTCCCTGCCTGCCCGCAACTAGCTGCAGGCATCACCACTGCAAATTTGAAATGGCAGGCAGTGGGGAATGGGGATGAGTCACTGACTCCCTCCGACTGGTAGCAGAGAAGTGACTGCCATGGGGGGTGGCAGACGCAGTGAGTGCACAGTGCACTAGTGCAGCACCTGCAGTTACTGTATGGGGGACCAAAAGGACTGGAGACATGATATGAGGCATGAGCGCAGCAGCCACAATAGGAGACATTGGGGGCAGCAGCCACGCACAGACAGAAGAATATTGTATGGGGGGCACAAGGAGACATATGAGGGCAGCAGCCACAATAGGAGACAGTGGGGGCAGCAGCCACGCAGACGGTCTACTGGTATACTGTATGGGGGGCCACAAGTAGACATATTATGAGGGCAGCAGTAGCAGTCTGTGCGTGGCTGCTGACCCATAATGTCTCCAGTTGCGTCATGTCTCCTTGTCTATCCCAAGTACATCCACACCATCGGAACACCTCTTCTCAGCAACGGGCAACATAGCGTGTAAGAAGAGAGCTAGCCTCAGCCCTGACCATGTGGATATGTTGTCTTTTGTACATTTTAGTGCAAAAATGTTATAATTATATAACTCCTAAAATTGTTTTAATATGGCCTTTGTACATATTTTTTCAAGTAAAATGACATAATCCCATTATTTTGTCTTTTTGTTGCTTTTTCCGATTAATCGTTGAAATTATCGGCAAATAATCGATTATTCAAATAATCGTTAGCTGCAGCCCTAATGATTACTAAAAGGAAAAAAAAAAATTAATTCGATTACATCATTAAAAAATAGTTTCGCTGATTTCATTCAGCCCATGTGGCGTGAGGGCACCCAATTGGTAGATCCAGTATTCCTCTTGTTTCTGGGGGTTACTGAATCTATTGAACGGGTTTTTGGGTATGTAATCAACGGGAGTAATTTTTATCGGATGTTTCTCTTTGTCGGGCATGGACGTGCAATGTCTAGAGACACTATGTTTTTGATATTGTCTCTGGCTATTATACCTATGTTGGTTCACATGACAATGTAGTGCTTGTGTCGTGCGCTCAACATATCGAAGGCCACACCCGCATTCGATAAGATAAATTGCATAGCTGGACTGACATGTCATATGGTGTTTTATAGCAAAGGTGGTCCCGTTTTTGTTGGAAGAGAGTGGTCTGATTATGTGTGATTACTCTGGAACATAGGCACCGTTTGGATCCGCATTTATAGCTCCCTGTTTTTTTTTAAGCTGTCTGCATATACCTTCTTGATGGGCCGTAGTATGCTGTGTACTAGGGGCCAAAATATATCTAATAGTTGGAGCCCTTCTGTAGATCATCTTGCGGATACAGGGCAGATACTTTACCAAATGGAGGTCCTGGAGTAGAATGTGCCAATGTTTTGCCAACATTGCATGTATAGTTTAATTGATGTATTATATTGAGTAATTCGACTTTAACAGTATAAACTTTGTCTAGTTTTTAAAAGTTCCTGGGTTTTAGGATGTTTCTTGATCTGACTTTTTTAGTTCGGACCTCTTGTTAGCCTTCGGTGCTTTCTACCTACTCCTGGATCTTCTTAGTAGAGAATACTTTTTAAGCGCTCTCCGTCCCGAGAGGTGTTTTATTTCTCTGCTATTCGGTCTCTCTAGGGTGCTGTCATGGGTGAAGGGAAAAATGATAAGTACACTTATCGGTAATTGGATTTTTCCTCCCTGGAGCTTGTGGTTGATGACAATTGTGTGCAATTATTCCTCCAGTGTGCTTTATTCCTCCATAGTGTAGTTAGTTGTGTTAGATAGAACACTGAATTCTTAGTGGAATGGACCCAAGAAGGTGCTGGAACCTTTATTACAGATTCTGATTGATGACCCAACTATGTCTATTCCACTTCATCCTAAATAAGTCCCTAAAAATGAGATCTGGTCCCTATGTGGCCATTAGGCTATGCAGACCTCATGGCATGATATCTTGTTCCAGGTGGAGAACTGGTCACTACTCATGTTCCCTTAAAATAATGATTCTGAAGCATCTTTTCATAAAACTATGTTCCGATTCTCTGTTATTGGAGAAAAGGAATATTGGTCATGAAGAAATATAACTGTACCTGACGAGTTCGGAAACCCTATGATATATAGCGAATATTGTGTAACGGGTGTTATTTATCGTAGTGCCCACTACTTGCTGGACATTGTACAATTGTCTTGGCAACTTCACCACCCTGTGTGCAGGAGAGTCTCTTAGTGCCTAATGTCAGATCAGGTCCGACTGTAACATTGGAGGGACACTATAACGTGACGCCCAAGTTGCATTGATGGGCTGATTAAATCGGTAGAGGACAGTCCTGGTTACCAGCAGGGCTATGGAGTCGGTAGATAAATAGCCCGACTCCTCAGTTTTTGGAACTTCCGACTCCTCTGTATTTAATATGCGACTGTATTTTATACATTTCCCTAGTAGAGTCCCATAGTCATGTTTAAAGTTTAAGCTAACAATCTGAGTTTACAAGTTTTTATAGCCTTAGCTGAATGACAGCAGTTTTTCAAATGGTTTACAGCTTCAGTCTAGTCCTGCAAAAAATTTATTTACCTAATCAGTTATCAGTGAGAGGCTAGGTTAACCATGGGCGTTGCGATCCCTGTAACGGCGGAACACAACGGAAAGTAGAAGTATTGCCGCTCCTTAACTGTGCGTCGCATGCCCTATAGTGAAGCATATGAAAAGCATGCTTCTTCACGGTCACTTAACGTGTTCGTTTTGAGGTAACGTGACGCACTGCATGTATTGGCCTTTATTCTTACAGTAGACAAGTAATTAATTATAACTTTTTGTGAATTGGGACATTTAAACTTGCTTTTTTATTTTTTTATTCCAATTTAAATTTAGTAGGAGTCGGAGTCGGTTCTTTTTGACGACTCCGACTCCAGGTACCCAAAATTGCCTCCGACTCCACAGCCCTGGTTACCAGACAAGCTTTCGATGCTTATCAGCTTTTTGAGTTGTATCAGGTCTGGGCTTCTGTAATAAAAGTGATCACTGAGTGTAGAGCAGAGTCCTGGGCACTATCACTGATACATGTTATAGAATGGAAACTATAGAGGAAGGACACTTCTGGATTTGGTAAAGAAAAAAAAAACTATAGGGGTCATTTATCAAAATGGTGTAAAGTAGAACTGGCTTAGTTGCCCATAGCAAGCAATCAGATTCCATCTTTCATTTTGGACAGCTCCTTTAGAAAATGAAAGGAGGAATCTGATTGGTTGCTTTGGAAAACTAAGGTAGTTCTACTTTACACCAGTTTGATAAATTACCCCTATGTGTGTTTGTAGAGTAATACGAATTTTATAAATTTTGTTTACTTTGGCTTTTCACAAATACCCACTTTTAATCCTTACAGAAAATCTCAGTAGGAGCTCTGAAGAAAACTTCATGTTATCACAGAATAATAAAGTAGAAGATGAAGATCTCATGCAGCGCTCATTACAAGAAAACCTCATTACCATAAATGGGCATCCTGGACTTCATAATACTGATCTGTCACATCCAGCTAAGTGTGAGGAACCTTCTCCGGACCAATCACAGATTGGTGCCACAAGTACAGATCAGAAAGACGAAACAAGTTTTCAGTGCTGGGAATGTGGAAAACAGTTTCCATACCGCTCAGGTCTTCTTATGCACAGAAAAATTCACATAGAAGTGAAGCTATACTCCTGTTCAGAATGTGGGAAACGTTTCGCAGACAAACCAAGACTTGTTGCCCATGAAAAAATTCACTCAAGGGAGAAACCATATTCATGTTCAGAATGTGGGAAATGCTTTGCAAATAGATCATCTCTTGTTACCCATGAGAGAACTCACACAGGAGAGAAGCCATATTCGTGTTTAGAATGCGGGAAAAGTTACACAACTAAATCACAACTCCTTAACCATGACAGAGTTCACACAGGAGAGAAGCCGTATTCATGTTCATTATGTGGGAAACGTTTTAGATATAAATCACAGTTTGGTTATCATGAGAGAAGTCACACAGGAGAAAAGCCATACAAATGTTCTGAATGTGGGAAATGTTTTCCTGATAAAGTACAACTTGCTCTCCATCAGAGAGTTCACACAGGAGAGAGGCCGTATTCATGTTCAGAATGTGGGAAATGCTTTACAGCGAAATCAGGTCTTTCTGCACATCAGAGAAGTCACACAGAAGAAAAGCCATACTCATGTCCTGAATGTGGAAAATGTTTTCGTTATAAAAAACAACTTGCTAGCCATAAGAGACTTCACACAGGAGAGGGACTGTATTCATGTTCAGAATGTGGGAAATGTTTCACAGAAAAATCACCTCTTGTTGTACATGAGCGAACTCACACAGGAGAGAAGCCATATTCATGTTTAGAATGTGGAAAATGTTTTGCTGTTAACGCAAGTCTTATTAAACATCAGAAAACTGGGAAATGTGTTCCTACTAAATCACAACTTTAGTCATATCAGAGTTCACACAGAAGAAAAGCTGTAATCATGTTCAGAATGTGGGAAATGTTTCTTAAAAAGGGAAAATTGGGTTATACATGAGAAAAATCACAAAGGATAGGGTTATTTATGTCCAGAATGTGGGAAATATTGTTCAAGTAAATCAAATCTTGCTGGACATGTCAGAGTTCACATGGGAGAGAAGCCGTATTCATGTTCAGAATGTAAGAATTGTTTTATTTCTACAGCCAGTTGTATGCATCATCAGAAAAGTTACTGTAGAGAAGCCAATTTGATGTTCTTCATATCGAAAATGTTTTACCCAGAAATCTAATTTAGAAAAATTCACACTGAGAACATACTGTATTATTGTATGGAATGTGGGAAATGTAATAAAAGCAAGAAATATGTTTAACCTATATTGACGGTATGTGAACGAATGACACAGTGGAAAAGGAAGGACTCCCTGTGGATTTTGTATTGTTTTTTTTGTTATGTTTTTTGAAAAAAGGGAACCGGTCACCATGAAAGTGCAGTGTTGTCGCAGGTGTCTTGTTATAGACCAGGAAGAGCTGAGCAGATTGATTTATAATTTTGTGGGAAAGATTCAGTAAACCTTTTATTTCATTCATGTACATTCCTATCAGTGATTGACAGCCTTCCCTCCATGACTGTGTATACCGAGAGAGCTGTCAGTCACTGATAGGACCGCCTCCTGGACTTCAATGCCCAGAATAAGCAGGAATGTATATGTGTAAATTACAAGTTTTACTGAATCTTTCTACAAAACTATATATCAATCAGTTCAGCTCCTCCTGCTCTGTAGCTTGACACCTTCAGCTAAAACACCAAGTTCAACGTGACAGGTTCCCTTTAACGTGTCGACATATCAATAGTTTTCCTAAGGCTAGTTTCACACTAGTGTTCAGAGATCTGGCAAGGATCAACCTGCCAGATTTCTCTGGAACCGCCATTGCTGGACGCTGCCTGAATACCAGTCAGTCCCATTAACTATAATGTGGATCATTGCAGATCCAGCCGCAACCCGGCAAATATGAAGAGAATTGAAACAAGTGTGCGCAGTGGTATTTGTCTGGAAGATTCTGGGCATATTTGCCAGCTTGTGGTTGGACCTCCACTGGTCCCCATTATAGTTAATGGGGACCAGCGGGCATTAAGGCATTGTGTCCGGAAACGCTGGATCTAGAGAGCTTCTGTAAGCTGTTCACTACCGAAACAGCCCGACTGGTCTCTGAACTCTAGTGTGAAATTAGCCTTAACCCCTTAAGGACCCAGGACGAGAATGCTCGTCCTAAATGTCCGGTACTTTGTGCCCCAGGACGAGCATTCTCGTCCTGCAGGCCTTCTCTTCCCCCACATGCAGTGTCGTAATCTGCGGCAAGGGCCCGGCTGTTACTGACAGCCGGACCACTGCTGCATCCACTAACATCGGCGATAACGCAGATGACGTTGGATTAACCGCTCATATGCCGCAGTCATCACTGACCGCAGCATATGGGTGGTTCGCTCTCCTTCTTCTGAGCCATCGGGTCACCGCTCTGCGGTGACAGGGACCCGATGGTTGCCATGGCAGACCCAAGCCTTTCAAAGGCCTTGCGGCTTTGAAGCTACGTGCTGCATTGAAACAGGAATCAGACCCTGTACCAACACCGGGGGGAAAAAAATGTAAAAACTGTGCTAAACAATGCCATTTTTTTTTTTGTCACCTTCCATCACAAATAGTGTAATACCAAGCGAATTTTTTTTTATTTTTTTTTTAAAAAAATGCTTTTATTTTTTTCTAGCAGAAGGACCCGCACAGGTATATTTAATTAAATGTTTCTGTGTGTATCCCCCATAAGTGTGACCTCTATGGCACCCCGCCCCCTTAACAGTGAACTCCACAGCCCCCCACCCCTTAACATTGACACCCCCCCACAGTGTTCCGCCTCCTTAAAATGGGACCTCTGCAAAAGCCCACCCCCTTAACTTTGACCTTCACAGCAGCTTGCCCATTTAACAGTGAGTTCCACAGCAGACACCCCCCCCCCCCTTTACAGTTACCTCTACAGGGGCCCGTCCCCCCTTTAACAGTGACCTTTACAGCACCCTGCCCCTTAACACTGACCACCATAGCAGACCGTCCCCTTAACTGTGATCTCCTCCGACCCCTGCCCCTTTAATAGTGACTGCCACAGTACCCCGTTCCCTTAACAGTAACCTCCACAGTACCCCGCGCCCATAATAGTGACCTCCACATTACCCTGAAACTGCACTGCTTTTAACATCCAGAAGAGACCCCAGCCATAGTTGGACTAGCAGTAACAGCCTGGTGTAGTCAATCGCTGATATGGTAGACAATCCCTGGATTTTCCTAAGTCATGACGGAAAGTCATGATTTTATTAAAGACACGGAGGCGAGTATTGCTGACTCTTTCTTTACTAGTTTCCATAGCAGCAAAGAAAGATAAACAAAACTCTCAACCAATCACAGAGATACCCCTCCCCACCATGAGTCCATAAGTAGGTCCCCCCTCCATGGTAACTTCCTCTTTCTTTGAGCGAAAAACAACTCCAACCCGGAAGAGAACGCCTTCCACCGCAACTGAACTTGAACTTGGAGGGCAACCGAAGAACCGGAACAGGAACACCGGACAACCGGAACCATCAGAAGAACTTGACACACAGTACGAGCCAGGCGAAATCAACCTGAGGAAAAAGAAAAGAGAAAAAAACAGCATGGTAATATCGTCGTCGTCGGGAATAAAATCAGACCAAACACAACACCAGGCATAGCAATCAATAAATACTTTCAAACACCAACATTGACACAGAGCCGCCAATGACCACGGACGGGAAGGCGACCACCAAACAAAATGAGGGAGGGAAACAAGGGAGGGGCAATACTCGCCTCCGTGTCTTTAATAAAATCATGACTTTCCGTCATGACTTAGGAAAATCCAGGGATTTTATCACAAGACATGGAGGCTCCTATTGCTAGTTTAAAGCTAAGAGTACCGAAGAAAAAGCGTGAGGCGGAGGTCGGAAATAGAACTCTCTAAAGGTATTGGCTCTAGACCAGTCCGCCAACTTAAGGATGTCCTCTAGCCGGGCGCCGGCGACCGCCATGGAGGTGGCGGATGCGCTCCGTACTGAATGCGCGGTGAAGACCGAAGTGTCAATCCCCGCGTGTGACAAGAGCCACTTAACCCATCTGGCCAAGGAGACACAAGACACCGGGGCAAAGGGCCTCCGAAACGAGATGAACAGCGGAGAGGAGGAAGGAGAACGAAGAGACGCGGTACGCGACAGATACTCCCTCACGCACAGGACCGGACAGACGGCTGGCGAATCCGGGAAGGCGGGATAGGAGACCGACCTGATGCCCGTTTTGGTCCTGCGCGAGATGTCAAAGGCAACCCCCTCCGGGGTAAAGGAGACCGCGTCGAAGTCCAACGCTCGGACGTCGGACACCCGCTTGCAGGATATGAGGCACAGTAGTGTTACCAACTTGGCCGAGAGCTGTTGGAGATTGAGTTCCGGATTAGGGAGCCAGTTAGACAAGAAGTCAATCACCACCGAGACATCCCAAACAGATGAGAACCGAGGCCTGGGGGGTCGAGATAGACGCGAGCCCTTCAGGAGCCTGCAAACCAACGGGTGGTGACCCGCCGGGCAGCCATCGAAACCCCGATGCTGTGAGGAAATGGCTGACCTGAACACACTAATGGTCCGATAGGCCCTGCCCTGGTCAAAGAGTGAGGATAGGAAGTGGAGGATCTCCGCTACAGGGGCTGTAACGGGATCCACGCTCCTGTCCATGCACCAAGAAGACCAAGATCCCCAGGCCGCCCGGTAAGCCTTTCTGGTGCCGGGGGCCCATGCGCTCTCCAGTAGGAATCTAGTCGTCTCCGATACTGAAGAGACGCCCCCGGAGCCCCCGAGATCCGGCACGCTATCAGGCGAAGCGCGCCGTCCTGAATCAACGGGTGAGCCTGACCCACTGGTCCGAGAAGTAAGTCCGGGAGAGCCGGGAGGAGACGCGGGTCGTCCGTCAACATCTCCAAGAGTTGCGGGAACCAGGCCTGCGAGTGCCAAAGAGGGGCCAGAAGCACGACCTCGGCTTCTAGACGACGTGCCTGCGTCAAGACGCGGGGAATAAGCACGAAGGGGGGAAAAGCGTAAGAGAGGACCCCCGACCAGTCCTGGAGCAGGGCATCCACCGCCTCCGAAAACGGGTCCGGCCTCCAGCTGTAATACCTGGGCAGCTGGGCGTTCCAACGGGACGCGAACAGGTCTAAGGAGAAGGGGCCCCAGATGGATTCGACGGAGGCAAACACCATGGACAGCAATTTCCAATCGCTGGAATCTAGAAGGTGACGGGAACTCCAGTCTGCATAGGAGTTCTGCAAGCCCGGGATGTGCTCCGCCACCACCGAAAACCCCCCGTCGAGGCAAAACTCCCAGAACTGTTTCGCTAGAAGTGTGAGCATTGAGGACCGAGTACCGCCCATGGCGTTGATGTAACGCACGGCCGCCACATTGTCCATCCTGAGACGAATGCATGCACACACCCTGCCGTTGGTGAAGCTGCGGATCGCGAACGATCCGGCGAGCAACTCCAACGCGTTGATATGTAATGACGACTCGTCTGAGGACCACAGACCTCCAGTGGACACGCCATCGCAACGGGCCCCCCAGCCCGAGAGGCTGGCATCGGATTCTATCACCAGATCCGGTAGAGGACCCACGATCGCTTTCCCGTTCCAAGCCTCTAGGTTGCGAAGCCACCACACGATCTCGTCCCGCGTGGGTTGATCCAACTCTATCAGGTCCGCGTAAGAGGCGCCCGCTTGCAGATGAGCAATCTTCAAGCGTTGAAGGGCCCTGTAATGCAAGGGAGCAGGAAAAATGGCCTGAATTGAGGAAGACAGCAGACCGATCAGGCGAGCAAGGTGGCGCAGAGACAGCTGGGGAAGATGGAGGGCGCGTCGCAACTCTTTGCGGATGGTCCGAATCTTCCCCGACGGAAGGCATAGGGTGCCAGCCTGGGAATCCACCCTGAAGCCCAGGAACTCCATGGACCTGGCCAGGCGGAGACAGGACTTCTCCTGGTTCATTACGAACCCTAGACCCGAAAGCAGGGAAATCGCCAGGTGGAGATGGTCTGACAGGACCGAGGGGCAGTGGGCCATGAGCAACAGGTCGTCCAGATAAATTATCAGACGAACCCCTTGCCTGCGCAGCCACGCCACAACCGGCTTCATCAGCTTGGTGAAACACCAAGGGGCCGATGAGAGGCCGAAGGGCAGACACGTGAACCGCCACAGGCGCTCCCGCCAGTTGAACTGTAACAGCTCTCTGGAGACCGTGTCTACTGGGACCGTGAGGTAGGCATCCTTCAGGTCCAGTTTGACCATCCAGTCCCCCGGGGCAAGCAGGTCCCTCAGCATGTGTATACCTTCCATCTTGAAATGGCGGTATCTGACATACAAGTTCAGTTCCCTCAGATTTATTACGGGACTGAACTGACCGCCTTTCTTCTCCACCAGGAAAATGCCACTGATCACCCCAGACGGGGAGGGTGGGGCCAACTCGATGGCTTTTTTGTCCCGCAGGGCTGACAGTTCCTCGTCTATGAGGGACTGATCGAGAGTGGAGAACCTCATAGGACGGGGCGGAGGAAGGAACGGCCGACCCGTCGTCAACTCTATGTGAAACCCCTTGACGGTCGAAAGGACCCAGGGGTCTGACGTGATGCGCTTCCAGGCATCCAAAAAGAAACGGAGCCTGCCCCCTATGCAATTGGGGAAAGAAAACGGAAGAGTTGGAGGACTTACTGACTGGACGTCTTGACCCAGCTCCACCTCTAAAACCTCTGGATCGGCCGGAAAATCCTCTGGAGGGGAAGAAACCAGACTGCTGGCGTAGATCCTGAGGCGACTGGCGTTGAAGGTAGGGGCCTCGACCCGAGCCGCGGGTCTGGTAATGGGCACGGCCGGACAGATGGCCCCTGAAGCTGCCGGCCCTGGAAGAGACTCTCCCCTGAAAGACCTTCCGCATAAAGGACTGCGCTTTGTCCAGCGCCATGAATGCCCCTACAAATTTGCCCAAATTCTTAATAAATGAATCTCCGAATAGGAGGCCATCCGCCTCCTTCCCTGCCTCGGATAAGGCCAGATTGGCTAGCTTGGGCTCAATGCGCATCAAGATGGCCTTTCTGCGCTCGATGGCCAGGGACGTGTTTACATTCCCCACCATGCAAATCGTGCGCTGCACCCAGCCACGGAGTTCCTCCGGGTCCACGGGTGAGCTCCCAGATCTAGCCGCTTCGGCGAGTTCGAAAATTTTGGTTAGACGGCCTAGCATGTCCAGGAGCTTATCTTGACAAGCCCGTAACGCGGAATCAAGGCCCCTGCGGGGATTGAACCCTGACTTTGACAGGAATTGGATCATTTTCTGATCCACGTTAGGCGTCTCGCAGACCTTATGCGGGACTAAAGGGCGGGGACACTCGGCCCGCAGTTTGCTCCTAGTCTCCTTGCATAAAGGAGTCCTAATGCGAGCCTCAAGGTACTGAGCTATGTGGGGGGACGGGACCCATTCCGCCGACCTGGGGTGATGTAGTTGGTCTGGGTCGAAAAGTGGGTCACCACTGGGGTCGACTAAAGCGGCCGAGGAACCAGCCTCCGGAGTCTTGGCCCCACTAACCGGAATTTGGGAAACCGGGGAATTATCCTCAGAAACCGGGTCCACCATGATGCCCTCAAGGTCATCCTCAGAACCGACCTGGCGGTCTGACCAAGCCTCCTCCTCAGACTCACTCTCAGAGCTAGAGCTAGGGGTGGGCTGAGCCTGAGCCGTTTTCCAGGGACGCGCTTTTTCCGCCTGGCGCGGGCAGGCTCTCTTGCGTGAACTTCGCACGCCATCCTGTGATAGAACTATGCTATCAGTCACTGGGTTTCTGGAGGCTGAAATCTCAGGTGGGGGGGCCTGGGTGGGGCCCTGAGGCACCAGAGCTTGGGAGATAGATTGGGAGATAATCGCGGACATGGATCCCATGGCCGAAGCAATGGCCTGGGATATAGATTGATGCAGGGCAAGGGCCTGGGTTTGGGGCTCTGTAAGGGCAGAGGGGCCTGCACTAAGGGGCCAAGGTGCGGCGACCTGAGCGGGCTGAACATCCTGAGAAGGAGGCCCAGAGGGGGCCACAGCAGAGGGGCTAGACATAATAAGGAGTTAGTCACTCCTGAAAAGCTAAGGGGAACGAGCAGGGAAAAAAGAAAGGGCACAGGTACCGACAAGGTGCTGTCCTCCTGCGGGGTCTAGAGAAGATGGCCGCTGCCGGAAGCGCCGAGGGAAAACACGCCCCCTGAACGGCGCGGCCGCAAAGCCCAGTCAAGGAGCGAAGTATCGCGAGATCCAGCCGCGGCTCGTTGGAGCTCCGCAAGAAGCGCGGCCTGCCCCGACAAGGAGAGGGAAGAGGCGCAAGGTCCCGCAGGGAGCGCGGGCACGAAGGCAAAGAGACTGGAGGGAAAGAAAAAAAACCCCGGGCTACGCCAAAATGGCGCCCGAGATCCCGCACCTCGCGAGATCTCTGGCGCTCCCGCAGGAGTGAACAAGCGCGCCCAGAAGAATGGCGCGCAAAGAATCTGGGGCGACGGAAACCGAGGGGGGGGGGGGAACCCCCGTCGGGCAGAAAAGTAAAGGGAGACAATAAAAGGAATAAACGTAAGAAAATATAACAATAATTATGACAAGCAAGAGCACCCAAAGCAGGAAAAAACTGCCGGGGAAATAAAAGGGGGGCACTAACCCCTAAGGGCCACTATAAAATAACAACCCAGGGGTCCCGGCAGGATAGGGGATAACCCCGGAGCACAACCTAAAGGGAAAAATAAAACCACAAGTGCAAGACACACACACACAATAATGGGTACTTAACTGCCATGGAGCAGCAAAGAAAGAGGAAGTTACCATGGAAGGGGGACCTACTTATGGACTCATGGTGGGGAGGGGTATCTCTGTGATTGGTTAAGAGTTTTGTTTATCTTTCTTTGCTGCTATGGAAACTAGTAAAGAAAGAGTCATCAATAGGAGCCTCCGTGTCTTGTGATAAAATCCACACCCTCCTCATTATTTCCCCGTCCTGCAAATGACTGGAACAAGTAGTGCAAATAGTGAACTACTGCAGACACAATTCACACTTCTAGCTTTTATTGTACTCACAAAATCCTCAAAATTAACAGCATAAAAAAATTGAAACAGTCTCCTGTCTCCTGCCCAACCTAGGTTTTGCCTTCGCTTTTTCAGGGGCATATACTCCACCCTGTATGGGGTTTTTCTTATATACAGGTTGAGAGGGGGGGAGGAAAAAGAAAAACCTTCCGACTTGTTTCTAATTATACATAAGCACATATATATTCCCAAATATAGCTCAATATATACAATAAAAATAGTTTAAAAACATTTCATATACTTAAACCTTGCTTTAAAAAAAAAAAAAAGTTAAAATATCCTCATTTTCAGTCACTGCAAGAGTTAGTATTATACAACTTTTCCTAAGTTCGCATAAGCTCCAACTGATCAAAGAAAACCCACGCCGCACATTCTGCGATCACATTCTGCAATTAAACCAATAGAGAATTGCTACTGACACTCCATTCATTGTTTCCCCGATCACCTGTCATAAATGGTCAAATAATTTGAACGCAAACACCCTTTCATTCTTTTCCTGATCACGTGTCCTAATGGGACCCATAGTGAATGGCCAGCAGTTTCCTATTCATTAGTCACGTTATACAACTCCCATCAACGACAGCCAGACCTTTCATCCATTAGTCTCCAGACTGAGCCATTTTACCATCTATCAATACAAGTAGGTATTAATAAAAATCCACTAAACCGCAAACAGCTCTCAGAGCAGAAAAAAGGAGCCTCAACGTGGAGGCCATGCGGTTGCAGCGCCCCCATTTTATAAATCTATTCTACTTCACTCCGATTGATTCTCGCTATCGGGTCCTCCCCCTGCCATCTATATGTAACCTGTTCGATCCCGATGAAGCTCACATTTTCTTAAAATGTAAGGAGACGCTGTGGTCTCCAGTCCCTTTTTTAATATTCCGGATATGTTCCTGTATTCTAGTCTTTAACTTTTTCATGGTACGTCAAGGGCACTCCAGCATGTAGACGACACCCGTACTCTCACATGTCACCTCAACCTTAATCCGGAACATAGAACCACTCCTATTTGAATGAACTTCGCCAGTATTCAGCCTCTTACTTTCTGGCTTGTGGTTGCATGGTAAACAGAAACCGCACCATGTGAACTTATGCTTCCTTGATTTCTCTTCCTTAATTGGTAAGTGGCTATGTACAAGGTGGTTTTTAATATTTGGCTCCCCTGGTATAACTGATCCTAACGCTGGGTCATATTTAAGCACCAACCAATTTTTCTAAGGGCATTTTTGATCAATCCAGCATTCCCATTAAATTGGGTAATAAAGGCAAACCTAAAGTCCTTCTTTTTCCTTATTTAATAATCCCATTCCCTATTATCATCTGGCTTTCCTCCTCTATACTTCTACTACAAACAAAAAATTTTAACAGCACTCTGCAACCAGAACTCTGCCCTGCCTCTATGACAGAAGCTGTAAGAGGTAAGAGTAATTTTGATCAAAAGGTAATAAGCCACTCGCCACGCTAAGGCCCCCTCGTGAGTGGTCCTAACACTAAATCCTACCTGTTATGGCCCATGACAGCCACATAAAATCCAGGGAGTCCTCCGGTTCCAGGAGGAGTACACAGTGGGCTCAGCATGCATGTTGGTACCTGCGCCCCTGGATATAATGGAGGCTGTTATAACACCAGAAAGGGTTAATAAGTGCAGTTGATCCCATGCTGGGCCCGCACTCCCTGGATTTTATGTGGCTGTCATGGCCCATAACAGGTAGGATTTATCGTTAGGACCACTCACGAGGGGGCCTTGGCGTGGCGAATGACTTATTACCTTTTGATCAAAATGTACACTAACGACCTCTTATAGCTTCTAGCATAGAGGCATGGCAGAGTTCTGGTTGCAGAGTGCTGTTAACATTTTTTGTTTGTATATATATGTGCCACAGTAACGTGCACCTGCAGACAGGGACGTGCTGACTGACCCCCCATTTGTGTTTCTATACTTCTACTACAATTTTCCAAAACCTCCCTTTGGTATCCCTTTTTTCCCTGTTTTGCTTTGTCCTCTAAAGTCCCGCATTTTAGAACAATTGCGATGTATACATTTTAGTTGGCCTTTCGGAATATTATTAAGCCACGGACCATATTGGCAGCAGGTCATCTCTATATAGGTATTAACATCAGTTGGTTTAAAGAAGGTTTTGGTTTTGATCATATTGCCATCCACAAACAGGGTCAATTCAAGAAAGTTGACAGTTTCATGATTAATATCGCTTGTAAGTAAATTCTTCCAAACCCTGCCGTTCCTCCTCCCATATCACCAGTCATCAATATAACGTTTCCAGAGGGACAATGTACCCCCCCCCCTCTTTATGTTCAATACACTCCTTCTCCCATAATACCATGAATAAATTCGCAAAACTGTGGGGCAAATTTCACCCCATCGCCATCCCAGTCCGCTGCAGATAAAAAGTGTCGTCAAACCAAAAATAGTTGGCACTCAAACAAAAGTCCAAACATTCTAGGAGAAATTCTCCTCGTTCAGCTGTCACCGCAATTAATCCAAAATCTTTAGGAATTACCGTATATAACGAGGTGACATCCACTGTAGCCAGCCACATATCTTTACTGTACGGACCAAACTCCTTCAATAAACTAATCCCACTGCCCGTATCCTTCAAGTATGATGGAGTACCTGCTACATATTTCTGTAGGAAAAAAATCCACAGTACGTACTCTGTCAAGGAATTAATACCTGAAACAATAGGCCTCCATGGGGGGGTCTACCAGATTTTTATGGATTTTCGGGAGATAATAAATCACCGGAATGAATGGAAAGTTCACCTTCAGATATTCAAACTCATTTTTCAAAAGGGCATCCATTTCCGCTTTAAAGGCTACTGTAGGATCTTTTTTCAAAACGAAATATGTTTTTTATCAAAAAGTAATCGGAGCATTTCTGCCTCATACTTACGATTATCTAAAACCACTTCGACTCCCCCCCACACTTATCCGAAGGTTTAATAACTATTTGGGAATTCATTTCAAGGGCTCTCAAAGCCTGCCTTTCTTTTTGAGTAAGGTTAAACTGCTTCACTCTATTCTCAGCTCTTTCAAGCTCTTTTACTAATCCTCTCTTAAAAACCTCAACACATTCATCTTCTCTAACCCGTGGAAAAAAAATTTGATTTCTCTCGTAAATTGGTGTGGGGAATCACCTCTCCATCAGGGATAGTGACTTCGCGTCTGGGATTTGAAATTGCATATTTCGCCAGATTTAGTTTCCTAATGCACATATGTATATCTAAAAAAGTTTCAAATTTATTCAGCTTATTGGTCGGTGCATACTTTAAACCTTCCCCGAAAACCCTCTTTTCTTGAAAAAATCCCAGAAGGGCTCAGATGGCAATTACCATTGAGCACTGATGATGAACAAGATCTAGACGAGTGGGAAAAACTTCTGAATGAATGTTGCTTAAATACCATGAAATTCATTATAAATAAGAGGAAAATGAAATTGAAACAAATTAATGATGGTAAAGAAAGTCTTCAATAGAAATTGACCCCTTTTAAGGGGTCACAGGAATATGGTGAAATGTCGTCAAAATGTAGAGAAAACTGAAGCTGAAGTTAAGTTTAAAAAACTTTTAAAATATTTTAAAGTGGTTGACGACTATCGAAATAAGCGAGTATATAAATGGAGAGTAAATGAGCAAAATGAGAGTTTTGACCATGGGTTGCGACTTTCGGATAATTGTGTAGGCTTACCTAAAAAGGAGAATATGACCAGCATAGACAGGGAAAACTACATCCACCCTTGTGTCACACACATCAACAAACTTACTAGAAAGAGCTATTGCCGGCCTAGCTCGTCATCCTGGCGGTTGCGGAGAATTACCTCAGTAGCCCAATTAGTGGAGGGGGAAAACGTGAAGTCCTTTGAGGGCATTAGATCCACTTTTTTAATCCCACATACGGAATTTTACAAATACTAGGGAGTACGACACTTCCTGGGTCCCATCATTAGATCCCCTCCCAGAACCAACAGTGACACAATTACACTACTACAAACTCTACACTCCCACAGAGAACCATTGCCCGGGAGTACCTGCAACATGCTGGAGAGAATGCAACCAGATCGGAACCCTACACCATATTTTATGGTCATGCCCCAAGCTGAACACAGCAGGTTTTCTTATTAATATCGGAAGTCAGCCTTATGAGGATACAACCATCCCCTGCATTGGCGCTGCTGTTCATAGGAATGCAGAGATTCCCTCCTACCATTAGATCCTCGATTGGCCACATTGTATTACATGCCAAACTAGTAGTCACACGCCTCTGGAAGAAAGTGCATGCCCCCGAATTCTCACAGGTCATTGAAACCCTTAACAAAACATGTCGCTATGACAGAACATCACCTCTCACTGTAATATCTAGAACTCGAGTGGAGTCTACATGGGCCCCTTGGCAAAAACACCACAGATTTGCCCCTTAACTGAAAACTTGAAATAAATGATCACCCCAGTAACGGAGCTTCGGAGAGTGACAGTTAGTTTGTCTGTTCTAGTTCTATTTTTCAGGATACTACACATGTCTATATGGAGTTCACAGTGTATACTATAGGGAATTGGAGGCTTATTCTCCAACCTTACCGATAATCAATGTCTCTGTGTATATTTTTGTACTCTTTCCTTTATTGTTTGAAACTATGTTTTGACAAAAATCATGTGAAAATGTCAAATTGGCTTTGGAAATACTGCGAAAAATGTAACTGCATGATTTTAATTGTACCTTATGCGCGGTATGCTGATCATAATCTTGCTTGGATGTTTGTATACTTTTAAAATAACTAATAAAAATCGAATGATTCAAAAATTTCTGTTGGGAGATGGCACCCTTCAAATATGAGAGACCTGGAGCAGTTTGCAAAAGAAGAGTGGTCCAAAATACCAGCTGAGCGGGGGAAGAAGCTTTCTGATGCTTATAGGAAGCAATTGATTTCAGTTATTTCTTCCAAAGGTTGTGCAACTAAATATTAAGTTGAGGGTGCCAGTAGATCTGTCTGGCCCATTTTTGGAGCTTTGTGAAATTCTATAATTTTTGTATTTTTTTTCTCAGGTTTTTTGTTGCAATACGCACAAAGGAAATAAACCTGTGTATAACAAAACATGTGCAATTGCAATCCTTTCCTGGGAGAAATACTTAATTTTCTGTAAAAACGTCTTCATGGGTGCCAACACTTGCGGCCATGCCTTGTATGTTCATGATCGGTCCAGAATACATGATGGTTGGGTTTCAGAAACCCTGCACCTGACCAGTCATCTGTTTCCTGCATCCGCCCCAACATATGAAAGAGCACTTTGAACAGAGGTGGCAGCACAGCTGAGATGGAAGTTTATTGGGCGTGCCAGGCTACTGCAGCTCAGCTCCCATTACAGTGGGTGTGAACACCAGTAACCAGGCATGGTCACTACTCTATAGACACATTCAGGTTCTGCCTCCACTCATAGTGCTATTTACCATGCAGGGAACCGAGGATCAGTCAGAAATCCACTCGGCACATACTGATGAACTATCCAGAAAATTGGCCTATAAGGGCTCTTTCACATGAGCGTGTCCCTTGCGGGAATCATGCTCCATGTGAGAGAGGGATCGTGCGTTCTGGACTCTGACTGATAATGCTGTGCCTCTGCCTGACCTTTCTGTAACGGAATCATACTGCAGCTTTATGTGCCTAGGATTTTGTTACAGAAAGGTCACAACGAGGCACGCAGCATTATCAGTCATAGGTCTCTCACATGGTGCGTGATTCCTAAAAGAGATTTGCTCCTGTGAAAGAGCCCTAAAACTAGGAGAATGGAAAAACCCTGAATGTTATAACAACCAATCACACGGCACCTTCTGTGTTATCGCTGGAAGGAACGTCTGGGGAGGTGGAAGTGCTTATTATGGGCAAGAAGTGTAAGAATTGTGTAAAACCCCGCAGAAAATGCATCCCCCATGTGCTGTACAGAATAATCACCGTCAGCCCACACTGCACACACAAGTACTGCGCTCCCCAACATTAGCACTAGAAAAACACCCCAAATATTGGTTTTCAAACAAAACATGTCAAGACACAACATAAATGAAAAACTGCATTTGAAGGATAAAAACAGACATGCAATAATAAACTGTACTAACAATTTAAGGGGTTGTCAGCCTTTTTGCAAGTAATAGCCTGTCCTTAGGACAGACCATCACGATCTGATCGGCCAGGCTCCGACACCCGGCACCCTCCGCGATCAGCTTTTTTGTAACAAATCCTGATGATTGTTCCTTTGTCCTTGAGGTTGGACACAGACATCCATAGACAAGGGAAGGGTGACGGTTATAAGCTGCCACATGGGACCTCTACAAATGGTTAAATATATATCCATAGAGATCATTGGCGCAAACTGATAGTCCGCGATTGTAGATATTGGAGTTTAGTCAGAAGTTAATAAAGAAGAGAGCCCAGATGTTTAGGGAAAATCATGAAAAAGCATCTGTCCATTTAGGTTTTTAGTGCCCTAGTGCAGTAGATCCATGAGTTCCACCAGTTTTATGGTTTTTCTTTTTACAGTGTTCTCTATGAGATAAAACTGACCTGTTCCCCTTATTCTCCGGGTCAGTACGATTACAGCAATACCACATTTATATAGTTTTATGGGTTTTGTTTTTACAGCGTTCCCTATGAGATAAAACTGACCTGTTCCCCTTATTCTCCGGGTCAGTACGATTACAGAGATACCACATTTATATAGTTTTATGGGTTTTGTTTTTACAGTGTTCTCTATGAGATAAAGCTGACCTGTTCTCTTCATTCTCTGGGTCAGTACGATTACAGTGATACCACATTTATATAGTTTATGGGGTTTGTTTTTACGGCGTTCCCTATGAGATAAAACTGACCCGTTCTGTTCATTCTCTGGGTCAGTACGATTACAGTGATACCACATTTATATAGTTTTATGGGTTTGTTTTTATAGCGTTCCCCATGAGATAAAACTGACCTGTTCCCTTCATTCTCCGGGTCAGTACGATTACAGTGATTCCACATTTATATAGTTTTATGGGTTTTGTTTTTACAGGGTTCCCTATGAGATAAAACTGACCTGTTCCCCTCATTCTCCAGTTCAGTACGATTACAGTGATACCACATTTACAGTATATAGTTTTATGGGTTTTGTTTTTACAGTGTTCCCTATGAGATAAAACGGACCTGTTCCCTTCATTCTCCGGGTCAGTACGATTACAGAGATACCACATTTATATAGTTTTATGGGTTTTGTTTTTACAGCGTTCCCTATGAGATAAAACTGACCTGTTCCCTTCATTCTCCGGGTCAGTACGATTACAGAGATACCACATTTATATAGTTTATGGGTTTTGTTTTTACAGCGTTCCCTATGAGATAAAACTGACCTGTTCCCTTCATTCTCCGGGTCAGTACGATTACAGAGATACCACATTTATATAGTTTATGGATTTAGTTTTTACAGCGTTCCCTATGAGATAAAACTGACCTGTTTTCTTCATTCTCTGGGTCAGTACGATTACAGCGATACCACATTTATATAGTTTTATGGGTTTTGTTTTTACAGCGTTCCCTATGAGATAAAACTGACCTTTTCTATTTATTCTCCGGGTCAGTACGATTACAGTGATACCACATTTATATAGTTTTATGGATTTTGTTTTTACAGCATTCCCTATGAGATAAAACTGACCTGTTCTCTTCATTCTCCGGGTCAGTACGATTACAGTGATACCACATTTATATAGTTTTATAGGTTTTGTTTTTACAGTGTTCCCTATGAGATAAAACTGACCTTTTCTATTTATTCTCTGGGTCAGTACGATTACAGTGATACCACATTTATATAGTTTTATGGATTTTGTTTTTGCAGCATTCCCCATGAGATAAAACTGACCTGTTCTCTTCATTCTCCGGGTCAGTACGATTACAGTGATACCACATTTATATAGTTTTATAGGTTTTGTTTTTACAGTGTTCCCTATGAGATAAAACTGACCTTTTCTATTTATTCTCTGGGTGAGTACGATTACAGTGATACCACATTTATATAGTTTTATGGGGTTTGATTTGACAGCGTTCCCTATGAGATAAAACTGACCTGTTCCCTTCATTCTCCGAGTCAGTACGATTACAGTGATACCACATTTATATAGTTTTATGGGGTTTGTTTTTACAGGGTTCCCTATGAGATAAAACTGACCTGTTCCCCTCATTCTCCAGTTCAGTACGATTACAGTGATACCACATTTACAGTATATAGTTTTATGGGTTTTGTTTTTACAGTGTTCCCTATGAGATAAAACGGACCTGTTCCCTTCATTCTCCGGGTCAGTACGATTACAGAGATACCACATTTATATAGTTTTATGGGTTTTGTTTTTACAGCGTTCCCTATGAGATAAAACTGACCTGTTCCCTTCATTCTCCGGGTCAGTACGATTACAGAGATACCACATTTATATAGTTTATGGGTTTTGTTTTTACAGCGTTCCCTATGAGATAAAACTGACCTGTTCCCTTCATTCTCCGGGTCAGTACGATTACAGAGATACCACATTTATATAGTTTATGGATTTAGTTTTTACAGCGTTCCCTATGAGATAAAACTGACCTGTTTTCTTCATTCTCTGGGTCAGTACGATTACAGCGATACCACATTTATATAGTTTTATGGGTTTTGTTTTTACAGCGTTCCCTATGAGATAAAACTGACCTGTTCTGTTCATTCTCCGGGTCAGTACGATTACAGTGATACCACATTTATATAGTTTTTTGGGTTTTGTTTTTACAGCGTTCCCCATGAGATAAAACTGACCTGTTCTCTTCATTCTCCGGGTCAGTACGATTACAGTGATACCACATTTATATAGTTTTATAGGTTTTGTTTTTACAGTGTTCCCTATGAGATAAAACTGACCTTTTCTATTTATTCTCTGGGTCAGTACGATTACAGTGATACCACATTTATATAGTTTTTTGGGTTTTGTTTTTACAGCGTTCCCCATGAGATAAAACTGACCTGTTCTCTTCATTCTCCGGGTCAGTACGATTACAGTGATACCACATTTATATAGTTTTATAGGTTTTGTTTTTACAGTGTTCCCTATGAGATAAAACTGACCTTTTCTATTTATTCTCTGGGTCAGTACGATTATAACAATATCACATATGTTTAGTTTTTCTTTCACAAAATAATAAAAGCTTGGGATTTTTATTTTTCTTTGCATCACCATGTTCTGACCTTCATAACTTTTTTATTTTTATAAGTGCGGGCTCTGTGAGGTCTAATTTTTTTGCAGAGCAATCTGTATTATCATTTATTATTACTTTTTTTGTGGGAGGTAAGCAAAATACATACGGTCGTGTGCATGAGCCCTTAGACCGATAAAAGTCCTAATGGGACATTCGTTTGTTTTGTTTAATCCATCTGATGGGGGGGGGGGAGTAAAGGACACAAGGAGGTTTTTTTTAAATATACTTCACCCCACCAATGGCTCAAATTACCATAGACTGAACTAAATTTATTATGACACTGGGTTATTCCTGCTAGAATGTGAATCTGTTAAAGTTTATTTTCAATTCCTCCCTTAATGTATCAGCTATTTAACAGAGCAAAGCTGACAACCTCAGCAGAGTCCAGGTGCTGCCCAACAAGAAAATACTTCAACCGTGGGGATGCCATGCTGAACATGGCCTTGCTGCTCGCACTACGTTTGTCTGGGAAAAGATTGCAAAGGTAACCGTCTGAAAAGACTTTCTGCAGTACATCAACCAACCAGCAGGGCTGATGCCCATACAATGATCTGCAGGCACATGAGGGGAGGAGCTCCCAGTGTCACAGCTCCTCCCACAGACAAGGTTATAAACATCCTACATCCGCTGAAAACAGGATCTGAAACCTGCATTTAGGATTGTGATTACACCCACAATCTCCTCATACATGAGCACGGAGGAAGGAGAGGTAAGAGACTGTGATTACACCTACAATCCCCTCATACATCAGCACAGAGGAAGGAGAGGTAAGAGACTGTGATTACACCTACAATCCCCTCATACATCAGCACGGAGGAAGGAGAGGTAAGAGACTGTGATTACACCTACAATCCCCTCATACATCAGCACAGAGGAAGGAGAGGTAAGAGACTGTGATTACACCTACAATCTCCTCATACATCAGCACAGAGGAAGGAGAGGAAAGAGACTGTAATTACACCTACAATCCCCTCATACATCAGTACAGAGGAAGGAGAGGTAAGAGACTGTGATTACACCAACAATCCCCTCATACATCAGTACAGAGGAAGGAGAGGTAAGAGACTGTGATTACACCTACAATCTCCTCATACATCAGCACAGAGGAAGGAGAGGTAAGAGACTGTGATTACACCTACAATCCCCTCATACATCAGCACAGAGGAAGGAGAGGTAAGAGACTGTGATTACACCTACAATCCCCTCATACATCAGCACAGAGGAAGGAGAGGTAAGAGACTGTGATTACACCTACAATCCCCTCATACATCAGTACAGAGGAAGGAGAGGAAGGAGACTGTGATTACACCTACAATCCCCTCATACATCAGCACAGAGGAAGGAGAGGTAAGAGACAGTGATTACACCTACAATCCCCTCATACATCAGTACAGAGGAAGGAGAGGAAGGAGACTGTGATTACACCTACAATCCCCTCATACGTCAGCACGGAGGAAGGAGAGGCAAGAGACTGTGATTACACCTACAATCTCCTCATACATCAGTACAGAGGAAGGAGAGGTAAGAGACTGTGATTACACCTACAATCCCCTCATACATCAGCACAGAGGAAGGAGAGGTAAGAGACTGTGATTACACCTACAATCCCCTCATACATCAGTACAGAGGAAGGAGAGGTAAGAGACTGATTACACCTACAATCTCCTCATACATCAGCACAGAGGAAGGAGAGATAAGAGACTGTGATTACACCTACAATCCCCTCATACATCAGCATAGAGGAAGGAGAGGTAAGAGACTGTGATTACACCTACAATCCCCTCATTCATCAGTACAGAGGAAGGAGAGGTAAGAGACTGTGATTACACCTACAATCCCCTCATACATCAGTACAGAGGAAGGAGAGGTAAGAGACTGTGATTACACCTACAATCCCCTCATACATCAGCACAGAGGAAGGAGAGGTAAGAGACTGTGATTACACCTACAATCCCCTCATACATCAGCACAGAGGAAGGAGAGGTAAGAGACTGTGATTACACCTACAATCCCCTCATACATCAGCACAGAGGAAGGAGAGGTAAGAGACTGTGATTACACCTACAATCCCCTCATACATCAGCACAGAGGAAGGAGAGGTAAGAGACTGTGATTACACCTACAATCCCCTCATACATCAGTACAGAGGAAGGAGAGGTAAGAGACTGTGATTACACCTACAATCCCCTCATACATCAGCACAGAGGAAGGAGAGGTAAGAGACTGTGATTACACCTACAATCCCCTCATACATCAGCACAGAGGAAGGAGAGGTAAGAGACTGTGATTACACCTACAATCCCCGGAAACATCAGCACAGAGGAAGGAGAGGTAAGAGACTGTGATTACACCTACAATCCCCGGAAACATCAGCACGGAGGAAGGAGAGGTAAGAGACTGTGATTACACCTACAATCCCCTCATACATTAGCACGGAGAAAGGAGAGGTAAGAGACTGTGATTACACCTACAATCCCCGGAAACATCAGCACAGAGGAAGGAGGGGTAAGAGACTGTGATTAGACCTACAATCCCCTCATACATTAGCACGGAGAAAGGAGAGGTAAGAGACTGTGATTACACCTACAATCTCCTCATACATCAGTACAGAGGAAGGAGAGGTAAGAGACTGTGATTAGACCTACAATCTCCTCATAAATCAGCACGGAGGACGAAGAGGTAAGAGACTGTGATTACACCTACAATCTCCGGAAACATCAGCACAGAGGAAGGAGAGGTAAGAGACTGTGATTACACCTACAATCTCCTCATAAATCAGCACGGAGGACGAAGAGGTAAGAGACTGTGATTACACCTACAATCCCCGCATACATCAGTACAGAGGAAGAAGAGGTAAGAGACTGTGATTAGACCTACAATCCCCTCATACATCAGCACAGAGGAAGAAAAGGTAAGAGACTGTAATTACACCTGCAATCCCCTCATACATCAGCGCGGAGGAAGGAGAGGTAAGAGACTGTGATTACACCTACAATCCCCTCATACATCAGCACAGAGGAAGGAGAGGTAAGAGACTGTGATTACACCTACAATCCCCTCATACATCAGCACGGAGGAAGGAGAGGTAAGAAACTGTGATTACACCTACAATCTCCTCATACATCAGCACGGAGGAAGGAGAGGTAAGAGACTGTGATTACACCTGCAATCCCCTCATACATCAGCACGGAGGAAGGAGAGGTAGGAGACTGTGATTACACCTACAATCCCCTCATACATCAGCACAGAGGAAAGAGAGGTAAGAGACTGTGATTACACCTACAATCCCCTCATACATCAGCACTGAGGAAGGAGAGGTAAGAGGCTGCGAATACACCTACAATCCACTTATACATCAGTACAGAGGAAGGAGAGGTAAGAGACTGTGATTACACCTACAATCCCCTCATACATCAGTACAGAGGAAAGAGAGTTAGGAGACTGTGATTACACCTACAATCCCCTCATACATCAGCACGGAGGAAGGAGAGGTAAGAGGGTGTGATTACACCTACAATCTCCTCATACATCAGCACGGAGGAAGGAGAGGTAAGAGACTGTGATTACACCTGCAATCCCCTCATACATCAGCACAGAGGAAAGAGAGTTAGGAGACTGTGATTACACCTACAATCCCCTCATACATCAGCACGGAGGAAGGAGAGGTAAGAGACTGTGATTACACCTACAATCCCCTCATACATCAGCACAGAGGAAGGAGAGGTAAGAGACTGTGATTACACCTGCAATCCCCTCATACATCAGCAGAGGAAAGAGAGTTAGGAGACTGTGATTACACCTACAATCCCCTCATACATCAGCACAGAGGAAGGAGAGGTAAGAGACTGTGATTACACCTACAATCCCCTCATACATCAGTACAGAGGAAGGAGAGGTAAGAGACTGTGATTACACCTACACAGCGCTCCAGATGGCGACCAAAATGGTCGCAAATGCGACCAGGAATTTGCAAATGGCGACAAGACTTTTAAGTCTTATCGCCATTTGCGACTTGTCCCACCTCTGTGCGGCAGCTTTAAGGGAGAAAAAAAACTCTCTTCAGCAGACGTGCCACGCTCGGCACGTCCGCTAAGCCCAGCCCCCGACATCCAGCCTGCTCTGCCAGCCTGTAGTGGCTCGTCCTGGGCCCCGCCCCCTCACAGAGCCCGGGAAGAGAGCGCACTTGGGAGCACTGACCGAGACCTGCAGAAGGACGGCCGGGTGCCTGGGTCAGTGCCTCCACCCCTCCAGCTCCTGACATGCGGAGTCCTGTGACAATGTGGCTCAACCTGCCCCCCTGCAGAAGGACTGCCGAGTCCCAGCATCATTGCCTCCTGCAGTTCTCCGGCTCCTGACGTGAGTTCTGTGACACTCAGTATGGCTCCTGCTGCCCTCCCTTCCCCCTTGTTCAGACTAGTAAGGTTTTCCCCCCAGTTGTTTAAAGTTTAACCCTTCAGCTCTTCATTTAGCCAGTGAGTCTCAGCCAGCACCATAATGTCCATTTACTTATAATTAGGACATGCTGTAAGATTTAGCATTGAGAAGTCATACTTGTCTATGCTAAATCCTTAGTAGAGTGGTGTCAGTAGCTACTGTCACTCAGCGCTGCTGTCACCACCAGTTATCACAAGAAAGTGTTCTGCCCCTGCCTGTATTGCGGCCCACAAACAGCACTTCCGCAATACACCGGCAGCAGCCCGCTTGCACTCTGCATCACGGATGCGAACCCATTCACTTGAATGGGTCCGCAATCACGGAAATGCAGAATGGAAGCACAAATTAGAACGCCATATAAGCACAGTCATAGTCAGCTCTCATTAACACATCAGTGTTTGGTCATTGATTTATATCAGTGATTGTGAGCCAAAACCAGGATTGGATCCTCCACAGACATAAAGTATAAGGGAAAGATCTCCACCAGTTCTGTGTTTAAAGCCGCACCTGGTTTTGCTCAAAATCACTGATGGAAATCACTGACCGAACACTGATGCCTCATTCACACAGTCAGTCTTGGTCAGTGATTTCCAGCAGTCATTTTTAGCCAAAACCAGGTGCAGCTTTAAACACAGATCAAGAGCAGATCTTTCCCTTATACTTTATGTCTGTGTAGCATACACGCCTGGCTTTGGCTCACAATCCCTGATGGAAATCACTGACCAAACACGGACGTGTGAATGAGGCTATTTTTTTTTAGATCATAATTATGTATGTATTTAAATTTGGCGACTAAAATTTTTATTTGGCTCCTAAATTTTTCAGTTTAGGAGCCAATGGCTCCTAGGGATTTTTTTTTGACTGGAGCCCTGCTACAATCCCCTCATACATCAGCACGGAGGAAGGAGAGGTAAGAGACTGTGATTACACCTGCAATCCCCTCATACATCAGCAGAGGAAAGAGAGTTAGGAGACTGTGATTACACCTACAATCCCCTCATACATCAGCACGGAGGAAGGAGAGGTAAGAGACTGTGATTACACCTACAATCCCCTCATACATCAGCACGGAGGAAGGAGAGGTAAGAGACTGTGATTACACCTACAATCCCCTCATACATCAGCACGGAGGAAGGAGAGGTAAGAGACTGTGATTACACCTACAATCCCCTCATACATCAGTACGGAGGAAGGAGAGGTAAGAGACTGTGATTACACCTGCAATCCCCTCATACATCAGCACAGAGGAAGGAGAGGTAAGAGACTGTGATTACACCTACAATCCCCTCATACATCAGCACAGAGGAAGGAGAGGTAAGAGACTGTGATTACACCTACAATCCCCTCATACATCAGCACAGAGGAAGGAGAGGTAAGAGACTGTGATTACACCTACAATCCCCTCATACATCAGCACAGAGGAAGGAGAGGTAAGAGACTGTGATTACACCTACAATCCCCTCATACATCAGCACAGAGGAAGGAGAGGTAAGAGACTGTGATTACACCTACAATCCCCTCATACATCAGCACAGAGGAAGGAGAGGTAAGAGACTGTGATTACACCTACAATCCCCTCATACATCAGCACAGAGGAAGGAGAGGTAAGAGACTGTGATTACACCTACAATCCCCTCATACATCAGCACAGAGGAAGGAGAGGTAAGAGACTGTGATTACACCTACAATCCCCTCATACATCAGCACAGAGGAAGGAGAGGTAAGAGACTGTGATTACACCTACAATCCCCTCATACATCAGCACAGAGGAAGGAGAGGTAAGAGACTGTGATTACACCTACAATCCCCTCATACATCAGCACAGAGGAAGGAGAGGTAAGAGACTGTGATTACACCTACAATCCCCTCATACATCAGCACAGAGGAAGGAGAGGTAAGAGACTGTGATTACACCTACAATCCCCTCATACATCAGCACAGAGGAAGGAGAGGTAAGAGACTGTGATTACACCTACAATCCCCTCATACATCAGCACAGAGGAAGGAGAGGTAAGAGACTGTGATTACACCTACAATCCCCTCATACATCAGCACAGAGGAAGGAGAGGTAAGAGACTGTGATTACACCTACAATCCCCTCATACATCAGCACAGAGGAAGGAGAGGTAAGAGACTGTGATTACACCTACAATCCCCTCATACATCAGCACAGAGGAAGGAGAGGTAAGAGACTGTGATTACACCTACAATCCCCTCATACATCAGCACAGAGGAAGGAGAGGTAAGAGACTGTGATTACACCTACAATCCCCTCATACATCAGCACAGAGGAAGGAGAGGTAAGAGACTGTGATTACACCTACAATCCCCTCATACATCAGCACAGAGGAAGGAGAGGTAAGAGACTGTGATTACACCTACAATCCCCTCATACATCAGCACAGAGGAAGGAGAGGTAAGAGACTGTGATTACACCTACAATCCCCTCATACATCAGCACAGAGGAAGGAGAGGTAAGAGACTGTGATTACACCTACAATCCCCTCATACATCAGCACAGAGGAAGGAGAGGTAAGAGACTGTGATTACACCTACAATCCCCTCATACATCAGCACAGAGGAAGGAGAGGTAAGAGACTGTGATTACACCTACAATCCCCTCATACATCAGCACAGAGGAAGGAGAGGTAAGAGACTGTGATTACACCTACAATCCCCTCATACATCAGCACAGAGGAAGGAGAGGTAAGAGACTGTGATTACACCTACAATCCCCTCATACATCAGCACAGAGGAAGGAGAGGTAAGAGACTGTGATTACACCTACAATCCCTCATACATCAGCACAGAGGAAGGAGAGGTAAGAGACTGTGATTACACCTACAATCCCCTCATACATCAGCACAGAGGAAGGAGAGGTAAGAGACTGTGATTACACCTACAATCCCCTCATACATCAGCACAGAGGAAGGAGAGGTAAGAGACTGTGATTACACCTACAATCCCCTCATACATCAGCACGGAGGAAGGAGAGGTAAGAGACTGTGATTACACCTACAATCCCCTCATACATCAGCACAGAGGAAGGAGAGGTAAGAGACTGTGATTACACCTACAATCCCCTCATACATCAGCACGGAGGAAGGAGAGGTAAGAGACTGTGATTACACCTACAATCTCCTCATACATCAGCACAGAGAAAGGAGAGGTAAGAGACTGTGATTACACCTACAATCCCATCATACATCAGCACAGAGGAAGGAGAGATAAGAGACTGTGATTACACCTACAATCCCCTAATACATCAGCACGGAGGAAGGAGATGTAAGAGACTGTGATTACACCTACAATCCCCTCATACATCAGCACGGAGGAAGGAGAGGTAAGAGACTGTGATTACACCTACAATCTCCTCATACATCAGTACAGAGGAAGGAGAGGTAAGAGACTGTGATTACACCTACAATCCCCTCATACATCAGCACGGAGGAAGGAGAGGTAAGAGACCGTGATTACACCTACAATCCCCTCATACATCAGCACAGAGGAAGGAGAGGTAAGAGACTGTGATTACACCTACAATCCCCTCATACATCAGCACAGAGGAAGGAGAGGTAAGAGACTGTGATTACACCTACAATCCCCTCATACATCAGCACGGAGGAAGGAGAGGTAAGAGACTGTGATTACACCTACAATCCCCTCATACATCAGCACAGAGGAAGGAGAGGTAAGAGACTGTGATTACACCTACAATCCCCTCATACATCAGCACAGAGGAAGGAGAGGTAAGAGACTGTGATTACACCTACAATCCCCTCATACATCAGCACAGAGGAAGGAGAGGTAAGAGACTGTGATTACACCTACAATCCCCTCATACATCAGCACAGAGGAAGGAGAGGTAAGAGACTGTGATTACACCTACAATCTCCTCATACATCAGCACAGAGGAAGGAGAGGTAAGAGACTGTGATTACACCTACAATCCCCTCATACATCAGCACAGAGGAAGGAGAGGTAAGAGACTGTGATTACACCTACAATCCCCTCATACATCAGCACAGAGGAAGGAGAGGTAAGAGACTGTGATTACACCTACAATCCCCTCATACATCAGCACAGAGGAAGGAGAGGTAAGAGACTGTGATTACACCTACAATCCCCTCATACATCAGCACAGAGGAAGGAGAGGTAAGAGACTGTGATTACACCTACAATCCCCTCATACATCAGCACAGAGGAAGGAGAGGTAAGAGACTGTGATTACACCTACAATCCCCTCATACATCAGCACAGAGGAAGGAGAGGTAAGAGACTGTGATTACACCTACAATCCCCTCATACATCAGCACAGAGGAAGGAGAGGTAAGAGACTGTGATTACACCTACAATCCCCTCATACATCAGCACAGAGGAAGGAGAGGTAAGAGACTGTGATTACACCTACAATCCCCTCATACATCAGCACAGAGGAAGGAGAGGTAAGAGACTGTGATTACACCTACAATCCCCTCATACATCAGCACGGAGGAAGGAGAGGTAAGAGACTGTGATTACACCTACAATCCCCTCATACATCAGCACAGAGGAAGGAGAGGTAAGAGACTGTGATTACACCTACAATCCCCTCATACATCAGCACAGAGGAAGGAGAGGTAAGAGACTGTGATTACACCTACAATCCCTCATACATCAGCACAGAGGAAGGAGAGGTAAGAGACTGTGATTACACCTACAATCTCCTCATACATCAGCACAGAGGAAGGAGAGGTAAGAGACTGTGATTACACCTACAATCCCCTCATACATCAGCACAGAGGAAGGAGAGGTAAGAGACTGTGATTACACCTACAATCCCCTCATACATCAGCACAGAGGAAGGAGAGGTAAGAGACTGTGATTACACCTACAATCCCCTCATACATCAGCACAGAGGAAGGAGAGGTAAGAGACTGTGATTACACCTACAATCTCCTCATACATCAGCACAGAGGAAGGAGAGGTAAGAGACTGTGATTACACCTACAATCTCCTCATACATCAGCACAGAGGAAGGAGAGGTAAGAGACTGTGATTACACCTACAATCCCCTCATACATCAGCACAGAGGAAGGAGAGGTAAGAGACTGTGATTACACCTACAATCCCCTCATACATCAGCACAGAGGAAGGAGAGGTAAGAGACTGTGATTACACCTACAATCCCCTCATACATCAGCACGGAGGAAGGAGAGGTAAGAGACTGTGAATACACCTTCAATCCCCTCATACATCAGTACAGAGGAAGGAGAGGTAAGAGACTGTGATTACACCTACAATACCCTCATACATCAGTACAGAGGAAGGAGAGGTAAGAGACTGTGATTACACCTGCAATCCCCTCATACATCAGCACAGAGGAAGGAGAGGTAAGAGACTGTGATTACACCTGCAATCCCCTCATACATCAGCACGAAGGAAGGAGAAGTAAGAGACGGTGATTACAACTACAATCCCCTCATACATCAGCACGAAGGAAGGAGAGGTAAGAGACTGTGATTACACCTACAATCCCCTCATACATCAGCACAGAGGAAGGAGAGGTAAGAGACTGTGATTACACCTACAATCCCCTCATACATCAGCACAGAGGAAGGAGAGGTAAGAGACTGTGATTACACCTACAATCCCCTCATACATCAGCACAGAGGAAGGAGAGGTAAGAGACTGTGATTACACCTACAATCCCCTCATACATCAGCACAGAGGAAGGAGAGGTAAGAGACTGTGATTACACCTACAATCTCCTCATACATCAGTACAGAGGAAGGAGAGGTAAGAGACTGTGATTACACCTACAATCCCCTCATACATCAGCACAGAGGAAGGAGAGGTAAGAGACTGTGATTACACCTGCAATCCCCTCATACATCAGCACAGAGGAAGGAGAGGTAAGAGACTGTGATTACACCTACAATCCCCTCATACATCAGCACAGAGGAAGGAGAGGTAAGAGACTGTGATTACACCTACAATCCCCTCATACATCAGCACAGAGGAAGGAGAGGTAAGAGACTGTGATTACACCTACAATCCCCTCATACATCAGCACAGAGGAAGGAGAGGTAAGAGACTGTGATTACACCTACAATCCCCTCATACATCAGTACAGAGGAAGGAGAGGTAAGAGACTGTGATTACACCTACAATCCCCTCATACATCAGCACAGAGGAAGGAGAGGTAAGAGACTGTGATTACACCTACAATCCCCTCATACATCAGCACAGAGGAAGGAGAGGTAAGAGACTGTGATTACACCTACAATCCCCTCATACATCAGCACAGAGGAAGGAGAGGTAAGAGACTGTGATTACACCTACAATCCCTCATACATCAGCACAGAGGAAGGAGAGGTAAGAGACTGTGATTACACCTACAATCCCCTCATACATCAGCACAGAGGAAGGAGAGGTAAGAGACTGTGATTACACCTACAATCCCTCATACATCAGCACAGAGGAAGGAGAGGTAAGAGACTGTGATTACACCTACAATCCCCTCATACATCAGCACAGAGGAAGGAGAGGTAAGAGACTGTGATTACACCTACAATCCCCTCATACATCAGCACAGAGGAAGGAGAGGTAAGAGACTGTGATTACACCTACAATCCCCTCATACATCAGCACAGAGGAAGGAGAGGTAAGAGACTGTGATTACACCTACAATCTCCTCATACATCAGCACAGAGGAAGGAGAGGTAAGAGACTGTGATTACACCTACAATCCCCTCATACATCAGCACAGAGGAAGGAGAGGTAAGAGACTGTGATTACACCTACAATCCCCTCATACATCAGCACAGAGGAAGGAGAGGTAAGAGACTGTGATTACACCTACAATCCCCTCATACATCAGCACAGAGGAAGGAGAGGTAAGAGACTGTGATTACACCTACAATCCCCTCATACATCAGCACAGAGGAAGGAGAGGTAAGAGACTGTGATTACACCTACAATCCCCTCATACATCAGTACAGAGGAAGGAGAGGTAAGAGACTGTGATTACACCTACAATCCCCTCATACATCAGCACAGAGGAAGGAGAGGTAAGAGACTGTGATTACACCTACAATCCCCTCATACATCAGCACAGAGGAAGGAGAGGTAAGAGACTGTGATTACACCTACAATCCCCTCATACATCAGCACAGAGGAAGGAGAGGTAAGAGACTGTGATTACACCTACAATCCCCTCATACATCAGCACAGAGGAAGGAGAGGTAAGAGACTGTGATTACACCTACAATCCCCTCATACATCAGCACAGAGGAAGGAGAGGTAAGAGACTGTGATTACACCTACAATCCCCTCATACATCAGCACAGAGGAAGGAGAGGTAAGAGACTGTGATTACACCTACAATCCCCTCATACATCAGCACAGAGGAAGGAGAGGTAAGAGACTGTGATTACACCTACAATCCCCTCATACATCAGCACAGAGGAAGGAGAGGTAAGAGACTGTGATTACACCTACAATCCCCTCATACATCAGTACAGAGGAAGGAGAGGTAAGAGACTGTGATTACACCTACAATCCCCTCATACATCAGCACAGAGGAAGGAGAGGTAAGAGACTGTGATTACACCTACAATCCCCTCATACATCAGCACAGAGGAAGGAGAGGTAAGAGACTGTGATTACACCTACAATCCCCTCATACATCAGTACAGAGGAAGGAGAGGTAAGAGACTGTGATTACACCTACAATCCCCTCATACATCAGCACAGAGGAAGGAGAGGTAAGAGACTGTGATTACACCTACAATCTCCTCATACATCAGCACAGAGGAAGGAGAGGTAAGAGACTGTGATTACACCTACAATCCCCTCATACATCAGCACAGAGGAAGGAGAGGTAAGAGACTGTGATTACACCTACAATCCCTCATACATCAGCACAGAGGAAGGAGAGGTAAGAGACTGTGATTACACCTACAATCCCCTCATACATCAGCACAGAGGAAGGAGAGGTAAGAGACTGTGATTACACCTACAATCCCCTCATACATCAGCACAGAGGAAGGAGAGGTAAGAGACTGTGATTACACCTACAATCTCCTCATACATCAGCACAGAGGAAGGAGAGGTAAGAGACTGTGATTACACCTACAATCCCCTCATACATCAGCACGGAGGAAGGAGAGGTAAGAGACTGTGATTACACCTACAATCCCCTCATACATCAGCACAGAGGAAGGAGAGGTAAGAGACTGTGATTACACCTACAATCTCCTCATACATCAGCACAGAGGAAGGAGAGGTAAGAGACTGTGATTACACCTACAATCCCCTCATACATCAGCACAGAGGAAGGAGAGGTAAGAGACTGTGATTACACCTACAATCCCTCATACATCAGCACAGAGGAAGGAGAGGTAAGAGACTGTGATTACACCTACAATCCCCTCATACATCAGCACAGAGGAAGGAGAGGTAAGAGACTGTGATTACACCTACAATCCCCTCATACATCAGCACAGAGGAAGGAGAGGTAAGAGACTGTGATTACACCTACAATCCCCTCATACATCAGCACAGAGGAAGGAGAGGTAAGAGACTGTGATTACACCTACAATCCCCTCATACATCAGCACAGAGGAAGGAGAGGTAAGAGACTGTGATTACACCTACAATCCCCTCATACATCAGCACAGAGGAAGGAGAGGTAAGAGACTGTGATTACACCTACAATCCCCTCATACATCAGCACAGAGGAAGGAGAGGTAAGAGACTGTGATTACACCTACAATCCCCTCATACATCAGCACAGAGGAAGGAGAGGTAAGAGACTGTGATTACACCTACAATCTCCTCATACATCAGTACTGAGGAAGGAGAGGTAAGAGACTGTGATTACACCTACAATCCCCTCATACATCAGCACAGAGGAAGGAGAGGTAAGAGACTGTGATTACACCTACAATCCCCTCATACATCAGCACAGAGGAAGGAGAGGTAAGAGACTGTGATTACACCTACAATCCCCTCATACATCAGTACTGAGGAAGGAGAGGTAAGAGACTGTGATTACACCTACAATCCCCTCATACATCAGCACGGAGGAAGGAGAGGTAAGAGACAGTGATTACACCTACAATCCCCTCATACATCAGTACAGAGGAAGGAGAGGTAAGAGACTGTGATTACACCTACAATCATCATACATCAGCACGGAGGAAGGAGAGGTAAGAGACTGTGATTACACCTACAATCCCCTCATACATCAGCACAGAGGAAGGAGAGGTAAGAGACTGTGATTACACCTACAATCTCCCTCATACATCAGTACAGAGGAAGGAGAGGTAAGAGACTGTGATTACACCTACAATCCCTCATACATCAGTACTGAGGAAGGAGAGGTAAGAGACTGTGATTACACCTACAATCCCCTCATACATCAGCACAGAGGAAGGAGAGGTAAGAGACTGTGATTACACCTACAATCCCCTCATACATAAGTATGGAGGAAGGAGAGGTAAGAGACTGTGATTACACCTACAATCTCCTCATACATCAGCAGGAAGGAGAGGTAAGAGACTGTGATTACACCTACAATCCCCTCATACATCAGTACTGAGGAAGGAGAGGTAAGAGACTGTGATTACACCTACAATCCCCTCATACATCAGTACAGAGGAAGGAGAGGTAAGAGACTGTGATTACACCTACAATCTCCTCATACATCAGCACGGAGGAAGGAGAGGTAAGAGACTGTGATTACACCTACAATCCCCTCATACATCAGCACAGAGGAAGGAGAGGTAAGAGACTGTGATTACACCTACAATCCCTCATACATCAGCACGGAGGAAGGAGAGGTAGAGACTGTGATTACACCTACAATCCCCTCATACATCAGCACAGAGGAAGGAGAGGTAAGAGACTGTGATTACACCTACAATCCCCTCATACATCAGCACGGAGGAAGGAGAGGTAAGAGACTGTGATTACACCTACAATCCCCTCATACATCAGCACAGAGGAAGGAGAGGTAAGAGACTGTGATTACACCTACAATCCCCTCATACATCAGCACAGAGGAAGGAGAGGTAAGAGACTGTAATTACACCTACAATCTCCACATACATCAGCACAGAGGAAGGAGAGGTAAGAGACTGTGATTACACCTACAATCCCCTCATACATCAGCACAGAGGAAGGAGAGGTAAGAGACTGTGATTACACCTACAATCCCCTCATACATCAGCACAGAGGAAGGAGAGGTAAGAGACTGTGATTACACCTACAATCCCCTCATACATCAGCACAGAGGAAGGAGATGTAAGAGACTGTGATTACACCTACAATCCCCTCATACATAAGCATGGAGGAAGGAGAAGTAAGAGACTGTGATTACACCTACAATCCCCTCATACATCAGCACAGAGGAAGGAGAGGTAAGAGACTGTGATTACACCTACAATCCCCTCATACATCAGTACTGAGGAAGGAGAGGTAAGAGACTGTGATTACATCTACAATCCCCTCATACATCAGCACAGAGGAAGGAGAGGTAAGAGACTGTGATTACAGCTACAATCTCCTCATACATCAGCACAGAGGAAGGAGAGGTAAGAGGCTGTGATTACACCTACAATCCCACCATACATCAGCACAGAGGAAGGAGAGGTAAGAGACTGTGATTACACCTACAATCCCCTCATACATCAGTACAGAGGAAGGAGAGGTAAGAGACTGAATACACCTACAATCCCCTCATATATCAGCACGGAGGAAGGAGAGGTAAGAGACTGTGATTACATCTACAATCCCCTCATACATCAGCACTGAGGAAGGAGAGGTAAGAGACTGTGATTACACCTACAATCTCCTCATACATCAGCATAGAGGAAGGAGAGGTAAGAGACTGTGATTACACCTACAATCTCCTCATACATCAGCACAGAGGAAGGAGAGGTAAGAGACTGTGATTACACCTACAATCCCATCATACATCAGCACAGAGGCAGGAGAGGTAAGAGACTGTGATTACACCTACAATCCCATCATACATCAGCACAGAGGCAGGAGAGGTAAGAGACTGTGATTACACCTACAATCCCCTCATACATCAGCACGGAGGAAGGAGAGGTAAGAGACTGTGATTACACTTACAATCCCCTCATACATCAGCACAGAGGAAGGAGAGGTAAGAGACTGTGATTACACCTGCAATCACCTCATACATCAGCACGGAGGAAGGAGAGGTAAGAGACTGTGATTACACTTACAATCCCCTCATACATCAGCACGGAGGAAGGAGAGGTAAGAGACTGTGATTACACTTACAATCCCCTCATACATCAGTACAGAGGAAGGAGAGGTAAGAGACTGTGATTACACCTACAATCCCCTCATACATCAGTACAGAGGAAGGAGAGGTAAGAGACTGTGATTACACCTACAATCTCCTCATACATCAGCACAGAGGAAGGAGAGGTAAGAGACTGTGATTACACCTACAATCCCCTCATACATCAGTACCGAGGAAGGAGCGGTAAGAGACTGAATACACCTACAATCCCCTCATATATCAGCACGGAGGAAGGAGAGGTAAGAGACTGTGATTACATCTACAATCCCCTCATACATCAGCACGGAGGAAGGAGAGGTAAGAGACTGTGATTACACCTACAATCTCCTCATACATCAGCATAGAGGAAGGAGAGGTAAGAGACTGTGATTACACCTACAATCTCCTCATACATCAGCATAGAGGAAGGAGAGGTAAGAGACTGTGATTACACCTACAATCCCCTCATACATCAGCACAGAGGAAGGAGAATTAAGAGACTGTGATTACACCTACAATCTCCTCATACATCAGTACAGAGGAAGGAGAGGTAAGAGACTGTGATTACACCTACAATCCACTCATACATCAGAACAGAGGAAGGAGAGATAAGAGACTGTGATTACACCTACAATCCCTCATACATCAGCAAAGAGGAAGGAGAGGTAAGAGACTGTGATTACACCTACAATCTCCTCATACATCAGCACGGAGGAAGAGAGGTAAGAGACTGTGATTTCACCTACAATCCCCTCATACATCAGCACAGAGGAAGGAGAGGTAAGAGACTGTGATTACACCTACAATCCCCTCAAACATCAGCACAGAGGAAGGAGAGGTAATAGACTGTGATTACACCTACAATCCCCTCATACATCAGCACAGAGGAAGGAGAGGTAAGAGACTGTGATTACACCTACAATCCCCTCATACATCAGCACAGAGGAAGGAGAGGTAAGAGACTGTGATTACACCTACAATCCCCTCATACATCAGCAGAGAGGAAGGAGAGGTAATAGACTGTGATTACACCTACAATCCCCTCATACATCAGCACAGAGGAAGGAGAGGTAAGAGACTGTGATTACACCTACAATCCCCTCATACATCAGCACAGAGGAAGGAGAGGTAAGAGACTGTGATTACACCTACAATCCCCTCAAACATCAGCACAGAGGAAGGAGAGGTAATAGACTGTGATTACACCTACAATCCCCTCATACATCAGCACAGAGGAAGGAGAGGTAAGAGACTGTGATTACACCTACAATCCCCTCATACATCAGCACAGAGGAAGGAGAGGTAAGAAACTGTGATTACACCTACAATCCCCTCATACATCAGCACAGAGGAAGGAGAGGTAAGAGACTGTGATTACACCTACAATCCCCTCATACATCAGTACAGAGGAAGGAGAGGTAAGAGACTGTGATTACACCTACAATCCCCTCATACATCAGCACAGAGGAAGGAGAGGTAAGAGACTGTGATTACACCTACAATCCCCTCATACATCAGCACGGAGTAAGGAGAGGTAAGAGACTGTGATTACACCTACAATCCCCTCATACATCAGCACGGAGGAAGGAGAGGTAAGAGACAGTGATTACACCTACAATCCCCTCATACATCCGCACGGAGAAAGGAGAGGTAAGAGTCTGTGATTACACCTACAATCCCCTCATACATCAGCATGGAGGAAGGAGAGGTAAGAGACTGTGATTACACCTACAATCTCCTCATACATCAGTACAGAGGAAGGAGAGATAAGAGACTGTGATTACACCTACAATCCCCTCATACATCAGCACGGAGGAAGGAGAGGTAAGAGACTGTGATTAGACCTACAATCCCCTCATACATCAGCACAGAGGAAGGAGAGGTAAGAGACTGTGATTACACCTACAATCCCCTCATACATCAGCACAGAGGAAGGAGAGGTAAGAGACTGTGATTACACCTACAATCCCCTCATACATCAGCACGGAGGAAGGAGAGGTAAGAGACTGTGATTACACCTACAATCTCCTCATACATCAGTACAGAGGGAGGAGAGGTAAGAGACTGTGATTACACCTACAATGCCCTCATACATCGGTACATAGGAAGGAGAGGTAAGAGACTGTGATTACACCTACAATCCCCTCATACATCAGCAAAGAGGAAGGAGAGGTAAGAGACTGTGATTACACTTACAATCCCCTCATACATCAGCACAGAGGAAGGAGATGTAAGAGACTGTGATTACACCTGCAATCTCCTCAAACATCAGTACAGAGGAAGGAGAGGTAAGAGACTGTGATTACACCTACAATCCTCTCATACATCAGCACAGAGGAAGGAGAGGTAAGAGACTGTGATTACACCTACAATCTCCTCATACATCAGTACAGAGGAAGGAGAGGTAAGAGACTGTGATTACACCTACAATCCTCTCATACATCAGCACAGAGGAAGGAGAAGTAAGAGACTGTGATTACACCTACAATCCCCTCATACATCAGCACGGAGGAAGGAGAGGTAAGAGACTGTGATTACACCTACAATCTCCTCATACATCAGTACAGAGGGAGGAGAGGTAAGAGACTGTGATTACACCTACAATCCCCTCATACATCAGTACAGAGGAAGGAAAGGTATGAGACTGTGATTACACCTACAATCCCCTCATACATCAGCACAGAGGAAGGAGAGGTAAGAGACTGTGATTACACCTACAATCCCCTCATACATCAGCACAGAGGAAGGAGAGGTAAGAGACTGTGATTACACCTGCAATCACCTCATACATCAGCACAGAGGAAGGAGAGGTAAGAGACTGTGATTACACCTACAATCCCCTCATACATCAGTACAGAGGAAGGAGAGGTAAGAGACTGTGATTACACCTACAATCTCCTCATACATCAGTACAGAGGAAGGAGAGGTAAGAGACTGTGATTACACCTGCAATCACCTCATACATCAGCAGGAAGGAGAGGTAAGAGACTGTGATTACACCTACAATCCCCTCATACATTAGCAGGAAGGAGAGGTAAGAGACTGTGATTACACCTACAATCTCCTCATACATCAGTATGGAGGAAGGAGAGGTAAGAGACTGTGATTACACCTACAATCTACTCATACATCAGAACAGAGGAAGGAGAGGTAAGAGACTGTGATTACACCTACAATCCCCTCATACATCAGTACGGAGGAAGGAGCGGTAAGAGACTGTGATTACACCTACAATCCCCTCATACATCAGTACGGAGGAAGGAGAGGTAAGAGACTGTGATTACACCTACAATCTCCTCATAAATCAGTACAGAGGAAGGAGAGGTAAGAGACTGTGATTACACCTACAATCCCCTCATACATCAGTACAGAGAAAGGAGAGGTAAGAGACTGTGATTACACCTACAATCCCCTCATACATCAGTACAGAGAAAGGAGAGGTAAGAGACTGTGATTACACCTACAATCCCCTCATACATCAGCACAGAGGAAGGAGAGGTAAGAGACTGTGATTACACCTACAATCCCCTCATACATCAGCACAGAGGAAGGAGAGGTAAGAGACTGTGATTATACCTACAATCCCCTCATACATCAGTACAGAGGAAGGAGAGGTAAGAGACTGTGATTACACCTGCAATCACCTCATACATCAGCACAGAGGAAGGAGAGGTAAGAGACTGTGATTACACCTACAATCCCCTCAAACATCAGCACAGAGGAAGGAGAGGTAAGAGACTGTGATTACACCTGCAATCTCCTCATACATCAGTACAGAGGAAGGAGAGGTAAGAGACTGTGATTACACCTACAATCCCCTCATACATCAGCACAGAGGAAAGAGAGGTAAGAGACTGTGATTACACCTACAATCCCCTCATACATCAGTACAGAGGAAGGAGAGGTAAGAGACTGTGATTACACTTACAATCCGCTCATACATCAGCACAGAGGAAGGAGAGGTAAGAGACTGTGATTACACTTACAATCCCCTCATACATCAGCACAGAGGAAGGAGAGGTAAGAGACTGTGATTACACCTACAATCCCCTCATACATCAGCACAGAGGAAGGAGAGGTAAGAGACTGTGATTACACTTACAATCCCCTCATACATCAGCACAGAGGAAGGAGATGTAAGAGACTGTGATTACACCTGCAATCTCCTCAAACATCAGTACAGAGGAAGGAGAGGTAAGAGACTGTGATTACACCTGCAATCCCCTCATACATCAGCACGAAGGAAGGAGAAGTAAGAGACTGTGATTACAACTACAATCCCCTCACACATCAGTACAGAGGAAGGAGAGGTAAGAGACTGTGAATACACCTACAATCCTCTCATACATCAGCACAGAGGAAGGAGAGGTAAGAGACTGTGATTACACCTACAATCCCCTCATACATCAGCACGGAGGAAGGAGAGGTAAGAGACTGTGATTACACCTTCAATCTCCTCATACATCAGTACAGAGGGAGGAGAGGTAAGAGACTGTGATTACACCTACAATCCCCTCATACATCAGTACAGAGGAAGGAGAGGTAAGAGACTGTGATTACACCTACAATCCCCTCATACATCAGCACAGAGGAAGGAGAGGTAAGAGACTGTGATTACACCTACAATCCCCTCATACATCAGTACAGAGGAAGGAGAGGTAAGAGACTGTGATTACACCTGCAATCTCCTCATACATCAGCACAGAGGAAGGAGAGGTAAGAGACTGTGATTACACTTACAATCCCCTCATACATCAGCACAGAGGAAGGAGAGGTAAGAGACTGTGATTACACCTGCAATCTCCTCATACATCAGTACAGAGGAAGGAGAGGTAAGAGACTGTGATTACACCTACAATCTCCTCATACATCAGCAAAGAGGAAGGAGAGGTAAGAGACTGTGATTACACCTACAATCCCCTCATACATCAGTACGGAGGAAGGAGAGGTAAGAGACTGTGATTACACCTACAATCCCCTCATACATCAGCACGGAGGATGGAGAGGTAAGAGACTGTGATTAATCCTACAATCTCCTCATACATCAGTACAGAGGAAGGAGAGGTAAGAGACTGTGATTACACCTACAATCCCCTCATACATCAGTACAGAGAAAGGAGAGGTAAGAGACTGTGATTACACCTACAATCCCCTCATACATCAGTACAGAGAAAGGAGAGGTAAGAGACTGTGATTACACCTACAATCCCCTCATACATCAGCAGAGAGGAAGGAGAGGTAATAGACTGTGATTACACCTACAATCCCCTCAAACATCAGCACAGAGGAAGGAGAGGTAAGAGACTGTGATTACACCTACAATCCCCTCATACATCAGTACAGAGGAAGGAGAGGTAAGAGACTGTGATTACACTTACAATCCGCTCATACATCAGCACAGAGGAAGGAGAGGTAAGAGACTGTGATTACACTTACAATCCCCTCATACATCAGCACAGAGGAAGGAGAGGTAAGAGACTGTGATTACACCTACAATCTCCTCATACATCAGCACAGAGGAAGGAGAGGTAAGAGACTGTGATTACACCTACAATCCCCTCATACATCAGTACAGAGAAAGGAGAGGTAAGAGACTGTGATTACACCTACAATCCCCTCATACATCAGTATAGAGGAAGGAGAGGTAAGAGACTGTGATTACACCTACAATCCCTTCATACATCAGCACGGAGGAAGGAGAGGTAAGAGACTGTGATTACACCTACAATCCCCTCATATATCAGCACAGAGGAAGGAGAGGTAAGAGGCTGTGATTACACCTGCAATCACCTCATACATCAGCAGGAAGGAGAGGTAAGAGACTGTGATTACACCTACAATCCCCTCATACATTAGCAGGAAGGAGAGGTAAGAGACTGTGATTACACCTACAATCTCCTCATACATCAGTACAGAGGAAGGAGAGGTAAGAGACTGTGATTACACCTACAATCCCCTCATACATCAGCACAGAGGAAGGAGAGGTAAGAGACTGTGATTACACCTGCAATCACCTCATACATCAGTATGGAGGAAGGAGAGGTAAGAGACTGTGATTACACTTACAATCCCCTCATACATCAGCACAGAGGAAGGAGAGGTAAGAGACTGTGATTACACCTGCAATCTCCTCATACATCAGTACAGAGGAAGGAGAGGTAAGAGACTGTGATTACACCTACAATCTCCTCATACATCAGCAAAGAGGAAGGAGAGGTAAGAGACTGTGATTACACCTACAATCCCCTCATACATCAGTACGGAGGAAGGAGAGGTAAGAGACTGTGATTACACCTACAATCCCCTCATACATCAGCACGAAGGATGGAGAGGTAAGAGACTGTGATTACACCTACAATCTCCTCATAAATCAGTACAGAGGAAGGAGAGGTAAGAGACTGTGATTACACCTACAATCCCCTCATACATCAGTACAGAGAAAGGAGAGGTAAGAGACTGTGATTACACCTACAATCCCTCATACATCAGTACAGAGAAAGGAGAGGTAAGAGACTGTGATTACACCTACAATCCCTCATACATCAGCATAGAGGAAGGAGAGGTAAGAGACTGTGATTACACCTACAATCTCCTCATACATCAGCACAGAGGAAGGAGAGGTAAGAGACTGTGATTACACCTACAATCCCTCATACATCAGCACAGAGGAAGGAGAGGTAAGAGACTGTGATTAAACCTACAATCCCCTCATACATCAGCACGGAGGAAGGAGAGGTAAGAGACTGTGATTACACCTACAATCCCCTCATACATCAGCACAGAGGAAGGAGAGGTAAGAGACTGTGATAACACCTACAATCCCCTCATACATCAGCACAGAGGAAGGAGAGGTAAGAGACTGTGATTAAACCTACAATCCCTCATACATCAGCACGGAGGAAGGAGAGGTAAGAAACTGTGATTACACCTACAATCCCATCATACATCAGCACAGAGGAAGGAGAGGTAAGAGACTGTGATTACACCTACAATCTCCTCATACATCAGCACAGAGGAAGGAGAGGTAAGAGACTGTGATTACACCTACAATCTCCTCATACATCAGCACAGAGGAAGGAGAGGTAAGAGACTGTGATTACACCTACAATCTCCTCATACATCAGCATGGAGAAAGGAGAGGTAAGAGACTGTGATTACACCTACAATCTCCTCATACATCAGCACAGAGGAAGGAGAGGTAAGAGACTGTGATTACACCTACAATCTCCTCATACATCAGTACAGAGGAAGGAGAGGTAAGAGACTGTGATTACACCTACAATCCCCTCATACATCAGCACAGAGGAAGGAGAGGTAAGAGACTGTGATTACACCTACAATCCCCTCATACATCAGCACAGAGGAAGGAGAGGTAAGAGACTGTGATTACACCTACAATCCCCTCATACATCAGCACGGAGGAAGGAGAGGTAAGAGACTGTGATTACACCTACAATCCCCTCATACATCAGCACAGAGGAAGGAGAGGTAAGAGACTGTGATAACACCTACAATCCCTCATACATCAGCACAGAGGAAGGAGAGGTAAGAGACTGTGATTAAACCTACAATCCCCTCATACATCAGCACGGAGGAAGGAGAGGTAAGAAACTGTGATTACACCTACAATCCCATCATACATCAGCACAGAGGAAGGAGAGGTAAGAGACTGTGATTACACCTACAATCTCCTCATACATCAGCACAGAGGAAGGAGAGGTAAGAGACTGTGATTACACCTACAATCCCCTCATACATCAGCACAGAGGAAGGAGAGGTAAGAGACTGTGATTACACCTACAATCCCCTCATACATCAGCACAGAGGAAGGAGAGGTAAGAGACTGTGATTACACCTACAATCCCCTCATACATCAGCACAGAGGAAGGAGAGGTAAGAGACTGTGATTACACCTACAATCTCCTCATACATCAGCACAGAGGAAGGAGAGGTAAGAGACTGTGATTACACCTACAATCTCCTCATACATCAGCACGGAGGAAGGAGAGGTAAGAGACTGTGATTACACCTACAATCCCCTCATACATCACCACAGAGGAAGGAGAGGTAAGAGACTGTGATTACACCTACAATCCCCTCATACATCAGTACAGAGGAAGGAGAGGTAAGATACTGTGATTACACCTACAATCCTCTCATACATCAGCACAGAGGAAGGAGAGGTAAGAGACTGTGATTACACCTACAATCCCCTCATACATCAGTATAGAGGAAGGAGAGGTAAGAGACTGTGATTACACCTACAATCCCTCATACATCAGCACAGAGGAAGGAGAGGTAAGAGACTGTGATTACACCTACAATCCCCTCATACATCAGCACAGAGGACGGAGAGGTAAGAGACTGTGATTACACCTACAATCCCCTCATACATCAGTACAGAGGAAGGAGAGGTAAGAGACTGTGATTACACCTACAATCCCCTCATACATCAGCACAGAGGAAGGAGAGGTAAGAGACTGTGATAACACCTACAATCCCTCATACATCAGCACAGAGGAAGGAGAGGTAAGAGACTGTGATTAAACCTACAATCCCTCATACATCAGCACGGAGGAAGGAGAGGTAAGAAACTGTGATTACACCTACAATCCCATCATACATCAGCACAGAGGAAGGAGAGGTAAAAGACTGTGATTACACCTACAATCCCCTCATACATCAGTACAGAGGAAGGAGAGGTAAGAGACAGTGATTACACCTACAATCCCCTCATACATCAGTACAGAGAAAGGAGAGGTAAAAGACTGTGATTACACCTACAATCTCTTCATACATCAGTACAGAGGAAGGAGAGGTAAGAGACTGTGATTACACCTACAATCCCCTCATACATCAGTACTGAGGAAGGAGAGGTAAGAGACTGTGATTACACCTACAATCCCCTCATACATCAGTACTGAGGAAGGAGAGGTAAGAGACTGTGATTACACCTACAATCCCCTCATACATCAGTATAGAGGAAGGAGAGGTAAGAGACTGTGATTACACCTACAATCCCCTCATACATCAGTACAGAGGAAGGAGAGGTAAGAGACTGTGATTACACTTACAATCCGCTTATACAACAGCACAGAGGAAGGAGAGGTAAGAGACTGTGATTACACTTACAATCCCCTCATACATCAGCACAGAGGAAGGAGAGGTAAGAGTCTGTGATTACACCTACAATCCCCTCATACATCAGCACAGAGGAAGGAGAGGTAAGAGTCTGTGATTACACCTACAATCCCCTCTTACATCAGCACAGAGGAAGGAGAGGTAAGAGTCTGTGATTACACCTACAATCCCCTCATACATAAGTATGGAGGAAGGAGAGGTAAGAGACTGTGATTACACCTACAATCCCCTCATACATCAGCACAGAGGAAGGAGAGGTAAGAGACTGTGATTACACCTACAATCCCTCATACATCAGCACAGAGGAAGGAGAGGTAAGAGACTGTGATTACACCTACAATCACCTCATACATCAGCACAGAGGAAGGAGAGGTAAGAGACTGTGATTACACCTACAATCCCCTCAAACATCAGCACAGAGGAAGGAGAGGTAAGAGACTGTGATTACACCTGCAATCTCCTCATACATCAGTACAGAGGAAGGAGAGGTAAGAGACTGTGATTACACCTACAATCCCTCATACATCAGCACAGAGGAAGGAGAGGTAAGAGACTGTGATTACACCTGCAATCACCTCATACATCAGCACAGAGGAAGGAGAGGTAAGAGACTGTGATTACACTTACAATCCCCTCATACATCAGCACAGAGGAAGGAGAGGTAAGAGACTGTGATTACACCTGCAATCTCCTCATACATCAGTACAGAGGAAGGAGAGGTAAGAGACTGTGATTACACCTACAATCTCCTCATACATCAGCAAAGAGGAAGGAGAGGTAAGAGACTGTGATTACACCTACAATCCCCTCATACATCAGTACGGAGGAAGGAGAGGTAAGAGACTGTGATTACACCTACAATCCCTCATACATCAGCACGAGAGGATGGAGAGGTAAGAGACTGTGATTACACCTACAATCTCCTCATAAATCAGTACAGAGGAAGGAGAGGTAAGAGACTGTGATTACACCTACAATCCCCTCATACATCAGTACAGAGAAAGGAGAGGTAAGAGACTGTGATTACACCTACAATCCCCTCATACATCAGTACAGAGAAAGGAGAGGTAAGAGACTGTGATTACACCTACAATCCCCTCATACATCAGCATAGAGGAAGGAGAGGTAAGAGACTGTGATTACACCTACAATCTCCTCATACATCAGCACAGAGGAAGGAGAGGTAAGAGACTGTGATTACACCTACAATCTCCTCATACATCAGCACAGAGGAAGGAGAGGTAAGAGACTGTGATTACACCTACAATCCCCTCATACATCAGCACGGAGGAAGGAGAGGTAAGAGACTGTGATTACACCTACAATCCCTCATACATCAGCACAGAGGAAGGAGAGGTAAGAGACTGTGATTACACCTACAATCCCTCATACATCAGCACAGAGGAAGGAGAGGTAAGAGACTGTGATTACACCTACAATCCCCTCATACATCAGCACGGAGGAAGGAGAGGTAAGAAACTGTGATTACACCTACAATCCCATCATACATCAGCACAGAGGAAGGAGAGGTAAGAGACTGTGATTACACCTACAATCTCCTCATACATCAGCACAGAGGAAGGAGAGGTAAGAGACTGTGATTACACCTACAATCTCCTCATACATCAGCACAGAGGAAGGAGAGGTAAGAGACTGTGATTACACCTACAATCTCCTCATACATCAGCATGGAGAAAGGAGAGGTAAGAGACTGTGATTACACCTACAATCTCCTCATACATCAGCACAGAGGAAGGAGAGGTAAGAGACTGTGATTACACCTACAATCCCCTCATACATCAGTACAGAGGAAGGAGAGGTAAGAGACTGTGATTACACCTACAATCCCCTCATACATCAGCACGGAGGAAGGAGAGGTAAGAGACTGTGATTACACCTACAATCCCCTCATACATAAGTATGGAGGAAGGAGAGGTAAGAGACTGTGATTACACCTACAATCCACTCATACATCAGTACAGAGGAAGGAGAGGTAAGAGACTGTGATTACACCTACAATCCCCTCATACATCAGCACAGAGGAAGGAGAGGTAAGAGACTGTGATTAAACCTACAATCCCCTCATACATCAGCACGGAGGAAGGAGAGGTAAGAAACTGTGATTACACCTACAATCCCATCATACATCAGCACAGAGGAAGGAGAGGTAAGAGACTGTGATTACACCTACAATCTCCTCATACATCAGCACAGAGGAAGGAGAGGTAAGAGACTGTGATTACACCTTCAATCCCCTCATACATCAGCACAGAGGAAGGAGAGGTAAGAGACTGTGATTACACCTACAATCTCCTCATACATCAGCACAGAGGAAGGAGAGGTAAGAGACTGTGATTACACCTACAATCCCCTCATACATCAGCACAGAGGAAGGAGAGGTAAGAGACTGTGATTACACCTACAATCTCCTCATACATCAGCACAGAGGAAGGAGAGGTAAGAGACTGTGATTACACCTACAATCTCCTCATACATCAGCACGGAGGAAGGAGAGGTAAGAGACTGTGATTACACCTACAATCCCCTCATACATCACCACAGAGGAAGGAGAGGTAAGAGACTGATTACACCTACAATCCCCTCATACATCAGTACAGAGGAAGGAGAGGTAAGATACTGTGATTACACCTACAATCCTCTCATACATCAGCACAGAGAAAGGAGAGGTAAGAGACTGTGATTACACCTACAATCCCCTCATACATCAGTATAGAGGAAGGAGAGGTAAGAGACTGTGATTACACCTACAATCCCTTCATACATCAGCACAGAGGAAGGAGAGGTAAGAGACTGTGATTACACCTACAATCCCCTCATACATCAGCACAGAGGACGGAGAGGTAAGAGACTGTGATTACACCTACAATCCCCTCATACATCAGTACAGAGGAAGGAGAGGTAAGAGACTGTGATTACACCTACAATCCCCTCATACATCAGCACAGAGGAAGGAGAGGTAAGAGACTGTGATAACACCTACAATCCCCTCATACATCAGCACAGAGGAAGGAGAGGTAAGAGACTGTGATTAAACCTACAATCCCCTCATACATCAGCACAGAGGAAGGAGAGGTAAGAGACTGTGATTACACCTACAATCCCCTCATACATCAGCACGGAGGAAGGAGAGGTAAGAAACTGTGATTACACCTACAATCCCATCATACATCAGCACAGAGGAAGGAGAGGTAAGAGACTGTGATTACACCTACAATCTCCTCATAAATCAGTACAGAGGAAGGAGAGGTAAGAGACTGTGATTACACCTACAATCCCCTCATACATCAGTACAGAGAAAGGAGAGGTAAGAGACTGTGATTACACCTACAATCCCCTCATACATCAGTACAGAGAAAGGAGAGGTAAGAGACTGTGATTACACCTACAATCCCCTCATACATCAGCATAGAGGAAGGAGAGGTAAGAGACTGTGATTACACCTACAATCTCCTCATACATCAGCACAGAGGAAGGAGAGGTAAGAGACTGTGATTACACCTACAATCCCTCATACATCAGCACAGAGGAAGGAGAGGTAAGAGACTGTGATTAAACCTACAATCCCCTCATACATCAGCACGGAGGAAGGAGAGGTAAGAGACTGTGATTACACCTACAATCCCCTCATACATCAGCACAGAGGAAGGAGAGGTAAGAGACTGTGATAACACCTACAATCCCCTCATACATCAGCACAGAGGAAGGAGAGGTAAGAGACTGTGATTAAACCTACAATCCCCTCATACATCAGCACGGAGGAAGGAGAGGTAAGAAACTGTGATTACACCTACAATCCCATCATACATCAGCACAGAGGAAGGAGAGGTAAGAGACTGTGATTACACCTACAATCTCCTCATACATCAGCACAGAGGAAGGAGAGGTAAGAGACTGTGATTACACCTACAATCTCCTCATACATCAGCACAGAGGAAGGAGAGGTAAGAGACTGTGATTACACCTACAATCTCCTCATACATCAGCATGGAGAAAGGAGAGGTAAGAGACTGTGATTACACCTACAATCTCCTCATACATCAGCACAGAGGAAGGAGAGGTAAGAGACTGTGATTACACCTACAATCTCCTCATACATCAGTACAGAGGAAGGAGAGGTAAGAGACTGTGATTACACCTACAATCCCCTCATACATCAGCACAGAGGAAGGAGAGGTAAGAGACTGTGATTACACCTACAATCCCCTCATACATCAGCACAGAGGAAGGAGAGGTAAGAGACTGTGATTAAACCTACAATCCCCTCATACATCAGCACGGAGGAAGGAGAGGTAAGAGACTGTGATTACACCTACAATCCCCTCATACATCAGCACAGAGGAAGGAGAGGTAAGAGACTGTGATAACACCTACAATCCCCTCATACATCAGCACAGAGGAAGGAGAGGTAAGAGACTGTGATTAAACCTACAATCCCCTCATACATCAGCACGGAGGAAGGAGAGGTAAGAGACTGTGATTACACCTACAATCTCCTCATACATCAGCACAGAGGAAGGAGAGGTAAGAGACTGTGATTACACCTACAATCTCCTCATACATCAGCACAGAGGAAGGAGAGGTAAGAGACTGTGATTACACCTACAATCTCCTCATACATCAGCACAGAGGAAGGAGAGGTAAGAGACTGTGATTACACCTACAATCCCCTCATACATCAGCACAGAGGAAGGAGAGGTAAGAGACTGTGATTACACCTACAATCCCCTCATACATCAGCACAGAGGAAGGAGAGGTAAGAGACTGTGATTACACCTACAATCCCTTCATACATCAGCACGGAGGAAGGAGAGGTAAGAGACTGTGATTACACCTACAATCCCCTCATACATCAGCACGGAGGAAGGAGAGGTAAGAGACTGTGATTACACCTACAATCCCCTCATACATAAGCACAGAGGAAGGAGAGGTAAGAGACTGTGATTACACCTACAATCCCCTCATACATCAGTACTGAGGAAGGGGAGGTAAGAGACTGTGATTACACCTACAATCCTCTCATACATCAGCACAGAGAAAGGAGAGGTAAGAGACTGTGATTACACCTACAATCCCCTCATACATCAGTATAGAGGAAGGAGAGGTAAGAGACTGTGATTACACCTACAATCCCTTCATACATCAGCACGGAGGAAGGAGAGGTAAGAGACTGTGATTACACCTACAATCTCCTCATACATCAGTACAGAGGAAGGAGAGGTAAGAGACTGTGATTACACCTACAATCCCCTCATACATCAGCACAGAGGAAGGAGAGGTAAGAGATTGTGATTACACCTACAATCCCCTCATACATCAGCACAGAGGAAGGAGAGGTAAGAGACTGTGATTACACCTACAATCCCCTCATACATCAGTACAGAGGAAGGAGAGGTAAGAGACTGTGATTACACCTACAATCCCCTCATACATCAGCACAGAGGATGGAGAGGTAAGAGACTGTGATTACACCTACAATCCCTTCATACATCAGCACGGAGGAAGGAGAGGTAAGAGACTGTGATTACACCTACAATCCCCTCATACATCAGCACGGAGGAAGGAGAGGTAAGAGACTGTGATTACACCTACAATCCCCTCATACATAAGCACAGAGGAAGGAGAGGTAAGAGACTGTGATTACACCTACAATCCCCTCATACATCAGTACTGAGGAAGGGGAGGTAAGAGACTGTGATTACACCTACAATCCTCTCATACATCAGCACAGAGAAAGGAGAGGTAAGAGACTGTGATTACACCTACAATCCCCTCATACATAAGCATGGAGGAAGGAGAGGTAAGAGACTGTGATTACACCTACAATCCCCTCATACATCAGCACAGAGGAAGGAGAGGTAAGAAACTGTGATTACACCTACAATCCCATCATACATCAGCACAGAGGAAGGAGAGGTAAGAGACTGTGATTACACCTACAATCTCCTCATACATCAGCACAGAGGAAGGAGAGGTAAGAGACTGTGATTACACCTACAATCTCCTCATACATCAGCACAGAGGAAGGGGAGGTAAGAGACTGTGATTACACCTACAATCCCCTCATACATCAGCATGTAGGAAGGAGAGGTAAGAGACTGTAATTACACCTACAATCTCCTCATACATCAGCACAGAGGAAGGAGAGGTAAGAGACTGTGATTACACCTGCAATCCCCTCACACATCAGCACGGAGGAAGGAGAGGTAAGAGACTGTGATTACACTTACAATCCCCTCATACATCAGCACAGAGGAAGGAGAGGTAAGAGACTGTGATTACACCTACAATCTCCTCATACATCAGCACAGAGGAAGGAGAGGTAAGAGACTGTGATTACACCTACAATCCCCTCACACATCAGCACGGAGGAAGGAGAGGTAAGAGACTGTGATTACACTTACAATCCCCTCATACATCAGCACAGAGGAAGGAGAGGTAAGAGACTGTGATTACACCTACAATCTCCTCATACATCAGCACAGAGGAAGGAGAGGTAAGAGACTGTGATTACACCTACAATCTCCTCATACATCAGTACAGAGGAAGGAGAGGTAAGAGACTGTGATTACACCTACAATCCCCTCATACATCAGCACAGAGGAAGGAGAGGTAAGAGACTGTGATTACACCTACAATCCCCTCATACATCAGCACAGAGGAAGGAGAGGTAAGAGACTGTGATTAAACCTACAATCCCCTCATACATCAGCACGGAGGAAGGAGAGGTAAGAGACTGTGATTACACCTACAATCCCCTCATATATCAGCACAGAGGAAGGAGAGGTAAGAAACTGTGATTACACCTACAATCCCATCATACATCAGCACAGAGGAAGGAGAGGTAAGAGACTGTGATTACACCTACAATCTCCTCATACATCAGCACAGAGGAAGGAGAGGTAAGAGACTGTGATTACACCTACAATCTCCTCATACATCAGCACAGAGGAAGGGGAGGTAAGAGACTGTGATTACACCTACAATCCCCTCATACATCAGCATGTAGGAAGGAGAGGTAAGAGACTGTAATTACACCTACAATCTCCTCATACATCAGCACAGAGGAAGGAGAGGTAAGAGACTGTGATTACATCTACAATCTCCTCATACATCAGCACGGAGGAAGGAGAGGTAAGAGACTGTGATTACACCTACAATCCCCTCATACATCAGCACAGAGGAAGGAGAGGTAAGAGACTGTGATTACACCTACAATCCCCTCATACATCAGCACAGAGGAAGGAGAGGTAACAGACTGTGATTACACCTACAATCCCATCATACATCAGCAGGGAGGAGGGAGAGGTAAGAGACTGTGATTACACCTACAATCCCCTCATACATCAGCACGGAGGAAGGAGAGGTAAGAGACTGTGATTACACCTACAATCCCCTCATACATCAGCACAGAGGAAGGAGAGGTAAGAGACTGTGATTACACTTACAATCCCCTCATACATCAGCACAGAGGAAGGAGAGGTAAGAGACTGTGATTACACCTGCAATCACCTCATACATCAGTACAGAGGAAGGAGAGGTAAGAGACTGTGATTACACCTACAATATCCTCATACATCAGCACAGAGGAAGGAGAGGTAACAGACTGTGATTACACCTACAATCCCATCATACATCAGCAGGGAGGAAGGAGAGGTAAGAGACTGTGATTACACCTACAATCTCCTCATACATCAGCATGGAGGAAGGAGAGGTAAGAGACTGTGATTACACCTACAATCCCACCATACATCAGCACAGAGGAAGGAGAGGTAAGAGACTGTGATTACACCTACAATCCCCTCATACATCAGCACAGAGGAAGGAGAGGTAACAGACTGTGATTACACCTACAATCCCCTCATACATAAGCATGGAGGAAGGAGAGGTAATAGACTGTGATTACACCTACAATCTCCTCTTACATCAGCACAGAGGAAGGAGAGGTAAGAGACTGTCATTACACCTACAATCCCCTCATACATCAGCACGGAGGAAGGAGAGGTAAGAGACTGTGATTACACTTACAATCCCCTCATACATCAGCACAGAGGAAGGAGAGGTAAGAGACTGTGATTACACCTGCAATCACCTCATACATCAGTACAGAGGAAGGAGAGGTAAGAGACTGTGATTACACCTACAATCTCCTCATACATCAGCACAGAGGAAGGAGAGGTAACAGACTGTGATTACACCTACAATCCCATCATACATCAGCAGGGAGGAAGGAGAGGTAAGAGACTGTGATTACACCTACAATCCCCTCATACATCAGTACCGAGGAAGGAGAGGTAAGAGACTGTGATTACACCTACAATCCCCTCATACATCAGCACAGAGGAAGGAGAGGTAAGAGACTGTGATTACACCTACAATCTCCTCATACATCAGCACAGAGGAAGGAGAGGTAACAGACTGTGATTACACCTACAATCCCCTCATACATAAGCATGGAGGAAGGAGAGGTAAGAGACTGTGATTACACCTACAATCCCCTCATACATCAGTACCGAGGAAGGAGAGGTAAGAGACTGTGATTACACCTACAATCCCCTCATACATCAGTACCGAGGAAGGAGAGGTAAGAGACTGTGATTACACCTACAATCCCCTCATACATCAGCACAGAGGAAGGAGAGGTAAGAGACTGTGATTACACCTACAATCTCCTCATACATCAGCACAGAGGAAGGAGAGGTAACAGACTGTGATTACACCTACAATCCCCTCATACATAAGCATGGAGGAAGGAGAGGTAATAGACTGTGATTACACCTACAATCTCCTCTTACATCAGCACAGAGGAAGGAGAGGTAAGAGACTGTGATTACACCTACAATCCCCTCATACATCAGCACGGAGGAAGGAGAGGTAAGAGACTGTGATTACACCTACAATCCCCTCATACATCAGCACGAAGGAAGGAGAGGTAAGATACTGTGATTATACCTACAATCCCCTCATACATCCGCACGGAGAAAGGAGAGGTAAGAGTCTGTGATTACACCTACAATCCCCTCATACATCAGCACAGAGGAAGGAGAGGTAAGAGACTGTGATTACACCTACAATCCCCTCATACATCAGCATGGAGGAAGGAGAGGCAAGAGTCTGTGATTACACCTACAATCCCCTCATACATCAGTACAGAGGAAGGAGAGGTAAGAGACTGTGATTACACCTACAATCCCCTCATACATCAGTACAGAGGAAGGAGAGGTAAGAGACTGTGATTACACCTACAATCTCCTCATACATCAGCACAGAGGAAGGAGAGGTAAGAGACTGTGATTACACCTACAATCCCCTCATACATCAGCACTGAGGAAGGAGAGGTAAGAGACTGTGATTACACCTACAATCCCCTCATACATCAGCACGGAGTAAGGAGAGGTAAGAGACTGTGATTAGACCTACAATCCCCTCATACATCAGCACAGAGGAAGGCGAGGTAAGAGACTGTGATTACACCTACAATCCCCTCATACATCAGCACAGAGGAAGGAGAGGTAAGAGACTGTGATTACACCTACAATCCCCTCATACATCAGCACGGAGGAAGGAGAGGTAAGAGACTGTGATTACACCTACAATCCCCTCATACATCAGCACGGATGAAGGAGAGGTAAGAGACTGTGATTACACCTACAATCTCCTCATACATCAGTACAGAGGGAGGAGAGGTAAGAGACTGTGATTACACCTACAATCCCATCATACATCAGTACAGAGCAAGGAGAGGAAAGAGACTGTGATTACACCTACAATCCCCTCATTCATCAGTACAGAGAAAGGAGAGGTAAGAGACTGTGATTACACCTACAATCCCCTCATACATCAGAACAGAGAAAGGAGAGGTAAGAGACTGTGATTACACCTACAATCCCCTCATACATCAGCACAGAGGAAGGAGAGGTAAGAGACTGTGATTACACCTGCAATCACCTTATACATCAGCACAGAGGAAGGAGAGGTAAGAGACTGTGATTACACCTACAATCCCCTCATACATCAGCACAGAGGAAGGAGAGGTAAGAGACTTTGATTACACCTACAATCCCCTCATACATCAGTACAGAGGAAGGAGAGGTAAGAGACTGTGATTACACCTGCAATCTCCTCATACATCAGTACAGAGGAAGGAGAGGTAAGAGACTGTGATTACACCTACAATCCCCTCATACATCAGTACTGAGGAAGGAGAGGTAAGAGACTGTGATTACACCTACAATCCCCTCATACATCAGTACAGAGGAAGGAGAGGTAAGAGACTGTGATTACACCTACAATCTCCTCATACATCTGTACAGAGGAAGGAGAGGTAAGAGACTGTGATTACACCTACAATCCCCTCATACATCAGCACAGAGGAAGGAGAGGTAAGAGACTGTGATTACACCTACAATCCCCTCATACATCAGCACAGAGGAAGGAGAGGTAAGAGACTGTGATTACACCTACAATCTCCTCATACATCAGCACAGAGGAAGGAGAGGTAAGATACTGTGATTACACCTACAATCTCCTCATACATCAGTACAGAGGAAGGAGAGGTAAGAGACTGTGATTACACCTGCAATCACCTCATACATCAGTACAGAGGAAGGAGAGGTAAGAGACTGTGATTACACCTACAATCTCCTCATACATCAGCACAGAGGAAGGAGAGGTAACAGACTGTGATTACACCTACAATCCCATCATACATCAGCAGGGAGGAAGGAGAGGTAAGAGACTGTGATTACACCTACAATCTCCTCATACATCAGCACAGAGGAAGGAGAGGTAAGAGACTGTGATTACACCTACAATCCCCTCATACATCAGCAGGAAGGAAGGAGAGGTAAGAGACTGTGATTACACCTACAATCCCCTCATACATCAGCACGAAGGAAGGAGAGGTAAGAGACTGTGATTACACCTACAATCCCCTCATACATCAGTACAGAGGAAGGAGAGGTAAGAGACTGTGATTACACCTACAATCTCCTCATACATCAGCACGGAGGAAGGAGAGGTAAGAGACTGTGATTACACCTACAATCCCCTCATACATCAGCACGAAGGAAGGAGAGGTAAGAGACTGTGATTACACCTACAATCCCCTCATACATCAGCACGAAGGAAGGAGAGGTAAGATACTGTGATTATACCTACAATCCCCTCATACATCCGCACGGAGAAAGGAGAGGTAAGAGTCTGTGATTACACCTACAATCCCCTCATACATCAGCACAGAGGAAGGAGAGGTAAGAGACTGTGATTACACCTACAATCCCCTCATACATCAGCACTGAGGAAGGAGAGGTAAGAGACTGTGATTAGACCTACAATCCCCTCTGTGACGAGACCAATCTCGCCACATTGCATTGGAGAAACCTGGTTGCTCGCCTGCTGCCTTTGGACTATGGCCCCCTGTTAAAAGACATCTTTTTTACCTGCAGAAAAGCTTAATTCGTGCTTTTCTGCCTGGGGTTCGGTAGTTTTGGTTGAATGTGTTATACCCCAGATAGGAATCCCATGGAGCCCATTCGTATGAAACTGACTGTAAAGACTTTGGCTCCATGGCGATTAAACTGTATTCGTGTGGTCTGAGCGCCATTCACTTAATAATGTGCGCTCAGACCTGAGCTATCTGGGGATATGTTAAATGTATAGTTTTAATGTAATGTGTCTTACCTGGTGTATTTTAACAGTAATGCTTGTTCTGTGTCCCCATGTGCATAATGGAGTCTTGTCTCTGAAATGTCTGTGTGTATTGTAAAGGGTGGGACATTGTGTATTGAATAGTGATGTCTGTCCTATTGGCAATTTCACATGTGTATTGGCAATTTCCCTTTGTCCTGAGAGATAATTGAATGACTCCTTGATTGTCTCCAGGACAGAAGACATTGTGTATTCTCCTGTCTGTGGTGATTGCATTACCCATGTAGGGGGATTGTATCACAGGCAGAGGGGAGGGATATGCTGGGGGTGTCTGTATTGTCCCAATGTGTGTGATTGGCTGCTGTATCCCGTGTCGCAGTCTTCCTTCTGGTCCCCTAGGGGAGTGTCCACCAGGTGGGAGACCTGGATAAATACCAGGCAGGTAGCCGTTAATAAATGAGAGAATTCCTGTTTACCATCAATACGGAGCCTCGTCTCGTTCTTGGGGGGATTCACTGTATGCTGTTAGAGACTGATTGCCAGGAGTGTAAGCTAATTGTAACAGACCGTTTCTGCAGACAAGGGGTAAAAACCGTTTAGGCGATCGGCCCCCTTTACAGAGATATAGGCACAGCTACTGCAGAACACCAAACTCCCGAACTGGATACAAAATAGCACTCCAACTCCCGTACTGGAACCTCCCAAATAGCTGCTAGCAGACGAACAGGAAAAGCAGACAATCAGCTTACACTCCTGGCAATCAGTCTCTAACAGCATACAGTGAATCCCCAAGAACGAGACGAGGCTCCGTATTGATGGTAAACAGGAATTCTATCATTTATTAACGGCTACCTGCCTGGTATTTATCCAGGTCTCCCACCTGGTGGACACTCCCTAGGGGACCAGAAGGAAGACTGCGACACGGGATACAGCAGCCAATCACACACATTGGGACAATACAGACACCCCCAGCATATCCCTCCCTCTGCCTGTGATACAATCACCCTACATGGGTAATGCAATCACCACAGACAGGAGAATACACAATGTCTTCTGTCCTGGAGACAATCAAGGAGTCATTCAATTATCTCTCAGGACAAAGGGAAATTGCCAATACACATGTGGGGACAATAGGACAGACATCACTATTCAATACACAATGTCCCACCCTTTACAATACACACAGACATTTCAGAGACAAGACTCCATTATGCACATGGGGACACAGAACAAGCATTACTGTTAAAATACACCAGGTAAGACACATTACATTAAAACTATACATTTAACATATCCCCAGATAGCTCAGGTCTGAGCGCACATTATTAAGTGAATGGCGCTCAGACCACACGAATACAGTTTAATCGCCATGGAGCCAAAGTCTTTACAGTCAGTTTCATACGAATGGGCTCCATGGGATTCCTATCTGAGGTATAACACATTCAACCAAAACTACCGAACCCCAGGCAGAAAAGCACGAATTAAGCTTTTCTGCAGGTAAAAAGATGTCTTTTAACAGGGGCCATAGTCCAAAGGCAGCAGGCGAGCAACCAGGTTTCTCCAATGCAATGTGGCGAGATTGGTCTCGTCACATCTCTCCCTTTTCCAAACAGACTAACAGGGTATCTGACCTCCTGCCGGTCAGTGCCCTTGTTAGTCCAGCAGCCCACCCACAAAACACAATCAACAGCACAGCCCACCCACAATAAATAGTTACTGCAACTGGGTAGAGGAGAAGCTTGTCCATGTCCAGGTGCCTCACCACGGCTGTGCTGGGTACGAGTACGCTGACTTGGTGGGGTGCTGCATGGGCAGAGACCCGCGTCACTCTGCCCTGTTGCCAGCGCTACTGGGAGGGTAGCCTGGTTGAAGCCTGGTTGTTGGAGGGGAGACCGACTGTCTCCCCTTTAGATATACAGTCCTGCTGCTGGAGACCGACTGTCTCCCCTTTGGTTACACAGCTCTGCTGCTGGGGAAAGGAGACTGAGCTCTCTATTCCCTGCCCATTAGTGATCCGCCGCTGGGAGAGGTGGTAGTAAGCTCCTCTCCCATACATTCCTTCCTCCTCAGTGGAGGGAGACCGACTGTCTCTCCTCCCAATACAGAGTCCTGCTGCTGGAGAAAGGAGACTGGGCTCTCTGTTCCCTGCTGGTTACTCTGCCGCTGGGGACCGAGACCGGCTCCCAATCCCACAGACAAACAATACTGCCAGCTGGGGAATGGAGACCTGGCCCCAATTCCTCGAAAAATCACGCTGCTGCTGTGGGGCAGAACAACTACCTCTGCCCCCTGTAGCTCAGCTCTGCCTGAGCTGGGGAATGGAGCTCAGGCCCCACTCCCTGTAATATCTCCGCTGGGGAATGGAGCCCAGGCTCCCAATTCCCTGCAATATCTCCCGCTGGGAATGGAGCTCAGGCTCCCAATTCCCTGCAATACCGGTGGAGAGACCTCGGTCCCATCTCCACCTGCCGCCTAGAGGTTCCTCCCAGTAACTTTCAATAATATCTTCCCAGCTGAATGGGTCTGGAACTGGATCTGTCACCTTGCTGTCCTGCTGAGCCTTCCCAATGGAGTGGAAGAGATCTCGGTAGTCCTGCTCCAGTTCCCACTCCAGGGCTGCTAGGTGAGCCAGGTCTTGCTCTACCTCATGGGGTCATCCCCGTCATGCCTAGCCTCCCTCTCGTAGAAAATGTCCTGAAGTCTGTTCTGCGCAGGACTCCGAAGTCAGGCTCTGCAAGGACTCCCATAACAAGCCAGAACCATCAAACTCCTCTCCCTCTGGCTTGTCATGCTCGGCTGTCCAGGGTATATACTGTGCCATATACCACCAGAGCGCCTGGTAGGCATCCTCCAGCCATAGCTCCTGCCATACCCGGTGCTCTAGTTCCTTCACCCATTCATCCAGGGCTGCTCTCCCAGAAAGGGCATCCGCAGGGCCACTTGCTTCTGCCACCGCTGCTCTTCACTGGGGAGACTCTCACCCGCTGGTATTGTACATTGTCCAGGGCCTGGTACCAGATGCCTTTCCTTAATGCATCCCGGCCATCCAGGTCCTCCTCCTCGTATGACACTGCTGGTTCCATTCTGGTGCTTTTAGGGTCGCTGTACTGGGACATGCGTTGCCCCACTTGTAAATCCAAGGAAATGGTGTCTCCTGTAGCTGTCCTTCTGGCTGTAGGAACGATCCCGCTGCTCGCCACCAATTGTAACGGACCGTTTCTGCAGACAAGGGTAAAAACCGTTTAGGCGATCGGCCCCTTTACAGAGATATAGGCACAGCTACTGCAGAACACCAAACTCCCGAACTGGATACAAAATAGCACTCCAACTCCCGTACTGGAACCTCCCAAATAGCTGCTAGCAGACGAACAGGAAAAGCAGACAATCAGCTTACACTCCTGGCAATCAGTCTCTAACAGCATACAGTGAATCCCCAAGAACGAGACGAGGCTCCGTATTGATGGTAAACAGGAATTCTAACTTTTATTAACGGCTACCTGCCTGGTATTTATCCAGGTCTCCCACCTGGTGGACACTCCCTAGAGGACCAGAAGGAAGACTGCGACACGGGATACAGCAGCCAATCACACACATTGGGACAATACAGACACCCCCAGCATATCCCTCCCTCTGCCTGTGATACCATCACCCTACATGGGTAATGCAATCACCACAGGCAGGAGTATACACAATGTCTTCTGTCCTGGAGACAATTGAGGAGTCATTCAATTATCTCTCAGGACAAAGGGAAATCGCCAATACACATGTGGGGACAATAGGACAGACATCACTATTCAATACACAATGTCCCACCCTTTACAATACACACAGACATTTCAGAGACAAGACTCCATTATGCACATGGGGACACAGAACAAGCATTACTGTTAAAATACACCAGGTAAGACACATTACATTAAAACTATACATTTAACATATCCCCAGATAGCTCAGGTCTGAGCGCACATTATTAAGTGAATGGCGCTCAGACCACACGAATACAGTTTAATCGCCATGGAGCCAAAGTCTTTACAGTCAGTTTCATACGAATGGGCTCCATGGGATTCCTATCTGGGGTATAACACATTCAACCAAAACTACCGAACCCCAGGCAGAAAAGCACGAATTAAGCTTTTCTGCAGGTAAAAAAGATGTCTTTTAACAGGGGGCCATAGTCCAAAGGCAGCAGGCGAGCAACCAGGTTTCTCCAATGCAATGTGGCGAGATTGGTCTCGTCACAACTGTGATTACACCTACAATCCCCTCATACATCAGTACAGAGGAAGGAGAGGTAAAAGACTGTGAATACACCTACAATCCCCTCATACATCAGCACAGAGGAAGGAGAGGTAAGAGACTGTGATTACACCTACAATCCCCTCATACATCAGCACGGAGGAAGGAGAGGTAAGAGACTGTGATTACACCTACAATCCCCTCATACATCAGCACGGATGAAGGAGAGGTAAGAGACTGTGATTACACCTACAATCCCCTCATACATCAGTACAGAGGAAGGAGAGGTAAGAGACTGTGATTACACCTACAATACCCTCATACATCAGTACAGAGGAAGGAGAGGTAAGAGACTGTGATTACACCTACAATCCCCTCATACATCAGCACAGAGGAAGGAGAGGTAAGAGACTGTGATTACACCTGCAATCCCCTCATACATCAGCACAGAGGAAAGAGAGTTAGGAGACTGTGATTACACCTACAATCCCCTCATACATCAGCACAGAGGAAGGAGAGGTAAGAGACTGTGATTACACCTACAATCCCCTCATACATCAGCACAGAGGAAGGAGAGGTAAGAGACTGTGATTACACCTACAATCCCCTCATACATCAGCACGGAGGAAGGAGAGGTAAGAGACTGTGATTACACCTGCAATCCCCTCATACATCAGCACAGAGGAAAGAGAGTTAGGAGACTGTGATTACACCTACAATCTCCTCATACATCAGTACAGAGGAAGGAGAGGTAAGAGACTGTGATTACACCTACAATCCCCTCATACATCAGTACAGAGGAAGGAGAGGTAAGAGACTGTGATTACACCTACAATCCCCTCATACATCAGCACGGAGGAAGGAGAGGTAAGAGACTGTGATTACACCTACAATCTCCTCATACATCAGCACGGAGGAAGGAGAGGTAAGAGACTGTGATTACACCTACAATCCCCTCATACATCAGCACAGAGGAAGGAGAGGTAAGAGACTGTGATTACACCTACAATCCCCTCATACATCAGCACAGAGGAAGGAGAGGTAAGAGACTGTGATTACACCTACAATCCCCTCATACATCAGCACAGAGGAAGGAGAGGTAAGAGACTGTGATTACACCTACAATCCCCTCATACATCAGTACAGAGGAAGGAGAGGTAAGAGACTGTGATTACACCCACAATCCCCTCATACATCAGCACAGAGGAAGGAGAGGTAAGAGACTGTGATTACACCCACAATCCCCTCATACATCAGCACAGAGGAAGGAGAGGTAAGAGACTGTGATTACACCTACAATCCCCTCATACATCAGCACAGAGTAAGGAGAAGTAAGAGACTGTGATTACACCTACAATCTCCTCATACATCAGTACAGAGGAAGGAGAGGTAAGAGACTGTGATTACACCTACAATCCTCTCATACATCAGCACGGAGGAAGGAGAGGTAAGAGACTGTGATTACACCTACAATCCCCTCATACATCAGCACAGAGGAAGGAGAGGTAAGAGACTGTGAATACACCTGTCGTGTGTCGGTGGCCAGTTTTGATATTTTGCTGTCGTCTCTACGTTCTGACCTTACTTTCTAGGACACAATTTTCAGAAATGTTTTTACCAAAAAATTTATGTTATTACATTTAAATTACTAAATTTTCTTTGTGTTTCGAACAGGTTTCTTGCTTCCGGTAACTCTTTTGCATCAGTGCATTACAAGTACCTGCTTGGAATCTCTACCATATCTGGGATTGTCTGTCACACATGTGAATTTAGGGTACTTTTACACTAGCGTTAAAGTTTTCCGGTACTGAGTTCCATCCTAGAGGCTCAATACTAGGGTTGTTTCGGGTATCGAAGTTTCGATACCCAATCGATACTTTTCTCTGGTATTGAGCTCGATACCAGGATTAGTATTTTATGGATACTGGGCTGCGCTACTGCACAGCCCAGTATCAGAGAACGTGGCTGCGCCGCTCTCAGCGCGGCCATGCTCTCGTCGGCAGCACAGGGAGAAGGAGGCAGTGTCTCCCGCCCCCTGTGCTACTTCCATCAATAGAGCAAGAGGGGCGGAGGAGGCGGGGTCACTGGCCACCAATGAGGAGTAACGTTTACTATACAGATGCAGGCAGAAGAAGCTCATTGCCGGCACCTGCCTGTGACCGGGCGCTGCGATCCGCAGCAGCTAAGCCCCCAGGTGTGGCACGTCCTCAAGTGCGCCCCCCCTCCCCAGTATTAAAGACATTGGCCAATGTCCCCCCCCCTTTCCCTAGTATTAAATACATTGGTGGCCAGTGCGCCCCCCATCCCCCATTCCTCCCTCCCCCCAGTATTAAAAGCATTGGTGGCAGTGGCCACAGGGTCCCCTCACCTCCTTCTCATTGGTGGCAGTGGCAGTGATCGGAGCCCCAGCAGTGTAATGCTGGGGCTCTGATCGGTTACCATGGCAACCAGGACGCTACTGAAGTCCTGGCTGCCATGGTCAGCTCCCTGCTGCTGTGTGCACTGTGCATAGGGCAGCAGGGAGAGGGTTAAGTCCTATTCACCCTGATAGAGCTCTATTAGGGTGAACAGGATGAGAATATCCCAGGTTCTAGCCCCTAAGGGGGAAATAGTTAATAAATAAACATTTAAAAAAGTACACCAAAATATTAAGCATAAATCACCCCTTTCCCAATTTTACATATAAAATATATAAACAATAAATAAAATATTACACATCGCTACGTCTCAAGTCCAAACTATTAAAAAATCCTCTTTTAAGCGGTGAACGCCCATAAAAGAAAAAAAAAGAAAAGAAAAACTGCACAATTCGCCATTTTATTTTAGTCGCCTTGTCCCCACAAAAATAGGATCGGACTGTTGTATTATTGGCCGGACGTTCCATAAAATGAGGAATGCACGCGTCTTTTTTTTTTTGCGTGGTATCGAATGGTATCGAGTATCGCAATACTTTTTTATGGTATCGATACCGAATCAAAATTTTGGTACCGAAACAACTCTACTCAATACCGGAAAAAAACGTTTCAGTTTTGTCCTAATGCATTCTGAATGCATTGTCTTCAGTTAAGTCACTTTTACGGTATTTGGCCAAAGAAAATACCGCAGCGTGCTGCAGTATTTTCTCCGGCCAAAATTCTGGAACACTTGCCGGAATGCCGGATCCAGCATAAATAAATAAATACTGGATCCGTTTTTCCGGATGACACAGGAGAGACGGATCCGGTGTTTCAATGCATTTGTTAGACGGATCCACATCCGGTGACGGAACTGCCTGCCGGATCCTCACAGCGCAAGTGTGAAAGTACTCTTAGTTTGTTCCATTGAAATGTATTGATGCTGGATCCGGTACCAAGTGTCCCGGAAAAACAGGTTCCGGTTTTACGGTCTGCGCATGTACAGTTTTAGATCAGAAAATCCTGACCAATACCTCATTAACCCTTTCACGCCTGATGACATCATCAGGCAGGGTCTTTAGAGACGGCGCCCGCTCCTCAGCGCTGCAGGCGCCATAGCCACGGGTGGCCACCTGCTTCTTATAGCAGACACCCACGGCTCATGTCGGCAACCTGCAGTAATGCCGATTGCGGACATTTTACCTCTCAGATGCCGTGGTCAATCCTGACCAAGGCATCTGAGCACGTAAAACACCGGAAGCGCGCGCTTCTGTGATGTTCCGCCTCCCCCGTGTGGCAATTGGAAGAGTCGGGGCATGTATGCAGCAGCCCCTGTCTTTATGAATGACAAGAGGCTGCTGCATAGTATTTCCTATGGAGCCCTTGTCTGAAACAAGCAAGTTTTTAAATGCCAATGCACTAGGGTCTATGATAAAAACAATCTATTGATTGCATGTTATAGTTCCCTATGGGAACTATAAAAAAAAGTGAAAAAAAAAAAAAAGTTTTCCCAAAATAAAAATAAAAGAAATGTAAAAAATACACATCATGGGTGTCACAATGTGCGAAAACGCCCATAGTATAAAAATATAACAATATATTCCCCATACGGCAAAACGGAAAAAAGCTTCCAAATGTCCGATTCGCCATTTTTGGTTGATTCATTTTCATATCCACCCCAGAATGGTATCAATGAAAATTTCCCCGTAAAAAATAAGCCCCCATACAGCTCCGTACACATACCGGTAATTACAAGAAAGTTATAGGGTTCAAAATATGGAGACAAAAAAATAAAACAGATTTTTTTACCACTTTTGAATTTTTTTAACACTATCAAAACTCAAAAAAAAAACTATAGATATAAAGTATCGCCAGATTCGTACTGACCTGTTGAATAAAAGTAACTGGTCAGTTTTATCGCACATCGAACGCCGTAAATAAAAAATAACATAAAACTGTGGTGGAATTGCTTATTTTTTTTGGGAATTTCACCCCACTTGGAATTTTTTTCCCGCTTCCCACTACATTATATGCAATATTAAATGGTGGCGTTGGAAATTATAACTTGTCCCGCAGAAATCAAGCCCTCATATGGCGCAAAACGAAAATGCAAAAAAAACGAAAAAAAAAAACCTCCGGGCCTGAAAAGGTTATGCCATGCCAATTAACCTATAAAATAACATTCTATTTAATTATGTTATGTTCAATTTTCTCAGCATGATTTCAAATGAGACGAACAAGAGGTGAAGTATTAAGGTAATCTCTATTTCAGAAGCATTTCTGCTGGGAATTGAACTCACAACCTTCTACTTTAGATCCAAGAACCTTAACCACTATGCTGTACAGCTACAGCATAGTGGTTAAGCATAGTGGTTAAGGTTCTTGGATCTAATGTAGAAGGTTGTGAGTTCAATTCCCAGCAGAAATGCTTCTGAAATAGAGAATGTAGCTGTACAGCATAGTGGTTAAGGTTCTTGGATCTAATGTAGAAGGTTGTGAGTTCAATTCCCAGCAGAAATGCTTCTGAAATAGAGATTATTGTAGCTGTACAGCATAGTGGTTAAGGTTCTTGGATCTAATGTAGAAGGTTGTGAGTTCAATTCCCAGCAGAAATGCTTCTGAAATAGAGATTAAATGTAGCTGTACAGCATAGTGGTTAAGGTTCTTGGATCTAATGTAGAAGGGTGTGAGTTCAATTCCCAGCAGAAATGCTTCTGAAATAGAGATTAAATGTAGCTGTACAGCATAGTGGTTAAGGTTCTTGGATCTAATGTAGAAGGTTGTGAGTTCAATTCCCAGCAGAAATGCTTCTAAAATAGAGATTAAATGTAGCTGTACAGCATAGTGGTTAAGGTTCTTGGATCTAATGTAGAAGGTTGTGAGTTCAATTCCCAGCAGAAATGCTTCTGAAATAGAGATTAAATGTAGCTGTACAGCATAGTGGTTAAGGTTCTTGGATCTAATGTAGAAGGTTGTGAGTTCAATTCCCAGCAGAAATGCTTCTGAAATAGAGAGTGAAGTATTAAGGCCCTTTAATACCGTCCAACAATTACACCTAAACAATATCATTAGTGAAGATATGACGTTGATCATGGATTGTATTATAAGACAAAGTTCAGACTAAGCACCTATATTTCTACACTCAGAAGTGCATGACCATAAGGCAAATTAAGTAGGTTAAAAGATGGCCGCACAATACATCTCAAACTAACAGAAAAACAAAAAAGGGGCTCATTCCAGAAATAGGAATGAAGGAAGTTCTTTGCGCACATTTTTGATCAAAAGTATGTCGGGCCCAAATGCCACTTCACGGCGACTTCCGCACATGGGTCCCTAACACTACAGATACTGCCTCTCATGGACTTACCAGTCTCCTTATTTTCAGGGCACTGTAGGAACCAGCTAAATTGCTTTTGTGCTGAGAAGTCCCAGGAACTTGGGCGGTCTCAGTCCAAAAGAGGCGCCACCCTCAATATATACTATAAGACAAAGTTCAGACTAAGCACCTATATTTCTACACTCAGAAGTGCATGACCATAAGGCAAATTAAGTAGGTTAAAAGATGGCCGCACAATACATCTCAAACTAACAGAAAAACAAAAAAGGGGCTCATTCCAGAAATAGGAATGAAGGAAGTTCTTTGCGCACATTTTTGATCAAAAGTATGTCGGTCCAAATGCCACTTCACGGCGATCTCCGTGACATGGGTCCCTAACACTACAGATACTGCCTCTCATGGACTTACCAGTCTCCTTATTTTCAGGGCACTGTAGGAACCAGCTAAATTGCTTTTGTGCTGAGAAGTCCCAGTAACTTGGGCGGGTCTCAGTCCAAAAGAGGCGCCACCCTCAATATATACTATAAGACAAAGTTCAGACTAAGCACCTATATTTCTACACTCAGAAGTGCATGACCATAAGGCAAATTAAGTAGGTTAAAAGATGGCCGCACAATACATCTCAAACAAACAGAAAACAAAAGGGCTCATTCCAGAAATAGGAATGAAGGAAGTTCTTGCGACATTTTTGATCAAAAGTATGTCGGGCCCAAATGCCACTTCACGGCGACTTCCGCACATGGGTCCCTAACACTACAGATACTGCCTCTCATGGACTTACTAGTCTCCTTATTTTCAGGGCACTGTAGGAACCAGCTAAATTGCTTTTGTGCTGAGAAGTCCCAGGAACTTGGGCGGGTCTCAGTCCAAAAGAGGCGCCACCCTCAATATATACTATAAGACAAAGTTCAGACTAAGCACCTATATTTCTACACTCAGAAGTGCATGACCTTAAGGCAAATTAAGTAGGTTAAAAGATGGCCGCACAATACATCTCAAACAAACAGAAAAACAAAAGGGGCTCATTCCAGAAATAGGAATGAAGGAAGTTCTTTCGCACATTTTGATCAAAAGTATGTCGGGCCCAAATGCCACTTCACGGCGACTTCCGCACATGGGTCCCTAACACTACAGATACTGCCTCTCATGGACTTACCAGTCTCCTTATTTTCAGGGCAATGTAGGAACCAGCTAAATTGCTTTTGTGCTGAGAAGTCCCAGGAACTTGGGCGGGTCTCAGTCCAAAAGAGGCGCCACCCTCAATATATACTATAAGACAAAGTTCAGACTAAGCACCTATATTTCTACACTCAGAAGTGCATGACCATAAGGCAAATTAAGTAGGTTAAAAGATGGCCGCACAATACATCTCAAACAAACAGAAAAACAAAAAAGGGGCTTATTCCAGAAATAGGAATGAAGGAAGTTCTTTGCGCACATTTTTGATCAAAAGTATGTCGGGCCCAAATGCCACTTCACGGCGACTTCCGCACATGGGTCCCTAACACTACAGATACTGCCTCTCATGGACTTACCAGTCTCCTTATTTTCAGGGCACTGTAGGAACCAGCTAAATTGCTTTTGTGCTGAGAAGTCCCATGGATTGATCATGGATTGTACACGGGCGAGGAAGGAATACTTTCGTGTGCACGGTCTTCAATAGGTTTTCGATATTGATGACCTATCCTCTAGCCTATCAGATTGAAGATGGTCCAACACCCTTTCAGTTATTAACACAATATACTGTTTGTGTAGAAGTCATACAATCTAGTTTAAATATAACTTAATTTCAAAATGAAAAAAGGGCCTCTGGAAAGAAAGGCCTTGGCCATAAGTTGAAGGCAATTGAGTATGATTTGGTGTAGGGTGGGCCATTGTATTTTCACCACCCCTATGCATGTTTTTTCTTTCCTGATTTTAATAATCATGTACTTGCATTGGCAGAGTGGGGCCTGAGAAAAGTTCTAGAACAGCTGTCATAGCCGTTACACATGAGTGCTGCCTCTCCTCGGGGACTCTTTGTAGAAAAGGGCTTAGCCCTAACAGTATCAAGTCCTCAGCACACTCAGGTTTGTTTCGGGTTAGATACTCGAGTACATGACTGTCTATCAAGTCTCGAGTATTTGACCCCGAAGCAGGCTGAGAAGGTACCCTACTCCTCTTTTGTTGCCTCCAATTTTCTTGCGTAACTTCTGCTGAACATGCAATTTCTGCAATTAGTGTGGTTTCCGGAGGAGTTGCTGCTTGTGGAGTGGGTAATGGAGACGATGCTCCGGGCAGAGAGTCCTCTCTCTGAGAAGCTGATAGAGAAGACTCCTCTTCAAAAATGTCAACAGTACTACATGTTTTAAAGTGGAAAAAAGGATTAATAATGTAATTTCTTCTAAGGATAGATCATCTGCATATCACCGCAACCCCCCAAAAAAAAATGTTTCAGAAGACAGTGGCTCTGCCAGTTGTGCAAAGGCGTCACTAATGTGAGAAAGAGTATCGGAGAGCGTTCCATCGACACAAAGCAGCATCAAAGCCTTTGATACTAGGAGTGAAGTCATTGAAGAAAGTGGATAAAGGTAGAAGACGGCAGCAGTAGAGCTATGGGCGATGTCTTCTCAAACAGCTTTTTGCTGGCGATCTGCAATTGTACAACCCCCGCCAAGCAGATACTAATGATCTATCCAAACAATAATTATATTTAACTCTTTAGAGTAGTAGAGTTAATTTAGAAACTTACGGCCGCAGCTCCAAAATGGGCTTCAAGAATTAAAGTTCCTTTGTGTATAAATATGGTTTTTTAATCTTGCCGTCCCCATCTCCACTGATTCCCTTTCTGGCTATTTCTTTTCACCGAACTTGGTCCCGGCATGAGTGCCATCTGGTTTTCAAATTCTTTACTATAGTAAATAGGGATGAGCAAATCGACTTTGGATGAAACATCCTAAGTCGATTCGCATAAAACGTTGTTCCAATACTGTACGTAGCTTAGAATGTATTGGCTCCAATGAGCCGAAGTTATTGCTCCACGAAGTCTCACGAGACTTCGGGTAATAACTTTATAAATTAATATGTACTGTAAAAAAACATTTCCCAAATTCGGTTCCAAGGTACCACCGTTCACAATAGGTGATCGTACAAGGAAAAAATAGATAAGATTTGACAATGACCTCTGCACAGGGCACAAAGCATGCCTAGAAAACTCTCCCATAGAAGTCTATACCCCATGGGCCATAGACTCCCCTTCTGTTCATTGTGTCTATGGCCCATGGGGTTGTCGTAATTTTTTTTAATGCTTTCTAAAAGCTATGTAGACCTATGGGGACAATTTTTTTTATGATTGCATTTTACTCATTTGGGGCTAAAAATAAAAAAATAAATTCAATTGGTCTTTATTAACAATATTGAGCTGTTCTGTCACAAAGGGTTAACTGTTATTCTAGCTAGGTGCATCCTACTTTCACTTTGTGACGGTCATCTAATAACCCTTATCATTAAATTACTAAAGGGCCCTTTACACAGGCTGAGAATTAAAAAGATCATCACGAATTAGCATAAGTGATCACTCCTCCCTATACTCTGAAGGAGCTGGAGGAGATCGGTGCATGTAAATGTGTCTCCTCCGCCAGCGATCAGCAAATTGTCAGGAAGTAACGCTTCCTTCCCGACAATCTGCTTAAATATCATCCCGTGTAGTAGAGGGACATTAAGAGGTCATAAACATTATTTAAGCCACAGTCAGTAAGATAAGGATTGAGCTTTTATAAGGTCAGAGAGCAGAGATAAGGAGCCTGTCCGATGAGCTGGCTGACGGAGAAGAGAGAAAATTCAGATCCCTCTATCAGAGCCTCTCAGACCTGTACAGAGAAAAGGACTATAAGTAATTTTATCTCATAATGAGTATAATGCACTAAAAATTGCCCCCAAGGGCGTACATAGCCTTTAAGAACAGCTCACACAAGAAGGAAGCCCCTATTATAATGTTCAGAAAATGGACTAAAAAAAATCTACAATCAGAATATAAAAACAGATTGGAAAAAAGGAGATGTGTTACTATCTGATTTTAACTGGCAGATACAATTTGTGGTGATGCATCTTCTTTAAAGGCTGAGCCTTGGGATTTCCCTGGCCATACATGCCTGGAAGGTCCACAATTGGAGTTATAGCATGGACAAGCTTGCCAGATCTCAGAAAGTCCACCTGGTGAGAAAGATGAAAATTACTTTTACCGATAACTGGATTTTCCTCTAGCCTACACCATTGCACTCGAAAGGAGGTTACTCCACCTTCCTAGGGACAGGAGACAACATGGACATCAGTCAGTAAAAGCCCCCTCCACTTTACCTGTTCCAGTTACTGACAAAGGGTTTCTGAAATAGATGCAAAATATCAAATTTATATTATATTCCAAAATATAACAAAAACGAAGCAAAATATAAACATATCAAGAAGTGTGGGGATATTAGTGCCGTTGTGGAGTCTAGAGACAAATCCAACTACCGGTAGGAGTAATTTTGATCTTTTCCCTTCATCTCCACAATGGCACTTAGCAGGTGGATTATCGGAGAAAAGTTCATGATTGGTTCTACCACAGACCAAGCACACCTAACTAATAATGTTTAAAGGGTTTCTGTCACCAACTTTTGACATTATAAGCTGTCTGACATTAGCTATGTGCTAATGTCAGACCAGCTTGATAATGTCTTTTTTATAAAAATCTGCTGTATATATAGTCTGAAAAACTTACCTTTATATTATGTAAATTAGCCTCTAGGAGCAGGGGGGGCGTTGCCCTGCTCCTAGCGGCTCCGTCCGGCAACCTGCTGGCACGCCCCTTCACACTTTGATTGACAGTGCAGGGCAGCGATCCTCCTGCACTGTCTCGTTCTGAATCGCGCGCCCGCGCTGCCGCTCTGTATTCGGCGCAGGCGCGGTGAGCAGAGGACAGCAGGCACCAGCGTCCTCTGCTCACCGCGCCTGCGCCCGAATACAGAGCGGCGGCGTGGTGCGCGATTTCAGAATGAGACAGTGCAGGAGGATCGCTGCCCTGCACTGTCAATCAAAGTGTGAAGGGCGTGCCAGCAGGTTGTCGGACGAGCCGCTAGAGCAGGGCAACGCCCTGCTCCTAGAGGCTAATTTACATAATATAAAAGTAAGTTTTTCAGACTATATATACAGCGGATTTTTATAAAAAAGACATTATCAAGCTGGTCTGACATTAGCACATAGCTAATGTCAGACAGCTTATAATGTCAAAAGTTGGTGACAGAAACCCTTTAAAGACAGTCGATGGTGAGGAGCAAGTTACTGCTCGAAAGATCTCTTCTAATGATTGTGGTAAGGTGCAGGGTGCCGTCCTAGATGGCAGGTACGTGTCACCGAGGTTGCTGGCCTCGGTGAGGTGAGAGCCGGGTTTTTGTCTGCAGCAGCTAGTGCTGTTTGACTTTGTTAAATAGCATGGCTGCAAAGCCGATCCGGGCCGGCTCTTACTGGGAGCAGCTAAAGAGTAGGGTGGGTGGCTGCTCCCCACGGTCCAGTCCGAGTTTTGGGCTGGGTTTATAAACTCAGCCAGCACCACCAGCTGTGAGTGTGATTATCCTGGAGCTGCTAACAGGGCTGGGAGTTCTCTGTCCTGGAGGAAAGAGCTCAGCAAGGAGGTATTTTGTTCCTGGCTACCTGAAGCTGGATTCTCCTGCGGCTGGGCCGACAGCGTGGTGCGAACCTGCACCTACACCTCCCAGGTGACTGAACCTGTGTTGGACTGTTTTTGTTTGGCTACGTTATTTCCGTTGTGTGTGAACTGTCACCAAGAGACTGTTTTTCATTTTGTGTGCAAGTGTGAATAAAACACTGTTTGTTGCACAATCTGGACTCCTTGTTTTGCCTCTAAACTGCACCCGCACCGCTGTCTACCAGAGCGACTCCCACATTTGGTGTCGGATGCGGGCATGCGCAGTGAGGCTGGCGTGAACGCCGAAGTTTTGTTTTCTAAAGTGTATGGAATATATTAAGCCAGCAAAGCTGCAAGCAGGAGTTTCTGGCAACATGGAGGCTGCTGTGAAGGCTCTCATAGAGGCTAACGTGCAGCAGCGGAGACCAACCAACTATTGCTACAACATGTGATGGCGTTACAGGCGGCAGGAGCGTCCCACCACGTCCATGATGCCCGGAAAGCGGTCCGTGCGGCGATCCCAAAAATGACCCCCGCAGACGGCGTTGAGGCGTACCTGGCGGTTTTGAGAAGGTCGCCGTGAGGGAAAAGTTACCCGTGACCAGTGGGCTGAGGTGGTCGCTCCGTTCCTGGCTTCCGGACCCCAGCAGGTGTTTTTCGACTTGTCGGACGTCCAAGCGGCAGATTATGACACCGTGAAAGGAGAGGTCCTAGCCAGACTGGGCGTGAACGTGCTGGTCCGCGCCCAAAGAGTCCACCAGTGGGATTTTAAAGCGACTGAACCCGCTAGGCACGCAGTACTACGATCTGCTGCACAGGCTGCAAAAGTGGCTGCAGCCCGATCTACTAAATCCCTCTGCCATGCTGGATCGACTGTTGGCGGACATCTTTTGGAGGGCCCTGCCTTATCCCCTCCAGCACTGGATCGGCCAGGTATCGCCCACCAATGCCCTGGAGATGGTCGACCTGGTGGAGCGCTACGAGGCCACCAGAAACCTGCAGGGGACTCTTGCGGGGAAGGGGACAGTCAAACCCCGGAGGCCTCTGCCCCAGTTCCGACGTCCGGCGACAGAGCGGCCTGCACGGAATATGCCCCGTGCGAGTCCGCCTCCCGTGGTATGCTGGAGGTGTCAGGAGCCAGGCCACATCAGGGCCGACTGTCCGCATCGGGATGAGCCGATGGATATGAACTACGGGGGTCGTCACTCCCTGTATGCACGGAAGCTGTGCGCAACTGGCACCCGTGAGGTGCAGGACCATAACCACCTGTGTCAGGTAGAGGTGGGAGACTCTCTGGCGGTGGCTCTGCTGGACTCGGGAGTTTAGTCTCCCTGGTAAGGGCTGCCCTTATGCGGCCTGCGGAGTATACTGGCCGTAAAGTCGGGGTCCTGTGCATCCACGGAGACCTGAAAGACAACCCCACTGCACTAGTGACTTTGTCCACCGCGGCTGGTAGGTGGACCCACGAGGTGGCTGTCGCTACTAAACTCCCACACGAACTGATACTTGGGAGGGACTTCCCGGTTTTCCGGCGCTGTGGCCGGTAATAAAGGTATCTGAGGACCCGAGACAGGGGTGACCCTAGTGGAGTGGCCTGATACCACTGGAAGGCCAGAACCCTGGGAGCCCGAGTCTGAAGGGCCAGCGGTAGGGGTGACCACTGCTCCAGCGGTAGAGGGAGACAACCCCACTGAGTGTAATGGTGGGAGACACGGAGGACTTGCCACCGGGACCTGAGTTGGCAGACCTCAATGTCTCGGGGAAAATTTTGGGACCGCACAACACGGGACCAAACCCTAACCAGGGCCTGGGAGAATGTGCTGGAAATTGATGGTAAACCCCAGAAACCAGGGGCTGAATTAATGTTCCCACGATTTATTGTTCTGCAGGATATGTTGTATCGGGTGAACCAAATCCGAGCGAACCTGTTGAACAGTTGGTGGTGCCCACAGCGTATCGTAAGCTTGTCATGGAGCTTGCCCACCAACATGTTCTTGGGGGACACCTGGGGTGGCAGAAAACCCAGGACCGCATACTGCAGCGATTTTATTGGCCCAGTGTGTTCAAGGAGGTAGAGAATTATTGTAAGTCCTGTCCGACCTGTCAGATAACTAGCCCCCAGCCACATTTCCGTAGTCCTCTGGTACCTCTGCCAATTATTGAAGTACCGTTTGAGCGAATCGCGATGGATTTAGTGGGCCTGTACCAAAGTCTGCCAGGGGCCACCAACACATTCTGGTAGTTCTCGACTATGCCACTCGGTATCCGGAGGCGGTGCCTCTGCGACATACCTCAGCTAAGCTCATTGCCAAAGAGTTAATGGAGATGTTTTCCCGTGTGGGCCTGCCAAAAGAGGTTCTGACAGACCAAGGGACCCCTTTTATGTCCAAAGTAATGAGGAACTGTGTAAATTGTTGCGTATAAAGCAGTTACGGACGTCCGTTTACCATCCGCAAACAGACGGTCTTGTGGAGAGGTTTAACCAAACTCTAAAAAATATGTTAAAGAGGGTGGTGTCTAGAGATGGGAAGGACTGGGATCTGCTTCTGCCCTATCTCATGTTCGCAGTGCGAGAGGTGCCCCAGGCCTCTACTGGGTTCTCGCCCTTCGAACTGCTTTATGGCAGAACACCCTCGGGGCCTGTTGGATATCGCCAAGGAAGCGTGGGAACAACAGCCTGTCCCCCACAAAAGTGTCATTGAGTATGTCGCCCAAATGCAGGAACGGATGGAAAGGGTGTTGCCCTTGGTCCGGGAGCATATGGAGGCAGCGCAACAAGCCCAGAGTAGGGTGTACAATCGTCAGGCTCGAGTGCGGGACTTCAATCCGGGAGATCGGGTTTTGGTTCTGGTACCCACCCTTGACAGCAAATTCCTAGCTAGGTGGCAGGGCCCTATGAGGTGATCGAGAAGGTAGGGAAGTAAATTACAAAGTACACCAGCCAGGGCGGCGCAAGCCGGAGCAGGTGTACCACGTGAATTACTTAAGCCGTGGAAAGATAGGGACGCGGCCGGCGACCACAGCCCCGGCCAGGGCTACTAGGTGAAAGGGTCCAGCCCCACAGTTCGAGGCCTGTGAAGCCGTAACCACGGTAAAATTGCAGACAGCCTGTCTTCCAAACAAGTTCAGGAAGTCAGGGAGTTCATCAGTCGGAACACGGATGTGTTCTCGGACCTCCCTGGCCGCACGTCTCTCATCCAACATGACATCGTCACTGAGCCTCAGGCCAAGATCCGGTTAAAACCATACCGGGTACCCGAGGCTCGGCGGCGGGCCATCGCGGAGGAAGTACAGTTAATGTTGAAGCTCGATGTCATTGAGGAGTCGAAAAGTGAGTGGGCCAGTCCCATAGTCCTAATACCCAAGCCGGATGGGACGTTGCGGTTCTGCAGCGACTTTCGCAAGTTAAATGAAGTATCCAAGTTTGGCGCGTATCCCATGCCCAGTAGGCGAGCTGGTTGAAAGTTTAGGACAAGCCCGTTATTTTTCTGTGCTGGACCTCACTAAAGGGTACTGGCAGGTACCCATAGCGAGTCGGCTAAGGAAAAACCGCATTTGTTACCCGCAGGGCCTGTATCACTACAAGGTGTTGCCCTTTGGCCTGCATGGCGCCCCGCCACTTTCCAAGGGTTAATGGACATAGTGCTGCGACCACATCGTCGGTGCGCCTCGGCCTACTTAGATGATGTAGTCATCCACAGCACCGACTGGGAAAGCCATTTACCCAAGGTGCAGGCGGTAGTGGATGCCCTGAGGAAAGCCGGACTGACCGCTAACCCAAAGAAGTGCTCCATAGGGTTAGAGGAGACAAAATATCTGGGATATGTAATTGGGCGGGAGTCATCAAGCCTCAGGTAAATAAGGTAGAGGCAATACGGAGTTGGCCCCGACCGGTCACCACCAGGCAGGTAAAGTCGTTCCTGGGGATTGTGGGGTATTACATGAGGTTTGTGCCCCACTTTGCTACTATTGCCGCCATTGACAGAGTTGTTAAAAGGGCGTAAGACAGGGATGGTCCGCTGGAATGAGCAGGCGGAAAGGCTTTCTCCGCCTTGAAATCGGCCCTGTGTGGGTCCCGGTTTTGGTGACACCCGATTTCAGGAAGGATTTCGTAGTCAGACCGACGCCTCTGAGGTTGGCCTTGGTGCGGTACTGTCGCAGGGAAGTCAACGAGGAGGAACATCCCGTTGTCTTCCTCAGCCGTAAGCTCACCCCAGCAGAGACTAGGTACAGCATAGTCGAGAGAGAGTGCCTGGCCATCAAGTGGGCACTCGAGGCCCTCCGTTATTACCTGTTGGGCAGAAGCTTTCAGCCTGGTGACCGACCACTCCCCACTCAAGTGGATGTCCCAAGCCAATGAGAGGAATGCCGGGTCACCAGGTGGTTTCTGTCTCTACAGAATTTTAAATTCACGGTGGAGCACAGGGCGGGCCGGTTATTAAAAAATGCAGAGCACGCTCTCCCGGGTACACTGTTTGTCCTGTGTCCACCCCTCAGGGTTGAACAAAGGGGGGTATGTGGTAAGGTGCAGGGTGCCGTCCTAGATGGCAGTGCGTGTCACCGAGGTTGCTGGCCTCGGTGAGGTGAGACCAGGTTTTGTCTGCAGCAGCTAGTGCTGTTTGACTTTGTTAAATAGCATGGCTGCAAAGCCGATCCGGGCCGGCTCTTACTGAGAGCAGCTAAAGAGTAGGGTGGGTGGCTGCTCCCCACGGTCCAGTCCGAGTTTTTGGGCTGGGTTTATAAACTCAGCCAGCACCACTGTGTCTGTGAGTGTGATTATCCTGGAGCTGCTAACAGGGCTGGGAGTTCTCTGTCCAGGAGGAAAGAGCTCAGCAAGGAGGTATTTTGTTCCTGGCTACCTGAAGCTGGATTCTCCTGCGACTGGGCCGACAGCGTGGTGCGAACCTGCACCTACACCTCCCAGGTGACTGAACCTGTGTTGGACTGTTTTTGTTTGGCTACGTTATTTCCGTTGTGTGTGAACTGTCACCAAGAGACTGTTTTTCATTTTGTGTGCAAGTGTGAATAAAACACTGTTTGTTGCACAATCTGGACTCCTTGTTTTGCCTCTAAACTGCACCCGCACCGCTGTCTACCAGAGCGACTCCCCACATGATACTGAAGCCGATTCAACCCAAGATGTTGACCGTGAACAAGTTTATTGGGCTTTCAACCCTTCTGAAGGAGTAAAGTTCTTTGATTGCATAAAACAGAAGTCGATTTTATCCATCTGGCAGTTGAGGCTTTGATTGCTGCTTTTCCCCTATTTGATCCAAAAAACTGCAGAAAGAGATGATCTGACTTCTGAAAATCCTATGTGACTTCAAGGTAAGTAAGAACACATCTACAGACATCCATGTTGTAAAAATGAATTTCTTCCTTTGATCTGGACGAAGAATAAAGAGACACTTCCCGTTGACAATGGAACTTTGAAAAAACCTTCAGCAGAAAAAATTGAGAGTTTGAAGAATAATTCTGTCATACCTAATAATGGTTTATTTTTTATTATAACATTTTATTTGAATTTTCAAAGCATGTAATACAAATGATTACACAATCATTATTTTGAGACAATTGCACATGAACATCATCAAAGTACAGTTCCATTAGTGCACATTTACAACATATTTTCAATAGAAATGTACACATGTTTTAATAGGTATGTATCATGCTTTCATCAATTTATTCCCCCAACCTCCCCCCCACCCTCAACCCTCTCTGGATGTGTCTCATTGCGCCTTTATTCCTTCTCCTTTCCCTGGTATATTATTCTCTCCACTTAATGCACTTTCAATAAACCCAGTGTTCCTTTAAGATCCGCTGTTAGGTACCATTTCGTATGCTTGAAATTATTCATGATCTTTTGAATATCTTCTCTTGACAAATTATTACCAATAAACGTTTTCCATTTGTTTAAGAAGTGTGTTGCTGTACTATTTTTATGTGATTCTGCTTCTAATTGTTCCATCAGCAAAAAATGTTTCATCTGCCCCACAAACTCTGTCAGAGGCAGAGTTTGCGGTTCCAACTACTTACTAAGCAAGCATCTCAGTGCCACTAAAAGTGCCCCATCTACCAGCCTTGGGACTCCTATTCGATCATCATATACATGAAAAAGTACCACCTGTGGCTCACATGCCAGCTCAATATTCCACGTTTGCTTAATCCATGTAAGTATCTCCTTCCAATATGCCTGTGTTACTAGACATTTCCAGATCAAGGTTTGCTTTTGGTTCTTTGCATTTCGGACACATCACCATTCTATTAGGATGGGCAGCATTCTGAGGTAAATTAAAAGCGTATATGGCTCTGTGAAGCAATTTAAACTGGGTCTCCCTCCATCTTTCACATGTCACTGCCTTTCTCACTCTCATCCATCCATCTTTAATCTTATTCTTCCACTCCCTGTGCACCTCAGATAAGGATATTCTACGGTCCTTGTTTTTCAGCAAATTGTCAAATTGGTTCGATACATATTCATTTTTAAAGTCCCTCAGTCTGCTCTTGCAGAAATGCATGACCTGGAAATAGGGCAGAATTTGTCCCCCAGGAAGATTATATTTTTCTTGCATTTCTCCAAAGGTCAGATATCTTGAGTCTGTATTATGTACAACCTGTTGTAGATTAGTTATTCCCCTGGACGCCCAACTCCGAAAAAATGTATTGGTTCTACCCATTTCAAATTCTGGGTGTCCAAGTAATGTCATATATTTGGATGCTAAAAAAGATAGACCGTACATCTTTCTTATTTCTTTCCACGTTACCACTGTGTCCCTTATTACCACAGAGTATTTTAAATCCGGGTGTAATAACGCTAGTTTAGAGTGTAAAAGACATCCGAAATCATAGCCTTTAGCTAATTCCATTTCAAGTGCTACATTCGAATAATGTGAGGTCTGATTTAACCAGTCTCTACAATGGCGAAAAATCCCTGCCAGATTGTACCTTCTAATATCTGGAAATTGTACACCTCCCGCTCTCATTGTTCGCCATAACGTTTTCATCCCAATATGAGCTCTTTTCCTGAACCAAATAAAATCTGTAAAGGCTTTATTGAGTATCATTATGTCTTTATGACGTAGAAGGATTGGTATTGTTTGCATCGGGTACAGCAATTTTGGGAAACTGATCATTTTTATTAAGTGGCCTTTCCCTAGCAGTGAGAGTGGAAGATTTTTCCACCAATTTAGTTCCTGCTGAATTTTACAAATCAATGGCGTGTAATTGAGTGCGTATAAGGAATGGGGAGACCTGCCCATTTTTATTCCAAGATATGTAATATATTCTTTAGCAGTTTTGACTGGGCAATTTTGTAGAGCAGCTGATGCATTCCTCGTTTGGCCTCCTAGGAACAATAACTCACATTTGTCAATGTTTACTTTAAAACCCGAATACAACCCAAACTCCCGCAATGCTTCAAAGATTTTAGTTATGTCTCTTGAGGGGTTTGCTAGGTACATTATGATATCGTCAGCAAAGAGAGAAGTATGGACCATTCTGGATCCAACTGTAATTCCTTCAAAGGTCTCTTTTGATTCCAGATACCTCGCCAGGGGTTCTATTGCAATGTTAAACAATAACGGTGACAGAGGGCACCCCTGTCGTGTGCCTTTCAATAATTGGGAGGGGCGAGGCAAAAATCCTGGCAATGCTATCCGTGCTCTCGGGTCTGCATAGAATGCTAACAAGGAAACTCGAAATACCCCCGTCACCCCCATCTTGTCTAATACTGCCGCCAGCCAATCCTATCTTACATTGTCAAAGGCCTTCTCGGCGTCAATAGTTAACAGTGCTGGGCTCATCAGGTCGGGTGTTTTGCGGTAGGAATGATCTAATACCGTCAGCACTTTCCTTAGATTGAATACGGCTTACCTACCCTTGACAAACCCAACTTGGGACGGACCTATCAAGTTTGGTAAAATATTGGCAAGCCTATCGGCCATAATTTCCGATAAAATTTTTTGGTCCACATTTATGAGCGAAATGGGACGGTAGGAAGCTGGTTGAGTTAGATCTTTCCCTGGCTTTGGTATTAGGCGTATGTATGCTACATTATCATGGTTATGGTCAGATAGGTGCCCCTCACAGTAGATATGTTCCCCTCACAGTAGTTATACCCAGATATGTGCCCCTCACAGTAGTTATACCTAGATATGTGCCCCTCACAGTAATTATACCCAGATATGTGCCCCTCACAGTAGTTATACCTAGATATGTGCCCCTCACAGTAGTGATGGCCAGATATGTGCCCCTCACAGTAATTATACCCAGATATGTGCCCCTCACAGTAGTTATACCTAGATATGTGCCCCTCACAGTAATTATACCCAGATATGTGACCCTCACAGTAGTTATACCTAGATATGTGCCACTCACAGTAGTGATGGCCAGATATGTGCCCCTCACAGTAGTTATACCCAGATATGTGCCCCCTCACAGTAGTTATACCCAGATATGTGCCCCCTCACAGTAGTTATGTCCAGATATGTGCCCCTCACAGTAGTTATACCCAGATATGTGCCCCCTCTCAGTAGTTATGTCCAGATATGTGCCCCTCACAGTAGTTATACCCAGATATGTGCCCCTCACAGTAGTTATACCCAGATATGTGCCCCCTCACAGTAGTTATACCCAGATATGTGCCCCCTCACAGTAGTTATGTCCAGATATGTGCCCCTCACAGTAGTTATACCCAGATATGTGCCCCCTCTCAGTAGTTATGTCCAGATATGTGCCCCTCACAGTAGTTATACCCAGATATGTGCCCCTCACAGTAGTTATACCCAGATATGTGCCCCCTCACAGTAGTTATACCCAGATATGTGCCCCCTCACAGTAGGGTTGTTTCGGGTATCAAACTTTTGATACCCAATCGATACTTTTAGCCCGCTATCGATACGATACCGGGATTTGTCTTTTATCAATACTAGGCTCCGCTACTGCACAGCCCAGTATCAGAGAACATGGATCGCACTGCTCTCAGCGCGGCCATGTTCCCTCAGCAGCACAGGGAGAAGGAAGCAGTCTCTCCCTCCCCTGTTCTGCTGCTGCCACCAATGAGAGCGCAGAGGAGGGGAGGGCTGTGGCCACTGCGCCACTAATCATAACTATTACAAATGCAGACGGCAGAAACACATTGCCTGCACCCTGCATCTGACATGGCGCTGTGATCCACGGCAATTAACTGCCACTGATCACAGCGCTCTGTCAGAGGTCGGGTGCCGGCAATGTCTTTCTGCCCCCCTTCCCCCTCACCAGTATTAAAAACACTGGTGGCGCAGTAACCCCCCACCCAGTATTAAAATCATTGGTGGCAGTGGCCACAGAGTCCCCTCACCTCCTCTCATTGGTGGCAGTGGCAGCTTCTGATCGGAGCCCCAGCAGTGTAAGCCTGGGGCTCCGATCAGTTACATTGGCAGCCAGGACGCTAATGAAGCCCTGGCTACCATGGTAATCTCCCTGCTGCTGTGTGCACTATGCACAGGGCAGCAGGGAGAGTGTAAAGTCCTATTCACCCTAATAGAGCTCTATCAGGGTGAATAGGACAAGGGATTAAAAGATCCCAGGTTCTACCCCTAAGGGGGGAAATAGTTATTAAATAAACTGTAAAAAAAAAAAAAAAAGTTAAAATAACCCAAAAAATATTAAGTATAAATCACCCCCTTTCCCAATTTTACATATAAAGTATATAAACAATAAATAAATAAAATATTACATATCGCCATGTCCGAAAAGACCAAACTATTAAAATATTATAAATTATCTCTTATACGGTGAACGCCGTAAAAGAGAAAAAATTAAATAAAAACTGTGCGATTTGCCTTTCTTTTTTTTTTTGTCACCTTGTCCCCCCAAAAAATAGGATAGGACTGTTCGATTAAGAGCCGGACGTTCCATAAAATGCAGAATGCACTGGGCTTTTTTGCGTTTTATTTTTCCGCGTGGTATTGAATAGTATCAAGTATCGCAATACTTTTTTATGGTATTAAAACAACACTACCTCACAGTAGTTATAGCCAGATATGTGCCCCTCACAGTAGTTATAGCCAGATATGTGCCCCTCACAGTAGTTATGGCCAGATATGTGCCCCTCACAGTAGTTATGGCCAGATATGTGCCCCTCACAGTAGTTATACCCAGATATGTGCCCCTCACAGTAGTTATGGCCAGATATGTGCCCCTCACAGTAGTTATGGCCAGATATGTGCCCCTCACAGTAGTTATGGCCAGATATGTGCCCCCTCACAGTAGTTATACCTATATATGTGCCCCTCACAGTAGTTATGGCCAGATATGTGCCCCTCGCAGTAGTTATACCTAGATATGTGCCCCTCACAGTAATTATACCCAGATATGTGACCCTCACAGTAGTTATGGCCAGATATGTGCCCCTCACAGTAGTTATGGCCAGATATGTGCCCCTTCACAGTAGTTATGTCCAGATATGTGCCACTCACAGTAGTTATGGCCAGATATGTGCCCCTCACAGTAGTTATGGCCAGATATGTGCCCCTTCACAGTAGTTATACCTAGATATGTGCCCCTCACAGTAGTTATACCTAGATATGTGCTCCTCACAGTAGTTATGGCCAGATATGTGCCCCTCACAGTAGTTATACCTAGATATGTGCCCCTCACAGTAGTTATGGCCAGGTATGTGCCCCTCACAGTAGTTATACCTAGATATGTGCCCCTCACAGTAATTATACCCAGATATGTGACCCTCACAGTAGTTATGGCCAGATATGTGCCCCTCACAGTAGTTATGGTCAGATATGTGCCCCTCACAGTAGTTATACCTAGATATGTGCCCCTCACAGTAGTTATGGCCAGATATGTTCCCCTCACAGTAGTTATGGCCAGATATGTGCCCTCACAGTAGTTATACCTAGATATGTGCCCCTCACAGTAATTATACCCAGATATGTGACCCTCACAGTAGTTATACCTAGGTATGTGCCCCTCACAGTAGTTATGGCCAGATATGTGCCCCTCACAGTAGTTATGGCCAGATATGTGCCCCTCACAGTAGATATGGCCAGATATGTGCCCCTCACAGTAGTTATGGCCAGATATGTGCCCCTCACAGTAGTTATACCTAGATATGTTCCCCTCACAGTAATTATACCCAGATATGTTCCCCTCACAGTAATTATACCCAGATATGTGCCCCTCACAGTAGTTATACCTAGATATGTGCCCCTCACAGTAGTTATGGCCAGATATGTGCCCCTCACAGTAGTTATGGCCAGATATGTGCCCCTCACAGTAGTTATACTTAGATATGTGCCCCTCACAGTAATTATACCCAGATATGTGACCCTCACAGTAGTTATACCTAGATATGTGCCCCTCACAGTAGTTATGGCCAGATATGTGCCCCTCACAGTAGTTATGGCCAGATATGTGCCCCTCACAGTAGTTATGGCCAGATATGTGCCCCTCACAGTAATTATACCTAAATATGTGCCCCTCACAGTAGTTATGGCCAGATATGTGCCCCTCACAGTAGTTATGGCCAGATATGTGCCCCTCACAGTAGTTATGGCCAGATATGTGCCCCTCACAGTAGTTATAGCCAGATATGTGACCCTCACAGTAGTTATACCTAGATATGTGCCCCTCACAGTAGTTATGGCCAGATATGTGCCCCTCACAGTAGTTATGGTCAGATATGTCCCCCTCACAGTAGTTATACCTAGATATGTGCCCCTCACAGTAGTTATGGCCAGAGTTGTTTCCTGTCCCTCAGAAGGTCGGGAAGTACATGGATCAGCGATTCGCACAGCCTTCTTGGTTTGTTCTCCCGGCAGTGCCGGAGGGCCGTTGCAGGAGTGGGGATCGCGGGACTGGGCATCCGTGTCCCTCCCTTCTCTCGGTGTAAGTCCGGCACATATCGGCAACCCCGGGCTGTATACCCCTTGTCCAAGTCAGGACCGGCATATGTGTGGGCAGATGGGAGCATTCTGAATCGGAAGAACGCTCCCATGTGACTTCCGGCAGCGCAGGTACGTGCATACGGATCGCTGTGGAGGGGGCAGAACTACAGGTCAGTTGAGCGGCAAGCAGGAAGTTTAAGGGGCGCAGGTGCCGGCGTCAAAGTGTGTTTTGCCGCACTCTGGATCAAGCATGTCCCTGCAGACCGGCTCTGAGTCCCCCAGGAAGGCCACTGATGTTTCCAGGCCCTCTAGCCGGGTAGAGACGTTTCCAAAAAGAACCATCTGCCATAAAGAAATGTGCCATCTGTAAAAAGGGACTGGTTAGTTCCCATAAGAAACCCTTGTGTCAGAAATGATGCGATAAAGTGATTTCGGATGAATCTCCTTCCTTGATTGAGAATCTAAGGTCCATGATTAAAGAGGAAGTAGGAGTGGCAGTTGAAGCTAAACGTTCAAACTTACCGCCTAGACCCTCCACATCTAGCCGCTCCATTGCACAACCAGTCGGACTTAGATGAAGGAGAATTAACATCCGATTCAGATTCTACGGTGTCAGTAGAGGTGTTTGGCAAACCCCTATGCACTATAGAGGAAACAGATTCTTTGCTCAAAACAATCCAGGCCACAATCAATGTGGAAGAGCCAAAAGAACCGCTCTCTGTGCAAGATCAAATGTTTGCGGGTCTAGGAGATAGAAAAAAAGAGGGTGTTCCCGGTACATAATAAGATAAAGGTTCTTATCCAGAACGAATGGAAAGAACCAGAAAAGAAACAGTCAGCATCCAAGATGTTCAAGAGGAAGTACCCCTTTACGGAAGACATCGTCTCTTCCATTCCCATGCTTAAGCAGGCGGCTAATTTCATAGCAGATGCCTCTGCAGATATAGTTAAGCTTTCTGCCAGAACAGCGGCATTGTCTAATGCCTCACGCCGAGCAATTTGGCTTAGATCATGGTCGGGTGATTCCGCATCTAAAAATAAGTTATGCTCACTACCATGTGAAGGGGATTGTGTTTTTGGATCAGCTCTAGACGATATTTTGGAGAAGGCCTCTGATCGCAAAAAAGGGTTTCCAACAGAATCGAAATGCTTTCATCAGAGACGTTCATTTCGCCCCCAGAGACGTAATAGAACTGAGCAAAAAAAGAGAAAGAGAGAGAAAAAGATGGAAGAGCAAATACAAATCCTTCTAGAAAAAAGTGCCATCATTTCAGTTCCAGTACAGGAAGAAAAACAGGGATTCTACTCCCCGATTTTCTTGATTAAAAAAAAACAAAAAAACGGTTCGTTCAGAGCAATTACAAACTTCAGATGAAGGCACAAATCAGTGCCGAAACGCGTCACTTAAATATTATGTGACCAAAAAAGCAGCAATATTGAAAATCAACTGAAGCGAGTGCCGGTCTTCATTCCTACATTGCCCCTTCACAGTAGTTATGTCCAGATATGTGCCCCTTCACAGTAGTTATGTCCAGATATGTGCCCCTTCACAGTAGTTATGTCCAGATATGTGCCCCTTCACAGTAGTTATGCCCAGATATGTGCCCCTCACAGTAATTATACCCAGATATGTGCCCCTTCACAGTAGTTATGTCCAGATATGTGCCCCTTCACAGTAGTTATGTCCAGATATGTGCCCCTTCACAGTAGTTATGCCCAGATATGTGCCCCTTCACAGTAGTTATGTCCAGATATGTGCCCCCTCACAGTATTATGTCAAGGTATGTGCCCCTTCACAGTAGTTATGTCCAGATATGTGCCCCTTCACAGTAGTTATGTCCAGATATGTGCCCCCTCACAGTATTATGCCCAGATATGTGCCCCTTCACAGTAGTTATGTCCAGATATGTGCCCCCTCACAGTAGTTATACCAGATATGTGCCCCCTCACAGTATTATGCCCAGATATGTGCCCCTTCACAGTAGTTATGGCCAGATATGTGCCCCCCACAGTAGTTATGCCCAGATATGTGCCCCCTCACAGTAGTTATGTTCAGATATGTGCCACCTCACAGTAATTATGCCCAGATATGTGCCCCCTCACAGTAGTTATGGACAGATATGTGCCCCTTCACAGTAGTTATGCCCAGATATGTGCCCCCTCACAGTATTATGCCCAGATATGTGCCCCCCACAGTATTATGCCCAGATATGTTTCCCCTCACAGTAGTTATGTTCAGATATGTGCCACCTCACAGTAGATATGCCCAGATATGTTTCCCCTCACAGTATTATGCCCAGATATGTGCCCCCCACAGTATTATGCCCAGATATGTGCCCCCTCACAGTATTATGCCCAGATATGTGCCCCCCACAGAATTATGCCCAGATATGTGCCCCTCACAGTATTATGCCCAGATATGTGCCCCCTCACAGTAGTTATGGCCAGATATGTGCCCCCCACAGTATTATGCCCAGATATGTGCCCCTCACAGTAGATATGCCCAGATATGTTTTCCCCCACAGTATTATGCCCAGATATGTGCCCCCACAGGATTATGCCCAGATATGTGCCCCTCACAGTATTATGCCCAGATATGTGCCACTCACAGTATTATGCCCCGATATGTGCCCCCTCACAGTATAATGCCCAGATATGTGCCCCCCACAGTATTATGCCCAGATATGTGCCCCTCACAGTATTATGCCCAGATATGTGCCCCCTCACAGTAGTTATGGCCAGATATGTGCACCCCACAGTATTATGCCCAGATATGTGCCCCTCACAGTAGTTATGTCCAGATATGTGCCCCCTCACAGTAGTTATGTCCAGATATGTGCCCCTCACAGTAGTTATGTCCAGATATGTGCCCCTCACAGTAGTTATGTCCAGATATGTGCCCCCTCACAGTAGTTATGTCCAGATATGTGCCCCTCACAGTAGTTATGTCCAGATATGTGCCCCTCACAGTAGTTATGTCCAGATATGTGCCCCCTCACAGTAGTTATGTCCAGATATGTGCCCCTCACAGTAGTTATGTCCAGATATGTGCCCCTCACAGTAGTTATGACCAGATATGTGCCCCCTCACAGTAGTTATGTCCAGATAAGTGCCCCTTCACAGAAGTTATGTCCAGATATGTGCCCCCTCACAGTAGTTATGACCAGATATGTGCCCCTTCACAGTAGTTATGGCTAGGGTTGGGCGATATCAAAAATATTGCCACGATAACGATATTAAGAAATTTATCGCGATAACGATATATATCACGATAAATGCCTATTTAGAAGAAAAAAACACTTGGAGACGTTATACTGTATGGGGCAGCTACAAGGTGACGTTATACTGTATGGGGCAGCTACAAGGAGACGTTATACTGTATGGGGCAGCTACAAGGTGACGTTATACTGTATGGGGCAGCTACAAGGTGACGTTATACTGTATGGGGCAGCTACAAGGTGACGTTATACTGTATGGGGCAGCTACAAGGTGACGTTATACTGTATGGGGCAGCTACAAGAGACGTTATACTGTATGGGGCAGCTACAAGGAGACGTTATACTGTATGGGGCAGCTACAAGGTGACGTTATACTGTATGGGGCCAGCTACAAGGTGACGTTATACTGTATGGGGCAGCTACAAGGAGGCGTTATACTGTATGGGGCAGCTACAAGGAGACGTTATACTGTATGGGGCAGCTACAAGGTGACGTTATACTGTATGGGGCAGCTACAAGGTGACGTTATACTGTATGGGGCAGCTACAAGGTGACGTTATACTGTATGGGGCAGCTACAAGGTGACGTTATACTGTATGGGGCAGCTACAAGGTGACGTTATACTGTATGGGGCAGCTACAAGGTGACGTTATACTGTATGGGGCAGCTACAAGTTGACGTTATATTGTATGGGGCAGCCACAAGGTACCGTTATACTGTATGGGGGCAGCTACAAGGAGACGTTATACTGTATGGGGGCAGCGCAAGGAGACGTTATACTGTATGGGGGCAGCAGCCGCCACACAAGGAGATATTATGGGGCCACAAGGAGATATTATACTGTGCCTCTAAGTTCCTTCCTCCTCAGTATAATGTGGCTGTGGCCACCATACAGTAATGTCTTCTTGCTTATGTTTGGGGAGGGGACTCTTGATTGTTTATTCCTAATGCCTACTACTGGTGATGCTAGCTACAGGCAGGAAGGGAAGGCCAGGCAGCCCCAGGAGACACTTCACTATCCACCTTTATTTATTACAGTTTGTGTTATTTTAGGGGTCTCAGTCTCATCTCACACACCTGTGGCAGCTCCTTGGAGTTGTTGAACACTCCAGCCCTCGTAGGCCAGGACAGGGCTCAGTGAGTCACAGAGGATGGTGGCGTCTGGACTTTTCCCTCGGCTGCCTTCATCGCGTGGTGATTCTGTCTAGGGGGCGGAGACTTTGAACATGGGAGCGAGGCAGCCGCAGGAAACGTTTAACCCTCCCGGGCTCCCCCGGAGATTGTCAGTAAGTAAGCCGGTAGGAGGAGGCGGAGCCAGGGAGCCGGTAGGAGGAGGCGGAGCCAGGGAGCCGGTAGGAGGAGGCGTAGCCAGGGAGCCGGTAGGAGGAGGCGGAGCCAGGGATCAAGTGTAATGTTCCTAATCCTGAGCCACGCTGCTAGTTAAATGTACGGGCGGCTCTCTTTGTGCGGGTGGACGGCGCCGCAGACTGGGGAATATACAGGGCGCATGACGTCACAGAATACCGCGGTTATTAGGAAACAGCCATATCGCAATATCGCTGTTTTCTAATACCGCGGTATATCATCATAACCGGTATATTGCCCAACCCTAGTTATGGCCAGATATGTGCCCCTCACAGTAGTTATGTCCAATATGTGCCCCCTCACAGTATTATGCCCAGATATGTTCCCCCTCACAGTAGTTATGCTCAGATATGTGCCCTTTTCACAGGAGGGGGAAAAAAAAGTACATCCTCACCTAGTAGGATACACATTGTGCTGATCTGGGCTGTGTAGGAGCAGAGGCTGATTCCGGGCCAGCACCCTTCTCCTGTACAGACCAGCAGTGTACAGCGCCGGCAGCTGAGCAGAATAATGAGTAATAGAAACAGAGGAAGAAGTACGTGCGAATGTATCCTGGGGCCACAGCCAGCGAGAGCTGAATATATATATATATCCTCTGTATACGGGGCCGGTGTGAATGTATCCTGGGGCCACAGCCAGCGAGGGCTGTATATATATATATATCCTCTGTATACAGGGGCCGGTGTGAATGTATCCTGGGGGCCACAGCCAGTGAGGGCTGTATATATATATATCCTCTGTATATGGGGCCGGTGTGAATGTATCCTGGGGCCACAGCCAGCGAGGGCTGTATATATATATATATATCCTCTGTGTACGGGGCCGGTGTGAATGTATCCTGGGGCCACAGCCAGCGAGGGCTGTATATATATATCCTCTGTATACAGGGCCGGTGTGAATGTATCCTGGGGGCCACAGCCAGCGAGGGCTGTATATATATATCCTCTGTATATGGGGCCGGTGTGAATGTATCCTGGGGACACAGCCAGCGAGGGCTGTATATATATATCCTCTGTATACGGGGCCGGTGTGAATGTATCCTGGGGCCACAGCCAGTGAGGGCTGTATATATATATCCTCTGTATACGGGGCCGGTGTGAATGTATCCTGGGGCCACAGCCAGTGAGGGCTGTATATATATATCCTCTGTATACGGGGCCAGTGTGAATGTATCCTGGGGCCACAGCCAGTGAGGGCTGTATATATATATATATATATCCTCTGTATACGGGGCCGGTGTGAATGTATCCTGGGGCCACAGCCAGTGAGGGCTGTATATATATCCTCTGTGTACAGAGAACACCCAGCAGTGACCGGGCAGAGATCAGCGCTGCACACCCACTTCCGGTGTCTCCCGCTCACACTGAGCTCAGAACCTGCAGAGCAGAACCCGCCGTCTACCTGCTGCTCCAGCTGCACCGCCTGTGATAAAGCCTGGTACTGCTCAGCTCCGCCCCTCATGTCACATGACTGCAGTGTCATCCCAGGTCCTTCACTACTTCATTACTAAGCTCTGCCCCATTATATCACATGATGTAGACGTCATCACACGTCCTTCACTCCCTCACTTTTCTCCACTTTTATGCTCCAGCCCCTTTTGCTAAGATCACATGATGATGACGCCATCACAGGTCCTTCACCACCTTATTACTAAGCTCTGCCCCTCTTATATCACATGATGATGACGTCACCACAGGTCCTTCAGCTCCTCTTTCTGTCCATGGAGGAGTGAGAGTCCTGAGGAGCAGTCAGGATGGAGGATCCCCTCACATCAGCGGGTAAGACACATTGTGCAGATGGATGTGTTCACAGTCACTTTCCTTATTGGTGAAGTCTTAAAGGGGTTGTCAGTGGCTCCGCCCACACCTGGCTGTGCCTCTTACCTGCTCCCCTCCCCCTGATTCCCCCTTTGTTTCTGGTCTGCTCATAGAAACGTCTGTCACGGATCTGGGAAATCTGATTCCCACTGCGGCCGGACCCTCCGCGGGGTCTGCAGGAAAGATCCCCAGGGAAGAGCGACCCCTTAAAGGGGAGGTCACATAAGATACCACAGTCAAAAATAGGGGGGGGGGGGGCACTAATCATTTTCACCACTTAATCATACTACTGAAGAAAACAAAATAAGTATATATAAATAACATTACAAAATGCGAGAGTGATACATTTATAATAAAACAATTTACTTACAAAAGAAGCTATTCCGTCCTCTGCTTCTCCGGATTCTTTCCCCTCCTTTCTATCTCTCCTAAGTGCGCAGGCGTTATGGGGGATCTGTGGAGAACACTGTTATGGGGGATCTGTGGATGACGCTGTTATGGGGGATCTGTGGATGACACTGTTATGGGGGATCTGTGGATGGCACTGTTATGGGGGATCTGTGGATGACGCTGTTATGGAGGATCTGTGGATAGCACTGTTATGGAGGATCTGTGGATAGCACTGTTATGGAGGATCTGTGGATGACACTGTTATGGGGGATCTGTGGATGACACTGTTATGGGGGATCTGTGGATGATACTGTTATGGGGGATCTGTGGATGGCACTGTTATGGGAATCTGTGGATGACACTGTTATGGAGGATCTGTGGATAGCACTGTTATGGAGGATCTGTGGATGACACTGTTATGGGGGATCTGTGGATGATACTGTTATGGGGGATCTGTGGATGGCACTGTTATGGGGGATCTGTGGATGGCACTGTTATGGGAATCTGTGGATGACACTGTTATGGGGGATCTGTGGATGGCACTGTTATGGGGGATCTGTGGATGACACTGTTATGGGGGATCTGTGGATGACACACTGTTATGGGGGATCTGTGGATGACACTGTTATGGGGGATCTGTGGATGGCACTGTTATGGGAGATCTGTGGATGACACTGTTATGGGGGATCTGTGGATGGCACTGTTATGGGGGATCTGTGGATGACACTGTTATGGGGGATCTGTGGATGACACTGTTATGGGGGGTCTGTGGATGACACTGTTATGGGGGATCTGTGGATGATACTGTTATGGGGGATCTGTGGATGACACTGTTATGGGGGATCTGTGGATGACACTGTTATGGGGGATCTGTGGATGGCACTGTTATGGGAATCTGTGGATGACACTGTTATGGGGATCTGTGGATGACACTGTTATGGGGGATCTGTGGATGTCACTGTTATGGGGGCATCTGTGGATGTCACTGTTATGGGGGATCTGTGGATGAGCACTGTTATGGGGGATCTGTGGATGACACTGTTATGGGGGATCTGTGGATGACACTGTTATGGGGGATCTGTGGATGACACTGTTATGGGGGATCTGTGGATGACACTGTTATGGAGGATCTGTGGATGACACTGTTATGGGGATCTGTGGATGACACTGTTATGGGGGATCTGTGGATGACACTGTTATGGGGATCTGTGGATGGCACTGTTATGGAGGATCTGTGGATGACACTGTTATGGGGGATCTGTGGATGTCACTGTTATGGGGGATCTGTGGATGATACTGTTATGGCGGATCTGTGGATGTCACTGTTATGGGGGATCTGTGGTTGACACTGTTATGGGGGATCTGTGGATGACACTGTTATGGGGGATCTGTGGATGACACTGTTATGGGGGATCTGTGGATGTCACTGTTATGGGGATCTGTGGATGTCACTGTTATGAGGGATCTGTGGATGGCACTATTATGGGGAACTGTGGATGACCATGTTATGTGGGATCTGTAGATGACACTGTTATGGGGGATCTGTGGAGGACACTGTTATGGGGGATCTGTGGAGGACACTGTTATGGGGGATCTGTGGATGACACTGTTATGGGGATCTGTGGATGACACTGTTATGGGGGATCTGTGGATGACACTGTTATGGGGGATCTGTGGATGACACACTGTTATGGGGATCTGTGGATGACACTGTTATGGGGATCTGTGGATGGCACTGTTATGGAGGATCTGTGGATGTCACTGTTATGGGGATCTGTGGATGACACTGTTATGGGGGATCTGTGGAGTGACACTGTTATGGGGGATCTGTGGATGGACACTGTTATGGGGGATCTGTGGATGACACTGTTATGGGGGATCTGTGGATGACACTGTTATGGGGGATCTGTGGATGACACTGTTATGGGGGATCTGTGGATGACACACTGTTATGGGGGATCTGTGGATGACACACTGTTATGGGGGATCTGTGGATGACACTGTTATGGGGGATCTGTGGATGGCACTGTTATGGAGGATCTGTGGATGTCACTGTTATGGGGATCTGTGGATGGCACTGTTATGGGGGATCTGTGGGTGACACTGTTATGGGGATCTGTGGATGGCACTGTTATGGGGGATCTGTGGATGACACTGTTATGGGGGATCTGTGGATGACACTGTTATGTGGGATCTGTAGATGACACTGTTATGGGGGATCTGTGGATGACACTGTTATGGGGGATCTGTGGATGACACTGTTATGGGGGATCTGTGGATGACACTGTTATGGGGGATCTGTGGATGACACTGTTATGGGGGATCTGTGGATGACACTGTTATGGGGGATCTGTGGATGACACTGTTATGGGGGATCTGTGGATGACACTGTTATGGGGGATCTGTGGATGACACTGTTATGGAGGATCTGTGGATGACACTGTTATGGAGGATCTGTGGATAGCACTGTTATGGAGGATCTGTGGATGACACTGTTATGGGGGATCTGTGGATGACACTGTTATGGGGGATCTGTGGATGACACTGTTATGGGGGATCTGTGGATGACACTGTTATGGAGGATCTGTGGATAGCACTGTTATGGAGGATCTGTGGATAGCACTGTTATGGAGGATCTGTGGATGACACTGTTATGGGGGATCTGTGGATGACACTGTTATGGGGGATCTGTGGGTGACACTGTTATGGGGGATCTGTGGATGGCATTGTTATGGGGATCTATGGATAACACTGTTATGGGGGATCTGTGGATGACACTGTTATGGAGGATCTGTGGATGACACTGTTATGGGGGATCTGTGGATGACACTGTTATGGGGATCTGTGGATGACACTGTTATGGGGGATCTGTGGATGACACTGTTATGGAGGATCTGTGCATGACACTGTTATGGGGGATCTATGGATGTCACTGTTATGGGGATCTGTGGTTGGCACTGTTATGGGGGATCTGTGGATGACACTGTTATGGGGGATCTGTGGATGACACTGTTATGGGGATCTGTGGATGACACTGTTATGGGGGATCTGTGGATGACACTGTTATGGAGGATCTGTGCATGACACTGTTATGGGGGATCTATGGATGTCACTGTTATGGGGGATCTGTGGGTGGCACTGTTATGGGGGATCTGTGGGTGACACTGTTATGGGGGATCTGTGGATGACACTGTTATGGGGGATCTGTGGATGACACTGTTATGGGGGATCTGTGGATGACACTGTTATGGGGGATCTGTGGATGTCACTGTTATGGGGGATCTGTGGATGTCACTGTTATAGGGGATCTGTGGATGACACTGTTATAGGGGATCTGTGGATGACACTGTTATGGGGGATCTGTGGATGACACTGTTATGGGGGATCTGTGGATGACACTGTTATGGGGGATCTGTGGATGACACTGTTATGGGGGATCTGTGGATGACACTGTTATGGAGGATCTGTGGATAGCACTGTTATGGAGGATCTGTGGATAGCACTGTTATGGAGGATCTGTGGATAGCACTGTTATGGAGGATCTGTGGATGACACTGTTATGGGGGATCTGTGGGTGACACTGTTATGGGGGATCTGTGGATGGCATTGTTATGGGGGATCTGTGGATGACACTGTTATGGGGGGCACTGTGGATGTCACTGTTATGGGGATCTGTGGTTGTCACTGTTATGAGGTATCTGTGGATGGCACTATTATGGAGAACTGTGGATGACCATGTTATGGGGGATCTGTGGATGACACTGTTATGGGGGATCTGTGGAGGACACTGTTATGGAGGGGATCTGTGGATGACACTGTTATGGGGGATCTGTGGAGGACACTTATGGGGGATCTGTGGATGACACTGTTATGGGGGATCTATGGATGACACTGTTATGGGGAATCTGTGGATGACACTGTTATGGGGATCTGTGGATGACACACTGTTATGGGGGATCTGTGGATGACACTGTTATGGGGGATCTGTGGATGACACTGTTATGGGGGATCTGTGGATGACACTGTTATAGGGGATCTGTGGATGACACTGTTATGGGGGATCTGTGGATGACACTGTTATGGGGGATCTGTGGATGACACTGTTATGGGGGATCTGTGGATGACACTGTTATGGGGGATCTGTGGAGGACACTGTTATGGAGGATCTGTGGATAGCACTGTTATGGAGGATCTGTGGATAGCACTGTTATGGAGGATCTGTGGATAGCACTGTTATGGAGGATCTGTGGATGACACTGTTATGGGGGATCTGTGGGTGACACTGTTATGGGGGATCTGTGGATGGCATTGTTATGCGGGATCTGTGGATGACACTGTTATGGGGGGCACTGTGGATGTCACTGTTATGGGGATCTGTGGTTGTCACTGTTATGAGGTATCTGTGGATGGCACTATTATGGAGAACTGTGGATGACCATGTTATGGGGGATCTGTGGATGACACTGTTATGGGGGATCTGTGGAGGACACTGTTATGGAGGGGATCTGTGGATGACACTGTTATGGGGGATCTGTGGATGACACTGTTATGGGGGATCTGTGGATGACACTGTTATGGGGGATCTGTGGATGACACTGTTATGGGGGATCTGTGGATGACACTGTTATGGGGGATCTGTGGATGACACTGTTATGGGGGATCTGTGGATGACACTGTTATGGGGGATCTGTGGATGACACTGTTATGGGGGATCTGTGGATGACACTGTTATGGAGGGATCTGTGGATGACACTGTTATGGGGGATCTGTGGATGACACTGTTATGGGGGATCTGTGGATGACACTGTTATGGGGGATCTGTGGATGACACTGTTATGGGGGATCTGTGGATGACACTGTTATGGGGATCTGTGGATGACACACTGTTATGGGGGATCTGTGGATGACACTGTTATGGGGGATCTGTGGATTACACTGTTATGGGGGATCTGTGGATGACACTGTTATGGAGGGGATCTGTGGAGAACACTGTTATGGGGGATCTGTGGATGACACTGTTATGGGGAATCTGTGGATGACACTGTTATGGGGGATCTGTGGATGTCACTGTTATGGAGGCACTGTGAATGACACCGTTATGGGGGATCTGTGGAGGACACTGTTATGGGGGATCTGTGGATGACACTGTTATGGGGGATCTGTGGATGACACACTGTTATGGGGGATCTGTGGATGACACTGGTATTGGGGATCTGTGGATGACACTGTTATGGGGATCTGTGGATGACACTATTATGGGGGATCTGTAGATGACACTGTTATGGGAGTATCTGTGGATGACACACTGTAATGGGGGGATCTGTGGAGGACACTGTTTTGGAGGGGATCTGTGGATGGCACTGTTATGGGGATCTGTGGATGGCACTGTTATGGGGGATCTGTGGGTGACACTGTTATGGGGGATCTGTGGATGACACTGTTATGGGGGATCTGTGGATGGCATTGTTATGGGGGATCTGTGGCTGGCACTGTTATGGGGGATCTGTGGATGACACTGTTATGGGGGGCACTGTGGATGTCACTGTTATGGGGATCTGTGGATGTCACTGTTATGAGGTATCTGTGGATGGCACTATTATGGGGATCTGTGGATGACACTGTTATGGGGGATCTGTAGATGACACTGTTATGGGGGATCTGTGGATGACACTGTTATGGGGGATCTGTGGATGGCACTGTTATGGGGGATCTGTGGAGGATACCATGCTCCGGGGACCAGGAATCCGTCATACCCCGGGGACCAGAAAGCCGTCATGCTCAGGCGACCAGGAAGCCGTCATGCTCCGGCGACCAGGAAGCCGTTATGCTCCGGCGACCATGAAGCCGTCATGCTCCGGAGACCATGAAGCCGTCATGCTCTGGGGACCATGAAGCCGTCATGCTCCGGGGACCATGAAGCCGTCATTCTCCGGGGACCATGAAGCCGTCATTCTCCGGGGACCATGAAGCCGTCATTCTCCGGGGACCATGAAGCCGTCATGCTCCGGGGACCGGGAAGCCATCATGCTCCGGGGACCGGGAAGCCATCATGCTCCGGGGACAGGAAGCCATCATGCTCCGGGGACAGGGAAGCCATCATGCTCCGGGGACCAGGAAGCCATCATGCTCAGGGGACCAGGAAGCCATCATGCTCAGGGGACCAGGAAGCCATCATGCTCCGGGGACCAGGAAGCCATCATGCTCCGGGGACCAGGAAGCCATCATGCTCCGGCGACCAGGAAGCCATCATGCTCCTGCAACCAAGAAGCCACTATCGTCCATGAAGCCATCATGCTCCGGCGACCAGGACGCCATCATGCTCCGGCGACCAGGACGCCATCATGCTCCGGGGACCAGGACGCCATCATGCTCCGGGGACCAGGACGCCATCATGCTCCGGGAACCAGGAAGCCATCATGCTCCGGGGACCAGAAGGCCATCATGCTCCGGGGACCAGGAAGCCATCATGCTCCGGGGACCAGGAAGCCATCATGCTCCGGGGACCAGGAAGCCATCATGCTCCGGGGACCAGGAAGCCATCATGCTCCGGGGACCAGGAAGCCATCATGCTCCGGGGACCAGGAAGCCATCATGCTCCGGGAACCAGGAAGCCATCATGCTCCGGCAACCAAGTATGGGAACAAGTAACAAGAAGTATGGGGTGTCCAGTGCTCAGAGAAAGGGCCAAGGTAGGAAAGCCTGAGACCTGACCACCACTGAAGAAGATATCAAGACTGGGCTAAGAAATATCTGAAGACTGATGAGATGAGAGGTACTCTTGACGGTACAGATGGCTGGACCCTGACTGGATCAGTAATGGTCACAGAGCTCCACTATGACTCAGACGCCAGCACGGTGGAGGTGGGCACTACTAAGAGCTGCTGTCAATAAAGATGAGATAGTAGGACCCTTTCATGTTTAATTGGACTTAAAATGAATGACAAAACCTACTGGCAATTTTTAGATGACGCTTTTTTCAAGCAGTGGTCCAGGAAACAGTCTGCATCTGTCCAGAAAACCATGGTTTTTCTGCAGGACAATGCTCCATTGTTTGCATTGATCTCTTCACCGCATGGGCTTAAAGGTAGAAAAATAATGACATGGCCCCTTTCTCACCGGACCTAAATCCTATTGAGAACTTTTGGGCTCTTCTTAAATAGGAGATTTCTGAAGAAGGAGAAGAGTCCACCACTCTGAGCAGTGTCTGGAGGCCGTGGTAACAGATGAAGAACCTGACGGACTCCATGGATGGAAGGCATTTTCATTTAGTTCCATGATAATTCCGCTCACACAGATATTCTCCTAACTAAGAAACCAGAACCTCCCAGTGATTTTCTTAGATACTCTTTGAGGTTTAGTGATATTTTTGACTGGCAGCATGGGTGCTCCTTTCTCTTTCCACTCACCACTCCTGGTATTAGATTCAGGGATTTTTTTGGCACATCCCGGGAATCGGCTTTGGACAGAAGTCGGCGCCTGGGCGGTGCAGTGGTTGAGTTGGCTGTGCTCTCCATGGCCCAGTCGCTGGTCGCACTACTGACGAGCCTTGGCAATGAGAAGTGAATTTTGGATGAAGATCGGCGGGCTGGACTCGGCTATCTCTGGAGCGGCGAGCTGGACTCGGCTACCTACGAAGCGGCGAGCTGGACTCGGCTATATCCGGAGCGGCGAGCTGGACCCGGCTATCTCCGGAGCGGCGAGCTGGACCCGGCTATCTCCGGAGCGGCGAGCTGGACCCGGCTATCTCCGGAGCGGCGAGCTGGACTCGGCTATCTCCGGAGCGGCGAGCTGGACCCGGCTATCTCCGGAGCGGCGAGCTGGACCCGGCTATCTCCGGAGTGGCGAGCTGGACTCGGCTATCTCTGGAGCGGCCAGCTTGACTCGGCTATCTCTGGATCGGCCAGCTGGACTCAGCTATTTCCGGAGCGGTGAGCTGGACTCGGCTATTTCCGGAGCGGTGAGCTGGACTCGGCTATTTCCGGAGTGGTGAACTGGACTCGGCTATCTCTGGAGCGGCGACCTGGACTCGGCTATTTCCGGAGCGGTGAGCTGGACTCGGCTATTTCCGGAGCGGTGAGCTGGACTCGGCTATTTCCGGAGTGGTGAACTGGACTCGGCTATTTCCGGAGCGGTGAGCTGGACTCGGCTATTTCCGGAGTGGTGAACTGGACTCGGCTATTTCCGGAGTGGTGAACTGGACTCGGCTATCTCCGTAGCCGCAGTGTACCTGCTCCACCTGCATGGGGCTTCACAGCAACTGGAACTGATTGGGGTCCCAGCGGTCAGACCCCATCGATATATTAGTCATCCTCCACCTCTATGGATGAGGATAACCTGCTATAACCAGAATACCCCCTTAAATCTTCCCTTTACCTTGGCCAATTTTTGGTTCTACCTTGGCCAGTTTGGACATTTTCCAACACGATATTACCTTTTACGTTTATTTTGTGTAAAATTAGGGAATTATGTGATTAGAATAATTTTTATAATTATTTTTGTGTTTTTTATGTTAAAATGTATTAATTTTTTGCTGTAATTTTTAGTTAGAGGACATGTACATGTGATCTTCTAATCGCTTGTACAATAGACTCTAATATGGGACTTTTACTGGCTGCCTGTCAAGCCCCACCAGAAGGTACCAGACTGTCATAGCAATAGATCGAGGAGACCCACAATTTCTCACTCCTCTTGTGTCACCTCTGTCTCCTCATAGATTGTAAGCCTTTTGTGATCAGAGTTATTATTATGTGTCTTCCACCTCAGAATCTCCTGAGGAAGAAATGAAAGCCGAGTCTCTGGGTGGAAGAGCAGCTCCAGGCCTGGGATTTCTATGTAGGGTGACTGGATTAGTTTGGGGTTTGGCAGAAAGTTGGTGAGGAGCAGAACATTGTTATTGAGGCCCCGATCACTAAACCTAGAAGAGAAGGAGCCGAGAGAAGAGTCTGATCCATAGACAGATCTACAGGAGGCCATGTATTCAGTCACTGTGTGCTTGTGTCTCCACAGATGGATCCAGGAGGAGAAATCCCCCCGAGAGATGTCCCCGTCCTCTGTATTCCCAGGACTGTCCAGAGGAGAAGCCCCCAGAGAACCATCAGGTAGATGGAGCTGAAGTCTCCCCAGAATCTGACCAGAAAGGGATTGACCCAAAGACCATTTTACATTTTTCTTCTTTAGGATGAAAATCTGATGGATATTAAGGTTGAGATTAAAGATGAAGAAGAGGAGACGGATTTATGGGGCGATCAGCAGGGTAAGGAGGGGGCTGTCATGGGTCACCTGACTACTACTCCCATCATCTCATCATCACATGTAATAATATCTCCTGTCCTGTGTGTTTCCTACAGATGGACTCATAGAAGGAAGTCCCCCCGAGAGATGTCCCCGTCCTCTGTATTCCCAGGACTGTCCAGAGGAGAAGCCCCCAGAGATCCATCAGGTAGATGGAGCTGAGCCCTATACACATCTATATAGGGGGGTCCTGCAGTCATAGAGGGGTCATAGATGGTGGGGGTCTCTTCTGTGGATCTGTTAGATTTCCCACCTGTCTGCTGTATTGTCCTGAATTGTTACAGATGACAAATCAGGGGGAAGATGTGACTGATATTAAAGTGGAGGATGAAGAAGAGCGGATGATGGGCCATCCCCGTGTAAGAGTGAGGTGGAGGAGGACATTCCAGTCCATGTGATCACAGGTATGGGATCATGAATGGAGGAAGGGAAGGGAGGTTTCTTCAGGTGCGGCTCCACCTTACAGCTGCAGTAAAGTAGCACTCCGGGTAGTGAATCTGTTGTCTTGGCAAATTCACCACCCTGTGTGCAGGAGAGTCTCTCCATGTCTAATGTCAGATCAGGTGGGACTGTAACATTGGAAGGACACTATAAAGTGATGCCCAAGTTGCATTGACGGGCTGAATAAATCGGTAGAGGACAGTCCTGGTTACCACACAAGGTTTCGATGCTTATTAGATTTTTGAGTTATATCAGGTCTAGGCTTCTGTAATAAAAGTGATCACTTAGAGTAGAGCAGAGTCCTGGACACTATCACTGATACGTGTTATAGAATGGAGACTATAAAGGAAGGACATCTTCCCGCAGGGTCCACTTCTGGATTTGGCTAAAAAAAATTGTGTTTCTAGACCAATGTTATAAATTTGTCTACTGTGGCTTAAAGGGTTTCTGTCACCACACTTTTCACTATTAAACAGGCTGACATTATACATGTGCAAATGTCACCTGAATTTAACTGCTATTCTTTTTTGTCATCGTGTCCCCGTTATTATATGCTAATTAGCCTCTAGGAGCGTTGCATCTGCTCCTAGAGGCTCAGTTCACCTACCTCTATCCACTCCCTTCTACTCTTGATTGACAGGGCCAGGCCAGCGTTGGTCTCCTCCGCACAAAAACACGGGCACACTGAAAAAAAAGAATAGCAGAGTTATATGCAGGTGACATTTGCACATGTATAATGTCAGCCTGTTTAATAGTGAAAAGTGGGGTGACAGAAACCCTTTAAAAAACAATCACAAAATCCATTTTTAATCCTCACAGAAAATCTCAGTAGGAACGTTGAAGAAAATTTCTTGTTATCGCGGAATTACAAATCTGAAGATGAAGATCTCTTGCAGTGCTCGACACGAGAAAACCTCATTACCAGAAATGTGCATCCTGGACTTCATAATACAGATCTCTCATATTATCCGGCTAAGTGTGAGGAACCTTCTCCTGACCAATCACAGATTGTCACTACAAGTACAGATCAGAAAGAGGAAAAAAGTTTTCAGTGCTGGGAATGTGGAAAACAGTTTCCATACCTCTCAGGTCTTTTTATACACACAAGAATTCACACAGGAGAGAAACTATACTCCTGTTCAGAATGTGGGAAATGTTTTACCCGTAAAACAGGCCTTGATAAACATAAGAGAATTCACACAGGAGTGAGACCATATTCATGTTCAGAATGCGGGAAATGTTTTACAGACAAGCCAAGTCTTGTCACACATGAGAAAATTCACACAAGGGAGAAGCTGTATTCATGTTCAGAATGTGGGAAATGTTTTGCAGATAGAGCACATCTTGTTATACATGAGAGAATTCACACAGGGGAGAAGCCGTATTCGTGTTCATTATGTGGGAAATGTTTTACAAATAAATCAGGTCTTGTTGTACATGAGAGAATTCACACAGGAGAGAAGCCGTATTCCTGTTCAGAATGTGGGAAACGATTTGCAGGTAAATCAAGTCTTTCTGCACACCAGAAAACTCACACAGGAGAGAAGCCATACACATGTTCTGAATGTCAGAAATGTTTTACTGATAAATCACAACTTGTTAGACATAAGAGAGTTCATACAGGAGAGAAGCCGTATTCATGTTCAGAATGTGGGAAGTGTTTTACAAATAAGTTAAATTTGGTTATACATGAGAAAAATCACAAAGGAGAGAGGATGTATTCATGTTCAGAATGTGGGCGATATTGTTCAGATAAATCCAGTCTTGTTAGACATGAGAGACTTCACACAGGAGAGAGGCCGTATTCATGTTCAGAATGTGGGAAATGTTTTATTTCTACAGCCAGTCTTCGGCATCATCAGAGAAGTCACACTGGAGAGAAGCTATTTTGATGTTCTTCTTGGGAAAGTCAAATCAAATGTTGGAACACTATGAGAATTCACACAGAGAAGGAACTGTATTCAACATAAGAGAAACAAATATGTTTAATCAAACAGATTATTCACAGACAGTATGCAGCCAATAAAAATTAATTTTTTTTGGGGAGAAGTAGAATTAGCCTGGTTCTTCCACCTAAATTATATTTACCTAAGATCAACAGAAAGGAAAAGCATTGTGGGTATAAGGAAAAGAAGAGGCTGATTTACTGTCAGCAGTGAAGATGAATTGTCCCCATGAACTTTGCTCCATCTTACTGCATTCATATCTCCACCCGCACTTCAGGAGACCCCAGAGCGGCCCCCCACGGATTTTCTATTTTTCTTTTAACACATCGACATACCAACAGTTTATTCATGCAGTAAATAAATATAAAGGTAATGGAATTAAAGAAAAGAATTGAATTTGCAGTAATTGGTTATGCAACTTCATTCTGGGTTTGATCTCCAATAATCCGTAACATAGTCAATAAGGTTGAAAAATGACTCGGGTCCATCTAGTCCACTGTGATCCTACACTCTTGGTGTTGAAGACTAAAAACCTCTGTAAGTTGGTCACCAATTTCCACAGACTCCAAATATTGCCTGACAACTAGAATACCGTATTATTCGCCCTATAAGATGCACCGGCCCATAAGACACACCTAGTTTTTAGAGGAGGACAATAATAATAAAAAATTTTCATTAGACCTCAGGTCAGACCAGCATTCAGACCCCCAATGTTAGCTCACAGCCCCAATTAGACCCCCCCCCCATGCTAATAAGAACCCAATTAGATCTCAGCTCAGACGCCAATGTGAATGACCCCTAATCAGACCTCCAATAAGGCCCCCATATGCCTCTCATCAGCCCCCTATTGCCTCAATTCATACCCCATATGCCACTCATCAGCCCCAATATGAGCCTCCATGCCTCTTAGCCCCCATATTAGCCCTCATACCTCTCATCAACCCCCATATGAGCTTTCATGCCTCACATCAGCACCCATATGAGCGCCCATGCCTCTCACCAGCCCCCATAGGAGCGCCCATGTCTCTTATGAGCCCCTATAGGAGCGCCCATGCCTCTCATCAGCCCCCATATGAGCATCCATGCCTCATATCAGCCCCCATGCCACAGAGAACTTAAAATAAAAAAAAAAAACACTTAGCTTACCTGCTCTGGACATCGCCACTCCTCACCTTCAGTGCCTTCATCCTGCTGAACTGGCGCACACAGCGTGATGTCACATAGCGCCCTCACAATGTGCGAAAGCCACAGCACAGCCGACAGCCAAGGACCAGGAAGCGGTGAGTACAAAGCTTTCACCTCTTTCCGGTCCACCGATACTGATGGGCGCTTCTATAATGGAAGGGCTCATTAGTATTTCCCCCATGAGACTCTGGGGCATAAGACCACTGCCCCCCCCACCCACACACACACACTTTGGGTGAAAAAAGTACGTCTTATGGGCGAAAAATTGGTTAAAACCGTGGATCAGCCTCCCTTCTCCAGAAATCTAGTGTCCGTACCTTGTAGATTGTAAGCCCTCGCGGGCAGGGCCCTCTCTCCTGTACCAGTCTGTAACTCGTCTTGTTCATGCTTATTGTCTGTATTATGTATGTGCACCGCTTATCATATGTACAGTGCTGCGGGATGAATTATGCTATAATAATAAATAATATTTTTACGTTCGAGAAAGACATCAAGGCCCCTTGAATCGACCATCACCACCTCCTCTGGAAGAATCAAAACATTTGCGTGTTCATAATAGTGCAGACCAGTGATCGTGATCATTGCGGTTGGGTTTCCCAAACTCTGCACCGACCAGTCATCTGATCATGATCATTATGGTTGGGTTTCCAAAACCCTGCACCGACCAGTCATCTGATCATGATCATTACGGTTGGGTTTCCAAAACCCTGCACCGACCAGTCATCTGTTTCCTGCATCCGACCCTACATGTGAAATAGCACTTGGAACAGAGGTGGGAGCACAGCTGTGATAAAAGCGTATTGGGCGTGCCAGGCTACTGCAGCTCAGCTCTCATTACAGTGGGTGTGAACACCAGTAACCAGGCGTGGCCACTACTCTATAGAAACATTCAGATTCTGCCTCCGCTCATAGTGCCATTTACCACGTGGGTGCAGATACAGGGGATCAGTAAGAAATCCACCCATCACATACCAATGGACTATCCAGAAGATTTGTCTGGCAAAATTAGGAGAATGAACCCCCCTCCCCTTAATGTAATAACAACCAACCACATGGCACCGTCTGTGTTATCACTGGAAGGAACGTCTGGGGAGGTGGAAGTTCTTGTTATGGGCACTTCCACCTCCACCACCCCCATGTGCTGTACATAATAATGACCGTCAGCCCACCCTGCACAAAGAAGCTGAGCTATTGCCAAACAATGGATTGGTGGAGGGAGGCTAAGGATAGGCCATCACTTGCAAAAAGTTGAACATCCCCTGTAAATATTTAAAGGATGACTGTGAGGTGTTCCTATTATGAGCCTGCTGCTTGGGAATAACCAGAATAAGAGGGTAGAGGTTGGTGTGGCCCTGAATAGGAGTGGGCAGGTTGTGGTGGCCCTACATGGCAGAGGATCAGGGATGATGTGACATGTAACCACTGTCTGTTGACTGCGATGGTGGTTACATAAAGGGCTGCATGAGATCCGGTGGAGGAGCTTTCTCAGCCACAGGACCCTCATTCTCAGACATCCACCAGTGCTCAGTAGATGAGGGGACAGGGGTTATTTTAGGAATCCTGCATCTACAAATATAAGCAAGCAGTTCTGCATTAGTAGATTAGTAGCCTCGTTGGAAGAACGAGTGAAACGTTTTCGAGAAATCTACAGCAAGTCCAGTTGCCTTGATTTATTCTTTACAGATGGAGCCTCATGACGCCTGGAGCAGTTCACAGAGGTAGCCCTTTTTAAAGTACCGGCTCACATGAAGAAAGACAATCCACAAGCCGTGGGAAACACTCAAGCAGCCGTGGTCTGCCACTTCTGACAATGTATTTGCCAACTACGCCAGACTTATCGCTCCTACAAGAACTATAGGCTCAGATAACGCCTCAAGACAAAAAGGTATGGATGGGGCCACAAAGGCAGGAGAGCTCTGGCAGGTAAATGGCAGAACATGTTTGCCTCGGAGTTTGTATCAAAAGGAGCTATGAGCGCACTGCGGTTAGAACATTGGTTTGCCCCTGGAATTCAGACCCCCTTTGAAAAGTTTGTTTAGGGTTGCCTTACATGTGCCAGACATAACCCTGGGAGGCTCATAAAGACCACCAAGAAACACTCCCAAACATTTGCACCCGTTCCAGAGAGTGCAGGTGGATTACATACAGCTACCCAAGGTGGGCACATTTGAGTATGTCTTTGTAGCATATTGATATATACTCAGGTTGGCCAGTGAGCACCTAGGACTGGATTATATTTTCCCCAACAGCTAGAGGCAGACTACTACTCTACCCTAACCTCATACCTGGCGGAGTTGCATGAACATCTGTCAAAGGTACATTTGCAATGGGCACCTCCCCCCAGGGCCCTCCTATAACGCTCGTCCCAGGTGTAGGAATTGCCGAATGGTATAGTGAGGCATAACATGTCTCTTTGTGTTTACGGTGCTCCTACTTGGCTTTGGCTCTGAAGCAATAAATAGGGGAAATAATTGAGGGATTTGAAGAAATAACTTGAGTCCAGACCTTGAGATGAAGTTCAATGGCAGCTTTACTTTGCATAAACGTTTCTTCCAACGCTTTACAGGCTTTGTCTTGGTTCCAGCAGGCTTTAGCATGAAACTGGCAGGCAAACTCTACTCTGCTATATCTCTGTTTCTCTCTGACTCTGCTGTACTGACAGGCTGGCTGTATAACTCAGCTTCTTCTGTATGCTGCACTTCTCTCTTTAGTCGGACTTAACTTCAAGCTTAACCTGGGGCTTCAAGCTTTGGCCTCATGGCCAGCAGAGCTTGAGGTGATCTGGCTGGTGGGGGCACGTCCAGCACCTGTCCTGCACACCCTTCCCCTAGCTGGGGGTAAACTAGACTAACCCTAACTGGTCCCCACCCTTTCTGCAGGAAGTAGGACTAGTCCACTTCCCTCCAGAGGGGGGTTGGAATGGAATGGAAAGCTCCATTCTACCTAAGTACAGTTCTGCCGTGTTTGCTGCCACCTGCTGGTGAACCAGGCACATTACATATGAACATAACAGTTACATAACATTAGGAAAGCACAGTGTGAAGGACCTGGACAAAATACAGAGATAGCATTGGTGTTAGCCCAATAAAGAAAGTAGCAGGGTGCAGGAGTGGTAACACATTCACGTGTTTTCTCTTCTATACCAGATCCTAATTCTCCTGAGGGTACACACTCTATGGTTCCTGGAGGTTGGGTGGTCCTGAAGAGACATCTCAGAAAGACCTTGGAGCCGAGGTTTGATGGTCCATATCAGGTGTAACTGAAAAAGACAGATAGCCATGGACAGGAAAGCAGTCCTACTGTTGGTGATCCAACCAGTTGTGAGAGTGACTTGGATTAGTAGACTACCACAATGCATGTACCGCCTTGTCTGTCTCTTTGTATTCTTTGTTTTTGTGCACAGGTGAATGGAGGAAAGCGTACGAATTCCATCTGACTCCTACATCAGCAGACTGCAGAGCAGCTGAACGCTACTGATTGCTGGAGATCTTCTCACATCCCTCTGATAGGTCTTCTTACAGATTATGATGTCCATATAGATGTAGCGCACACCTCCCACAATGCCCTTCCTGATCAAGGGATAGACTCGGAAATGGCCGGTACAGTCTCTCCCCCCTCTATATGTGGGGCCTATGTATGTGAACCACGTAGCCAAAACGCCGCTCTGTCAGTTCTTGTGTTTTCTGACGCCCAATATGCTAATTATTACCATCAGTACAGAGAGGAGACCTCAGTTCTCCTCAGGGGCGTCTCCATCTCTCTGGCTGTGATACTGTCCAATTGCGGTGGACCGCCCAACAGCCAGGGAGAAGACGTAATAGAGGTGAGAAAACAAACAATAGCACCTTCAGTTGATGTACTACTTACTAATCTACTAGTTCCCATGAAAGGTCCTCTTGACGCATGACTCTAGAGTATTTAATGACAGAGATTCATTGTACAAGTCATTCTAATTGGGAAGCCAGTCAGATCACTAGCGAAACATCTTTAAGAAAAAAAAGTCCACGTGCACTGATTAATTACTGCTGAAGTGAAGACTTCCTACATGATAATGTGATACGTTTCCATAATTAATCTCTGGAAACAATGTACAATGAAGAGTCCAGTGCGTTTCCTAATTTAATGGAGACTCTGTCTGAAATGCAGCACTGTATGGCATTGAGGAAATCTCCATAGTAACTTCATATGTTAAAATACACGTTTCATGGATCATGTTCTTCACCCATGTCTGGCCCTTTAGATAGAGCTTCCACCTCCCACCATTCCTCAAAGTATTTTCACTGAGGGGTGCGCGGAGATGTAAAATGTTATTCTTCCGTTTTTCTTTATGTGCATGAAAAACACAAGCAATCCGGATGGAAAGAAACGCACACACTGAACGCAATTGCAGACAAAACTGATTCAACCTGTGTCACCAACTTACCTGTCCGGGCTCCAGCACTGCGTCCTGGGGCAGCGGTGCGGCCGCTGGTTGAGACACATTGCCAGGCCGCATCCCCCATGACGCACTATCTAGGCACACCCCCTGATGACGTGATGCATCCATAGCAATAGAGCGCTCACTCTGTTCCTTCCCGCAGCGGACGCACGCTGATTGAGGTTAATATGTTATTTGGTTTAGGTGCGTCTGGTTTTGCAGGCTGAGTGACAGCTCATTCAGCTTATTCTGGTCCAACTTGTATGTTGGTCCAATGGGGCACCGAGTCCATGGACCTATTAGGTCCTAATTCAGGGACTCGACGCCCTATTTAAATCCCATGCTGACAATATACTATTGCCAGTTATAGGTTTTCAGTCCATAGCTGTGCTCCTGGTTCTGTTCTGTGTGTATTTGGATTGCTTATTGTATTGACCTCGGCTTGCCTTTGACCACTCTCTGTTTCATGATTTGGTACTGTGTTTCCCATCTGGTTCTGACTTTGGGTTGGCTATTCTGACTACCCTCTGTCGTCTGGTTTTGTACTGCATTGTCCGCCCAATTCTGAGCCATTCCTGTATGACTCCGTCTTTGTGTAGTTTCTTCTCTGTGTGTGTTTTAGTCCTGCACTTAGAGCAGGGAATGTCGACCAGTGGCAGACTTGCCGCCTAGGGCTTGCACTGCAAGTAGTCAGGGAAAGCAGGCTGGGTTCCATTTAGGGATCACTGTCTGTGTGTTCCTGCCTACTGTGCTGACATTATAACTGGCCATACATCTTTTTCTAGGATGCCTAGTATTATGGACGCCATGGCAGCACTAGCCAACCAGATAGAGGGTATTGCCCAATTAGTCCAGGACTTGGCAGAGAGGGTAGAACGGCAGGAGTCCTGTCTCCCTGTGGTTTCGTCTCCTTCATCAGTCGAACCTAAGGTAAAGTTCCCTGATCGGTTCTCTGGTGACCGTAAAGGTTCAGTCTCTTTGCGGGAGAATTGTAAATTGTACTTTCGCTGAGGCCTCACATGTCTGGGACAGAAGCCCGAGGGTGGGCATCATTATGTTCCTAATTCATTTTCCCTGGGCTGTTTTCTGTGGATCACTTTTTCTCCTCATTTGGTCTCTTATATGATGAGCTGGACAGGGCGGCTTATGCTGAGAGCCAGCTTCAGTCTTTGAGTCAAACAAATGACCGCTGGAGGACTAGTGTTAGGAATCAACTGCGGTCCTGTTCCGTGAGACCAAAAGGCTTCAGCCTCTGAGTGACGATCGGGGAGGACACTCAGACGCACAGGTATTTCCCAAAAAATATGATAGAGTTCTCTTGCACGTTAATTTATCTTCACAGGAAAGGTCCGTCTTTGGTCTGGGTCAACTCGGGAGCCGCCGCAAATTTTGTCTCTGCTTTGGGTCTCATGGTCTGTAAAATACCCAAACCCATTCCGGTGTCTGAAGTGAATACCACTCCATTAGCCAGAGGATTTATTGAATAATCTTGATTTAGTTATTATAGTTGTGTCTATACATTCCAAAAAATGTGTCTGCTGACATTTTTTCGGTTTAGCCTGGTTATAGAGGCCCTGTCCCCGCTCCTGACACGCCTGTTTTAATAGCTTCATGCATTCCTCATGTAATAACAATTCTGGAGCATCTATTCTTATGGCTCTATGTTGTGCGTTTCCTGTATTATTTCTACTAGAGGTTATAAATAAATTGCTAGCAGTCTGCAGTAAGGGTACAGAGGGGTGTGTCCCTGCACAATCTCACCCTATCCAGTCATTGCTGCCATTTTCAGACTGTGCCGGGATATTCTGAGAGGAATTATGATATTGGCTGTAGACTGTGTTGATACTGAACCTGGTAACATTCTGTCTCCTGGTGTTGTTGTCGCCGCCATTAGTTCTGATCTGGCCTCTGAAATATGAGGTTGTCAGGAATTGGGTCTCAATGATCTTCCTTCGGGTAAATGGCTTGTGCCTTCAAACTTGCAACTTAAGTTGTTGGAGGAATCTCAATGTTCTGGCAGGTCACCCAGGTATTGCGGAGACTAAGTATCTGGTCTCTGGGGCCTACTGGTGGCCTACGTGGTTACTTGATGTGGGTGCTTTTGCTCTGCATGTGACGTACGTACCTAGGAGATTTCCTTCTGGTTGCTTTGTCCCTTGTCCATTCCACAGAGACCCTGGACCCACATCTCATTGGATTTCAATATGGACCTTCCGCCCGGGGGACGTCGGTCGCTCGTCTGGTTGGTCATAAATTGATGTCTCGAAGATGTGTCATCTGGTGTCTCTGAAGAAACTTCCTAACGCTAAGGAATTGGCTACATTCTTAAAGATCCATTGTCTGGGATAGAGGTGTCCAGTTTGTCTCGAGATTCTGGAGAGAGTTTAGCAACAAACTTGGGATCAAAGTCTCCTTCTCATCTGCTTTCCATCCATGGAGCAGTTTTTAAGGTGTTTTGTTTTTGACTGCCAAAATGAGTCGCAACCATGTCGGCTCCTCTAGTAGCATGTCATCTTTTTATTGTCACTATGGTTTTATTCCGCGTTTTTCCTATGTATCTGGGTCTAGCTCTGTAAGCCCTGCTTGGTATGGCTTTCTACTAAAAATGTATGTCTCAGACTGCCTTCTGGCAAGCTTGTGCTTAAATTTATTGGGCCTTCATCCTCCTCACAATCCCCATCACTATAGGTGCCTGGGTTATGGAGTCTCATGGAGTTTTGGTCAAACTTTTCATCCCGATGGACTTACAAGCTGTAAAGGTCCCCTTCTGGTACACAAACCCACCTTGGATCTGGCTTAAGTTTCTACAAAGATCCTTAGGCTGACTGGCTGGTCCCTGCTCCTCCTTTGAACCTCTGGTCATATCCTCACTATGAGGCCAATGTGGTATAAATTGATGATACTGGCACCTGCGTTGGCCCTACAGACTATGCCTCCCTTGATAACGAGAAGGCATTTGATTCGGTGGAGTGGGGGTTTATGTGGGTAGTGCTGGAGAGGTTAGGGGTCCCTCAATCCTTCCTCCGATGGTTGCACATGCTATATGCGTATCCGACAGCCAGAGTCCGGGTCAATGGACACCTATCCAGACCGTTTGCACTACAAAGGGGCACCAGACAGGGGTGTCCACTGTCACCTCTCCTGTTTGCATTGGTGATTGAACCTCTCTCGACCACTATTGGAAACAGCCCTGAAATACGGGGGTGGGAGATTGCGGGTATATCTGAAAGAATTTCGCTATACGCGGATGACATGTTGATCTACTTGGGAGATGTGGGCCCCTCGCTGGAAGCCCTTCTACAGACGGTTGACTCTTATGGGTCGTATTCAGGACTCAGGGTTGATTGGTTGAAATCGGCACTGTATCTAGTAGACGACATCCCCCACCCAAGTATATCAACTAAGTCCTCTCTGCAGATAGTGGACAAATTCAACTACCTGGGGATTGTGATTCATAAGGATGTCACCCAATTTAATGTGCTAAATGTGCAGCCCGTGGTGCAGTATGTTACACAGAAGGTGAAGGCCTGGGAGTCATTTCCACTGTCTCTGATTGGACGGATTCATGTCTATAAGATGGTGCTCCTACCCAAGCTGCTGTATTTGTATAGGGCAGATCCATTAATGTTGCCTAAGTCTCACTTCTAAAGCTTGGAGCAGTTGATATCAACCTTCCAATGGAATAAGTCTGTGCCCCGTATAGCTAGGGAGACTTTTTGAGCCCCATATGAAAGAGGAGGGCTAGCGCTGCCTGACATATACCTTTATTATATTGCAACTCAACTAAACTATGCAGCTTGGTGGATCAAGGCGGATCCACACAATCCAGCGGTGGTGTTGGAGGCAGCCCTGATAGGTTCATATGAGGCCATGACGAATCTAGTATATCGGGCAGGGAAGTTTCAGGCGAAGCATCTCACTACATTCATGACGGGGGTGATTAAGGCTTGGAATGTCTTAGCGGTAGGAAAGAGGAGAACCAAACAGGGCATCTCATCCTTCTATGGGTACCTCATCTCATCCCGACCTTCGCCGCTGGCGCAGGCTTTTCTCAGATGGCAGATGGACATACCGATACTGGAAACCTCACATGAGAAAGAGCTTGTGGCCTCATGGAGAAAGTCAGTGATTGGTGCACGGGATCAGCTGATTCGGAACAAATAGCTACACAGAGTATATCTCACCCTGTGCGCCTGGTGCGTATGTGCAGACTCGATTCAGATACTTGTACACGGTGCGGTGAGGAGAGGGGGACTTTATTCCATATGATTTGGGAATGCTCGGTTATTCAGGATTTTTCGAGGGCGGTGCATAGATACCTTAATGCTAGGCTGGGACTTCCAGAGGTTAGCCTGTTGGGTTTGGTTAATGATATCCTTCCGACAAAATATGATAGAATTTTGTATAGACTATTATTGTTTTATGCAAGAAAGTCGATGCTGCTCAACTGGAAACCTCCCAAAACGCCGAGTGTATCACACTGGATTCAAATTGTTAACGAGGCCCTTCCCATGTATACGTTGACGTATGAAGCTAGAGGGGTTCCTGAGAAATTCCAGAAAACTTGGGGAACTTGGTTAAGTGCAAATTCAGCGTTGGAAAGTTGAACTACATCAGCTAGGAATGGTCCGAGTCACTGCCCGGGTGAATCTGTGTGTGAATGGTGTTTGATTGGAGACGCAAGTGGGGGGAATACCACCAACGGTCTTGTTAATCTAACGAGCGAGCGATGATTTTGATATGTATCCTATTTGTAATGACTGATAATGTTTCTCCTATTATGGTGGACTCTTCTTGTGTCTGTGTCTATGTTGAGTTTTTGACTTTAAAATTGAAAATAAAGCCTATTAAAAAAAAAGAGTAGTTCATCCTTCCTTGATCAGGTTCAGATGCATTGCAGCCCCAGATATTGCAGCAGCGGATCAATGTGTCCTTAAATATATCTCAGAGGCCGGGGTTTTTGTGTTTGGGGATGCAGGGATTCTCCAAAATAACCTGTACATCTACAGAACTCAACACTGTCTGACAATGAAGGTCCTGTGCCTGTAGCTCCTCCACCTGATCTCATGCAGCCTTATGGTTATCGACCTTCAGTCCATGAAGAGCCAGAGAGTGGCTTTGGTCACAACATTCCTGGCCCCCTGAGCACTATGGCCTTCAACACACTATTCGGGGCCACCATAACCCGTTCCCTCTTATCCTGGCCCTCCTCCTAGGGCAGGGTTATACTATGAACACACCCCACATCACAGTCACCCCCAGCCTAGAGCGGAGGATTATTGGTTAAATACAGACTGACATTCTGGGGATGATGATCCGTTAAATATTTAAAGAAGTTGTTCACCTTTTTGTAAGCGATGGCCTATCCATAGCCATCCCAAACCCCAAGGATCAGCTGTTTGGCAAAAGCTCTGGTGCCGGAAGCATCTAGCATATAACAGCACAGTAAGTACAGCTCTGGACATTGTTGCCCCCCTCACACACAACAAAACCCAAAAAATCAACAGACAGCCCTGGCACACCAACCTGACCAAAAAACTCAGACAAGCTTCCAGGGCTGCTGAGCAGCGATGGAAGAAATCCCATTCTATGGATCACTTTACCGCATACAAGCAATCCATCCTCATATTCAAATCCTCACTCACTGATGCAAAACAGGCGACTTCTCATATCTTCCCTGTCCCACAGCCCTAAAAAACTTTTTAACACTTTTAACTCCCTTCTCCGTCCCCCAACCTCTCCTCTCATCTCGGCTGAGGACTTTGCCACTTACTTCAAACAAAAGATAGTCAACATCAGAGAAAGCTTCAGCGCCCAGTCTCCACAGACCCTCTACACAACTTCCCAGTCCTCTTCTCCCAAAACCAGCTTCTCCACCATTACAGAAGAAAAACTCTCCACTCTACTCTCCAAATCCCATCTCACCACCTGTGCACTTGACCCAATCCGATCCCACCTCATCCCTAACCTTACCACAGAGTTTATCCCAGCCCTAACTCATCTCTTCAACCTATCACTAACCTCTGGTCTCTTCCCCTCTGGTTATAAACACGCTACCATTACACCCATCCTCAAAAACCTTCACTTGACCCGTCTTCTTCGTCCAGTTATCGCCCCATATCACTTCTCCCATATGCCTCAAAGCTACTTGAGCAACATGTCCATTCTGAACTGTCCTCTCACCTCTCCTCCTGCTCCCTCTTTGACCGGCTACAATCTGGCTTCCGACCCCACCAATCCCAACAGACCTATCTATCACGATCAATGGCTGCACACTCTCCCCGGTCATCCAAGTCCGCTGCCTTGAGGTGACCTTGGATTCTGCCCTCTCCTTCTGACCACACATCCAAGCCCTTTCCACCACCTGCCGCCTCCAACTCAAAATCATCTCCCGTATCCGCGCTTTTCTCAAACTTGAGTCTGCGAAAATGCTTGTACATGCCCTCATCATCTCCTGCCTAGACTACTGCAACATTCTCCTCTGTGGCCTTCCATCTAGCACTCTCGCACCCTTACAATCTATCCTCAAGTCTGCTTCCCGACTAATCCACCTCTCACTCTGTTACTCCTCTGCCTCTCCCCTCTGCCAATCCTGTCACCGGCTCCCCATTGCCTAGCGAATTCAGTTCAAAATACTAACCAATATATACAAGGCCGTCCACAACCCATCCCCTCCTTTCATCTCTGAGCTACTTTCCCGATACATCCCCACACGCAATCTCCAATCCTCACAGGACCTCCTTCTCTCCTCTTATCGCCTGTTCCCACAATTGCCTCCAGGATTTCTCCCGTGCATCCCCCATACTCTGGAACTCGCTACCCCAACATATCAGACTCTCACCTACAGTGGAATCCTTCAAAAGAAACCTGAAAACCCACCTCTTCAGACAAGCCTACAACCAGTGACACTGCTGCTTCTATACCGCCATGACCAGCTTCACCCTCACCTACTGTGTCCATCCCCCATACCATGTAGATTGTAAGCCCTCACGGGCCGGGCCCTCTCTCCTTCTGTACCAGTCTTTAACTCGTCTTGTTCATGCTTAGTGCAATTGTCTGTATTATGTATGTGCACTGCTTATCATATGTACAGTGCTATGAATGAATGGCGCTCTAATAATAAATAATAATATAATAAACAGCTGTTCGGTGGGTGGGGAGTTGGAACCCCGAGCAGTTATCAATGGCCTATCCTAAGGACTGACCATCTGTCATGGCACACTAAGCCAAACTCTACCTTAACCCCTCACCCCTTGGCTAAGTCTATATGGACGTTTCCCTGTGGGTAGATATAGAAGGCTGTCCCCAGAATACCCCAAGCTATACAACGCCAGACACGGCTCTCTATCCTATGGGACCCCACCCCTATCTCCTGCTAGGACTACTCCCACCCACCGCGCAGCGACTACAGCCAATCCAATACCCTGCTGTACACCCAGTAGGTGACAATACTGAATATAACCGGGTTCCATCAACAGGACAACACAGCAGCTATTAAACTTAAAGGCTACGTTCACCTTCAGGGCAATTTTTTAATGTTCGTATATTACTCATATTGGGCTAAATCACTTTTTCAATTGGTCTTCATTAAAAATAATCATCAGTTCTGTCACAAAGGGTTAGCTGTCTAGCTGTGAGAATCGTGCTTTCACTTTCACTTTGTGACCTATATCTAATAAACTTCTAACTAAATTACTAAAAGGTCATAAACACTTATTTAAGCCACATTCATATCAGTGATAAGGAGCCATCAAAGATAAGGAGCCGTCAGCTGAGCTGCCTGATGGAACAGAGTGAAAACACACAGCAAGTTACTAGAGAATCTCAGGGCTGTACAGAGAAAGGGTTCCAAAAATGTAATAAAGACCAAATGAAAAAAGGATTTTAGCTGAAAATTAGAATAATGCAATAATAAAAATACATACCCTTTTGCCCCCATAGCCTTTAACAGGTTAATATGATCTAACCCCGGAGACTACAAGTTATGCTCATCCCTAAAGACGATGTTCGTATAATCCTGCCAGTGCAGTGTGGAGATCAGTTCTGTCCAGGGAGCTGCGTCCTGATGGTATCTCCGGGCTCCGCACACACAGACTCTCCCCACACATCACCAGGTGGGTCACACACCCTACGGTCACTTTCCCCAATCATATGGATAACACAGGATGTTCTCTGATGTCTCCTGCCCTGCAGCCAAGCCATATAGTGGCCGGAGCTAGCGCTATTTCACATGTAGGGGCGGATGGATACAGGAAAGATAGGATTGGTCGGGTGCCGGGTTTCGAAAACCCTACCATCATGTGTTGTGGATCTATCATGAACAATGGTCTGCGAAAGCATTGAATCTACCAGGGGTGATGGTCACGGCTGATTCAAGAGTCCTTGATGTCTTTCTTGAATGTAAAAATATTGCAGGCTATGGGCAATAGATTTCTAGAGATGGAATGCTGATCCAGGGATTTCTTCAGGGTATCATAGAGTCTATAGTAAATTTCTTCCTATGAATTAACACTGTAGGATTATAGATTGGACAAGATGGACCCAAGTCTTTTTTCATCCTTATCTACTATGTTACAGGTGGATTTAGACGGGCAGATGAACATTCCTGCGAACAATCACTCCCAACAATCTGCCTGTCTGAAGGTGCAGAAGATTACTCGATGAACGAGTGAAATGCTTGTTCATCTGGTGATACTGTTGTTCGTGCAGGCACCTAAATTACAGTTTCTGGGCAGCAGATCGTCCTGTCTAAACAGTGATCTGCTCGCCTAGAAACAATGCAGATGTATGAGAATGAGCGATTGCAATAATAGCGATCCTCGTCCTCATATTGTAGAGGTGATCGCTGCATATTAATGCAGTGCTTCACCTCCACTGAACAAGCAGCCGACTGTCTGGAAGGAGTGCTTCTATGATGACAATCTACTGCTCCTCAGCAGGTCTAACCCTGGGTTCAGACCTGAGCGTTCTTGAAACGCGCGTTTTACGCGCATTTTTGTCGCGCGTATTTCAGCGCGTTTTTGCAAATAGGAAACAAATCAATCACAAAACACGCGACAAACGCCCCAAAAAAGCTCAAGTACTTGTTTATGCGTCGGGCGTTTTACAGCGCATTCAAACGCGCTGTAAAACGCTCAAGTGAGAACCAGGGCCATAGGAAAGCATTGGTTTTCATGTGTTAAGCGTTTTACAGCGCGTTTGAACGCGCTGTAAAACGCTCAGGTGTGAACTTAGGGTAAGTCAGGCATTGGAGTCAAAGAATGAAGTCCAGGGACCAAACATTGTAAACTTCACTTTTTCTTTAATTCCATTACCATTATTTACTGCTTGAATAAAGAAAAAACTATTGATAGGTTAAAAAAAGTTTAAAAAAAAAACACAATACAAAATCAATGAGGTGTCCTTCCTTTTCCACTATGTCCTGGATTCTCCTGCAGTGTGGGTGGGGGTATGAATACAGTAAGAAGCGAGGTTCATGGGGGACAATCATCTTCACTGCTCTGACAGTAAATGAGGCTCTTCTTTTCTTTCTCATATCCACAATACTTTTCCTCCCAGGATCCCGATCACTGTTGATCTCAGGTAAAATATAATTTGGGTATTTGACACATCCAGACTAATTTCCCCCCTTTCCATGAAAAAATATTATTACTGTATGTGAATAACCTGATGGGTTGAACATATTTGTTGCTTTTTTTTTTTACATTTGCCATGTTCCATACAATGTGGTTTAATTTCTGTAAATTCACTGAATTGCAAAATTTGATTTCTTTTATAAAACATTTTCTATATAGAGAACATCAAAATAGCTTCTCTTCAGTGTGACTTCTCTTATGACGTCTAAGACTGGCTGTAGAAATAAAACATTTTCCACATTCTGAACATGAATACGGCCTCTCTCCTGTGTGAAGTCTCTCATGTCTAACAAGACTGGATTTATCTGAACAATATCGCCCACACTGTGAACATGAATACATCCTCTCTCCTTTGTGATTTTTCTCATGTATAACCAAATTTAACTTATTTGTAAAACATTTCCCACATTCTGAACATGAATATGGCTTCTCTCCTGTGTGACTTCTTACATGTTTCATAAGGTTTGATCTATCAGTAAAACATTTCCCACATTCAGAACATGAATATGGTTTCTCACCTGTGTGAACTCTCTTATGTCTAACAAGTTGTGATTTATGAGTAAAACGTTTGTCACATTCAGGACATGTGAACAGCTTCTCTCCTGTGTGAGTTTTCTGATGTATAGAAAGTTGAGCTCTATTTGCAAAACATTTCCCACATTCTGAACATGAATATGGCTTTGCTCCTGTGTGAATTCTCTCATGTACAACAAGACCTGATTTATTTATAAAACATTTATCACATTCTGAACATGAATACGGCTTCTCTCCTGTGTGAATTCTCTTATGTATAACAAGAGATGCTCTATTTGCAACACATTTCCCGCATTCTGAACATGAATACGGCTTCTCCCTTCTATGACTTTTCTCGTGTGTAATAAGAATTTGTTTGTCTATAAAACATTTCCCACACTCTGAACATGAATACGGCCTCTCTCCTGTGTGAATTCGCTCATGTCTAACAAGACTGGATTTATCTGAACAATATATGCCACATTCTGAACATGAATATGGCTTTTCTCCTGTGTGAACTCTTATATGTCTAGCAAGTTGTGATTTATCAGGAAAACATTTCCCACATTCTGAGCATTTGTAGGGCTTCTCTCCTGTGTGAGTTTTCCGATGTGCAGAAAGACTTGATTTACCTGAAAAATGCCTCCCACATTCCAAACATGAATATGGCTTCTCTCCTGTGTGAATTCTCTCATGTATAACAAGATATGATTGGTATTTAAAAAGTTTCCCACATAATGAACATGAATATGGCCTCTCTCCTGTGTGAACTCTCTCATGTATAAGAAGATGTGATTTCCTTGTGAAACATTTCCCACATTCTGAACATGAATACGGCTTCTCTCCTGTGTGAATTCTCTCATGTATAACAAGTTGTGATCTATTGGCAAAACATTTCCCACATTCAGAACATGAATATGGCTTCTCCCTTGTGTGAATTTTCTCATGTGCAACAAGCTTTGGTTTGTCTGTAAAACGTTTCCCACATTCTGAACAGGAGTACGGCTTTTCTTCTATGTGAATTCTTCTGTGCATAAGAAGACCTGAGCAGCATGAAAACTGTTTTCCACATTCCCAGCACTGAAAACTTGTTTCCACTTTCTGATCTGTACTTGTGGCACCAATCTGTGATCGGTCAGGAGAAGGTTCCTCACACTTAGCCGGATGATGTGACAGATCTGTATTATGAAGTCCAGGATGTACATTTCTGGAAATTAGGTTTTCTTGTGACAAACGCTGCACGAGATCTTCATCTTCTACTTTATCATTCTGTGATAACATGATGTTTTCTTCAGAGCTCCTACTGAGATTTTCTGTTAAGATCAAACATGGAATTAGTGATTGTTTTTTAAGCCACAGTAGACAAATTTATATCATTCCTATTGGTCTAGAAACACAAATACAGTTCTGTTTTAGCCAAATCTAGAAATGGATCCTGCAGGAAGATGTCCTTCCTTTATAGCTTCAGTTCTATAACATGTATCAGTGATAGTGTCCAGGACTCTGCTCTACACTCAGTGATCACTTTTAATACATAAACCCAGGCCTGATAAGCATCAAAACCTTGTCTGGTAACAAGGACTGTCCTCTACTTCTACACTTCTATAACACCCGGCATCTGATGACACCTACCTGAGGTATAACAGCCATTACTACATGTCTCCAGCCTTTATAGTGTAGTAGTAATGTCATCTATAACACCCGACATCTGATGACACCTACCTGAGGTATAACAGCCATTACTACATGTCTCCAGCCTTTATAGTGTAGAAGTAATGTAATCTATAACACCCGGCATCTGAGGACACCTACCTGAGGTATAACAGCCATTACTACATGTCTCCAGCCTTTATAGTGTAGTAGTAATGTCATCTATAACACCCGGCATCTGATGTCACCTACCTGAGGTATAACAGCCATTACTACATGTCTCCAGCCTTTATAGTGTAGTAGTAATGTTATCTATAACACCCGGCATCTGATGACACCTACCTGAGGTATAACAGCCATTACTACATGTCTCCAGCCTTTATAGTGTAGTAGTAATGTCATCTATAAAACCCGGCATCTGATGAGACCTACCTGAGGTATAACAGCCATTACTACATACCTCCAGCCTTTATAGTGTAGAAGTAATGTCATCTATAACACCCGACATCTGATGACACCTACCTGAGGTATAACAGCCATTACTACATATCTCCAGTCTTTATAGTGTAGTAATGTCATCTATAACACCCGGCATTTGATGACACCTACCTGAGGTATAACAGCCATTACTACATGTCTCCAGCCTTTATAGTGTAGAAGTAATGTCATCTATAACACCCGGCATCTGATGACACCTACCTGAGGTATAACAGCCATTACTACATGTCTCCAGTCTTTATAGTGTAGTAATGTCATCTATAACACCCGGCATTTGATGACACCTACCTGAGGTATAACAGCCATTACTACATGTCTCCAGTCTTTATAGTGTAGTAATGTCATCTATAACACCCGGGAACTGATGAGACCTACCTGAGGTATAACAGCCATTACTACACGTCTCCAGCCTTTATAGTGTAGTAGTAATGTCATCTATAACACCCGGCATCTGATGACACCTACCTGAGGTATAATAGACATTACTACATGTCTGCAGCCTTTATAGTGTAGAAGTAATGTCATCTATAACACCCGGCATCTGATGACACCTACCTGAGGTATAACAGCCATTACTACATGTCTCCAGCCTTTATAGTGTAGTAGTAATGTCATCTATAACACCCGGCATCTGATGACACCTACCTGAGGTATAACAGCCATTACTACATGTCTCCAGCCTTTATAGTGTAGTAGTAATGTCATCTATAACACCCGGCATCTGATGACACCTACCTTAGGTATAACAGCCATTACTACATGTCTCCAGCCTTTATAGTGTAGTAGTAATGTTATCCATAACACCGGCATCTGATGACACCTACCTGAGGTATAACAGCCATTACTACATGTCTCCAGCCTTTATAGTTTAGTAGTAATGTCATCTATAACACCCGGCATCTGATGACACCTACCTGAGGTATAACAGCCATTACTACATGTCTCCAGCCTTTATAGTGTAGTAGTAATGTCATCTATAACACTCGGCATCTGATGACACCTACCTGAGGTATAACAGCCATTACTACATGTCTCCAGCCTTTATAGTGTAGTAGTAATGTCATCTATAACACTCGGCATCTGATGAAACCTACCTGAGGTGTAACAGCCATTACTACATGTCTCCAGCCTTTATAGTGTAGAAATAATGTCATCTATAACACCCGGCATCTGATGACACCTACCTGAGGTATAACAGCCATTACTACATGTCTCCAGCCTTTATAGTGTAGAGGTAATGTCATCTATAACATCCGGCATCTGATGAGACCTACCTGAGATATAACAGCCATTACTACATGTCTCCAGCCTTTATAGTGTAGTAGTAATGTCATCTATAACACGCGGCATCTGATGACACCTACCTGAGGTATAACAGCCATTACTACATGTCTCCAGCCTTTATAGTGTAGTAGTAATGTCATCTATAACACCCGGCATCTGATGAGACCTACCTGAGGTATAACAGCCATTACTACATGTCTCCAGCCTTTATAGTGTAGAAGTAATGTCATCTATAACACCCGGCATCTGATGTCACCTACCTGAGGTATAACAGCTATTACTACATGTCTCCAGCCTTTATAGTGTAGTAGTAATGTCATCTATAACACCCGGCATCTGATGTCACCTACCTGGAGGTATAACAGCCATTACTACATGTCTCAAGCCTTTATAGTGTAGAAGTAATGTCATCTATAACACCCGCCATCTGATGACACCTACCTGAGGTATAACAGCCATTACTACATGTCTCCAGCCTTTATAGTGTAGTAGTAATGTCATCTATAACACCCGGCATCTGATGTCACCTACCTGGAGGTATAACAGCCATTACTACATGTCTTCAGCCTTTATAGTGTAGTAGTAATGTCATCTATAACACGCAGCATCTGATGACACCTATCTGAGGTATAACAGCTATTACTACATGTCTCCAGCCTTTATAGTGTAGAAGTAATGTCATCTATAACACGCGGCATCTGATGACACCTACCTGAGGTATAACAGCCATTACTACATGTCTCCAGCCTTTATAGTGTAGTAGTAATGTCATGTATAACACGCGGCATCTGATGACACCTATCTGAGGTATAACAGCCATTACTACATGTCTCCAGCCTTTATAGTGTAGAAATAATGTCATCTATAACACCCGGCATCTGATGAGACCTATCTGAGGTATAACAGCCATTACTACATGTCTCCAGCCTTTATAGTGTAGTAGTAATGTCATCTATAACACGCAGCATCTGATGACACCTATCTGAGGTATAACAGCCATTACTACATGTCTCCAGCCTTTATAGTGTAGAAGTAATGTCATCTATAACACCCGGCATCTGATGTCACCTACCTGGAGGTATAACAGCCATTACTACATGTCTCCAGCCTTTATAGTGTAGTAGTAATGTCATCTATAACACCCGCCATCTGATGACACCTACCTGACGTATAACAGCCATTACTACATGTCTCCAGCCTTTATAGTGTAGAAGTAATGTCATCTATAACACCCGCCATCTGATGACACCTACCTGAGGTATAACAGCCATTACTACATGTCTCCAGCCTTTATAGTGTAGTAGTAATGTCATCTATAACACCACGCATCTGATGACACCTACCTGAGGTATAACAGCCATTACTACATGTCTCCAGCCTTTATAGTGTAGAAGTAATGTCATCTATAACACCCGGCATCTGATGACACCTACCTGAGGTATAACAGCCATTACTACATGTCTCCAGCCTTTATAGTGTAGTAGTAATGTCATCTATAACACCCGGCATCTGATGACACCTACCTGAGGTATAACAGCCATTACTACATGTCTCCAGCCTTTATAGTGTAGAAGTAATGTCATCTATAACACCCGGCATCTGATGACACCTACCTGAGGTATAACAGCCATTACTACATGTCTCCAGCCTTTATAGTGTAGAAGTAATGTCATCTATAACACCCGGCATCTGATGACACCTACCTGAGGTATAACAGCCATTACTACATGTCTCCAGCCTTTATAGTGTAGTAGTAATGTCATCTATAACACCCGGCATCTGATGACACCTACCTGAGGTATAACAGCCATTACTACATGTCTCCAGCCTTTATAGTGTAGAAGTAATGTCATCTATAACACCCGGCATCTGATGACACCTACCTGAGGTATAACAGCCATTACTACATGTCTCCAGCCTTTATAGTGTAGTAGTAATGTCATCTATAACACCCGGCATCTGATGACACCTACCTGAGGTATAACAGCCATTACTACATGTCTCCAGCCTTTATAGTGTAGAAGTAATGTCATCTATAACACCCGGCATCTGATGACACCTACCTGAGGTATAACAGCCATTACTACATGTCTCCAGCCTTTATAGTGTAGTAGTAATGTCATCTATAACACCCGGCATCTGATGACACCTACCTGAGGTATAACAGCCATTACTACATGTCTCCAGCCTTTATAGTGTAGAAGTAATGTCATCTATAACACCCGGCATCTGATGACACCTACCTGAGGTATAACAGCCATTACTACATGTCTCCAGCCTTTATAGTGTAGAAGTAATGTCATCTATAACACCCGGCATCTGATGACACCTACCTGAGGTATAACAGCCATTACTACATGTCTCCAGCCTTTATAGTGTAGTAGTAATGTCATCTATAACACCCGGCATCTGATGACACCTACCTGAGGTATAACAGCCATTACTACATGTCTCCAGCCTTTATAGTGTAGAAGTAATGTCATCTATAACACCCGGCATCTGATGACACCTACCTGAGGTATAACAGCCATTACTACATGTCTCCAGCCTTTATAGTGTAGTAGTAATGTCATCTATAACACCCGGCATCTGATGACACCTACCTGAGGTATAACAGCCATTACTACATGTCTCCAGCCTTTATAGTGTAGAAGTAATGTCATCTATAACACCCGGCATCTGATGACACCTACCTGAGGTATAACAGCCATTACTACATGTCTCCAGCCTTTATAGTGTAGTAGTAATGTCATCTATAACACCCGGCATCTGATGACACCTACCTGAGGTATAACAGCCATTACTACATGTCTCCAGCCTTTATAGTGTAGAAGTAATGTCATCTATAACACCCGGCATCTGATGACACCTACCTGAGGTATAACAGCCATTACTACATGTCTCCAGCCTTTATAGTGTAGAAGTAATGTCATCTATAACACCCGGCATCTGATGACACCTACCTGAGGTATAACAGCCATTACTACATGTCTCCAGCCTTTATAGTGTAGTAGTAATGTCATCTATAACACCCGGCATCTGATGACACCTACCTGAGGTATAACAGCCATTACTACATGTCTCCAGCCTTTATAGTGTAGAAGTAATGTCATCTATAACACCCGGCATCTGATGACACCTACCTGAGGTATAACAGCCATTACTACATGTCTCCAGCCTTTATAGTGTAGTAGTAATGTCATCTATAACACCCGGCATCTGATGACACCTACCTGAGGTATAACAGCCATTACTACATGTCTCCAGCCTTTATAGTGTAGTAGTAATGTCATCTATAACACCCGGCATCTGATGACACCTACCTGAGGTATAACAGCCATTACTACATGTCTCCAGCCTTTATAGTGTAGTAGTAATGTCATCTATAACACCCGGCATCTGATGACACCTACCTGAGGTATAACAGCCATTACTACATGTCTCCAGCCTTTATAGTGTAGTAGTAATGTCATCTATAACACCCGGCATCTGATGACACCTACCTGAGGTATAACAGCCATTACTACATGTCTCCAGCCTTTATAGTGTAGAAGTAATGTCATCTATAACACCCGGCATCTGATGACACCTACCTGAGGTATAACAGCCATTACTACATGTCTCCAGCCTTTATAGTGTAGTAGTAATGTCATCTATAACACCCGGCATCTGATGACACCTACCTGAGGTATAACAGCCATTACTACATGTCTCCAGCCTTTATAGTGTAGTAGTAATGTCATCTATAACACCCGGCATCTGATGACACCTACCTGAGGTATAACAGCCATTACTACATGTCTCCAGCCTTTATAGTGTAGTAGTAATGTCATCTATAACACCCGGCATCTGATGACACCTACCTGAGGTATAACAGCCATTACTACATGTCTCCAGCCTTTATAGTGTAGTAGTAATGTCATCTATAACACCCGGCATCTGATGACACCTACCTGAGGTATAACAGCCATTACTACATGTCTCCAGCCTTTATAGTGTAGAAGTAATGTCATCTATAACACCCGGCATCTGATGACACCTACCTGAGGTATAACAGCCATTACTACATGTCTCCAGCCTTTATAGTGTAGAAGTAATGTCATCTATAACACCCGGCATCTGATGACACCTACCTGAGGTATAACAGCCATTACTACATGTCTCCAGCCTTTATAGTGTAGTAGTAATGTCATCTATAACACCCGGCATCTGATGACACCTACCTGAGGTATAACAGCCATTACTACATGTCTCCAGCCTTTATAGTGTAGAAGTAATGTCATCTATAACACCCGGCATCTGATGACACCTACCTGAGGTATAACAGCCATTACTACATGTCTCCAGCCTTTATAGTGTAGAAGTAATGTCATCTATAACACCCGGCATCTGATGACACCTACCTGAGGTATAACAGCCATTACTACATGTCTCCAGCCTTTATAGTGTAGTAGTAATGTCATCTATAACACCCGGCATCTGATGACACCTACCTGAGGTATAACAGCCATTACTACATGTCTCCAGCCTTTATAGTGTAGAAGTAATGTCATCTATAACACCCGGCATCTGATGACACCTACCTGAGGTATAACAGCCATTACTACATGTCTCCAGCCTTTATAGTGTAGTAGTAATGTCATCTATAACACCCGGCATCTGATGACACCTACCTGAGGTATAACAGCCATTACTACATGTCTCCAGCCTTTATAGTGTAGAAGTAATGTCATCTATAACACCCGGCATCTGATGACACCTACCTGAGGTATAACAGCCATTACTACATGTCTCCAGCCTTTATAGTGTAGTAGTAATGTCATCTATAACACCCGGCATCTGATGACACCTACCTGAGGTATAACAGCCATTACTACATGTCTCCAGCCTTTATAGTGTAGAAGTAATGTCATCTATAACACCCGGCATCTGATGACACCTACCTGAGGTATAACAGCCATTACTACATGTCTCCAGCCTTTATAGTGTAGTAGTAATGTCATCTATAACACCCGGCATCTGATGACACCTACCTGAGGTATAACAGCCATTACTACATGTCTCCAGCCTTTATAGTGTAGAAGTAATGTCATCTATAACACCCGGCATCTGATGACACCTACCTGAGGTATAACAGCCATTACTACATGTCTCCAGCCTTTATAGTGTAGTAGTAATGTCATCTATAACACCCGGCATCTGATGACACCTACCTGAGGTATAACAGCCATTACTACATGTCTCCAGCCTTTATAGTGTAGAAGTAATGTCATCTATAACACCCGGCATCTGATGACACCTACCTGAGGTATAACAGCCATTACTACATGTCTCCAGCCTTTATAGTGTAGAAGTAATGTCATCTATAACACCCGGCATCTGATGACACCTACCTGAGGTATAACAGCCATTACTACATGTCTCCAGCCTTTATAGTGTAGTAGTAATGTCATCTATAACACCCGGCATCTGATGACACCTACCTGAGGTATAACAGCCATTACTACATGTCTCCAGCCTTTATAGTGTAGAAGTAATGTCATCTATAACACCCGGCATCTGATGACACCTACCTGAGGTATAACAGCCATTACTACATGTCTCCAGCCTTTATAGTGTAGAAGTAATGTCATCTATAACACCCGGCATCTGATGACACCTACCTGAGGTATAACAGCCATTACTACATGTCTCCAGCCTTTATAGTGTAGAAGTAATGTCATCTATAACACCCGGCATCTGATGACACCTACCTGAGGTATAACAGCCATTACTACATGTCTCCAGCCTTTATAGTGTAGTAGTAATGTCATCTATAACACCCGGCATCTGATGACACCTACCTGAGGTATAACAGCCATTACTACATGTCTCCAGCCTTTATAGTGTAGTAGTAATGTCATCTATAACACCCGGCATCTGATGACACCTACCTGAGGTATAACAGCCATTACTACATGTCTCCAGCCTTTATAGTGTAGTAGTAATGTCATCTATAACACCCGGCATCTGATGACACCTACCTGAGGTATAACAGCCATTACTACATGTCTCCAGCCTTTATAGTGTAGTAGTAATGTCATCTATAACACCCGGCATCTGATGACACCTACCTGAGGTATAACAGCCATTACTACATGTCTCCAGCCTTTATAGTGTAGTAGTAATGTCATCTATAACACCCGGCATCTGATGACACCTACCTGAGGTATAACAGCCATTACTACATGTCTCCAGCCTTTATAGTGTAGAAGTAATGTCATCTATAACACCCGGCATCTGATGACACCTACCTGAGGTATAACAGCCATTACTACATGTCTCCAGCCTTTATAGTGTAGTAGTAATGTCATCTATAACACCCGGCATCTGATGACACCTACCTGAGGTATAACAGCCATTACTACATGTCTCCAGCCTTTATAGTGTAGAAGTAATGTCATCTATAACACCCGGCATCTGATGACACCTACCTGAGGTATAACAGCCATTACTACATGTCTCCAGCCTTTATAGTGTAGAAGTAATGTCATCTATAACACCCGGCATCTGATGACACCTACCTGAGGTATAACAGCCATTACTACATGTCTCCAGCCTTTATAGTGTAGTAGTAATGTCATCTATAACACCCGGCATCTGATGACACCTACCTGAGGTATAACAGCCATTACTACATGTCTCCAGCCTTTATAGTGTAGAAGTAATGTCATCTATAACACCCGGCATCTGATGACACCTACCTGAGGTATAACAGCCATTACTACATGTCTCCAGCCTTTATAGTGTAGTAGTAATGTCATCTATAACACCCGGCATCTGATGACACCTACCTGAGGTATAACAGCCATTACTACATGTCTCCAGCCTTTATAGTGTAGAAGTAATGTCATCTATAACACCCGGCATCTGATGACACCTACCTGAGGTATAACAGCCATTACTACATGTCTCCAGCCTTTATAGTGTAGAAGTAATGTCATCTATAACACCCGGCATCTGATGACACCTACCTGAGGTATAACAGCCATTACTACATGTCTCCAGCCTTTATAGTGTAGAAGTAATGTCATCTATAACACCCGGCATCTGATGACACCTACCTGAGGTATAACAGCCATTACTACATGTCTCCAGCCTTTATAGTGTAGAAGTAATGTCATCTATAACACCCGGCATCTGATGACACCTACCTGAGGTATAACAGCCATTACTACATGTCTCCAGCCTTTATAGTGTAGAAGTAATGTCATCTATAACACCCGGCATCTGATGAGACCTACCTGAGGTATAACAGCCATTACTACATGTCTCCAGCCTTTATAGTGTAGAAGTAATGTCATCTATAACACCGGCATCTGATGACACCTACCTGAGGTATAACAGCCATTACTACATGTCTCCAGCCTTTATAGTGTAGAAGTAATGTCATCTATAACACCCGGCATCTGATGACACCTACCTGAGGTATAACAGCCATTACTACATGTCTCCAGCCTTTATAGTGTAGTAGTAATGTCATCTATAACACCCGGCATCTGATGAGACCTACCTGAGGTATAACAGCCATTACTACATGTCTCCAGCCTTTATAGTGTAGAAGTAATGTCATCTATAACACGCGGCATCTGATGACACCTACCTGAGGTATAACAGCCATTACTACATGTCTCCAGCCTTTATAGTGTAGTAGTAATGTCATGTATAACACGCGGCATCTGATGAGACCTACCTGAGGTATAACAGCCATTACTACATGTCTCCAGCCTTTATAGTGTAGAAGTAATGTCATCTATAACACCGGCATCTGATGACACCTACCTGAGGTATAACAGCCATTACTACATGTCTCCAGCCTTTATAGTGTAGTAGTAATGTCATCTATAACACCCGGCATCTGATGAGACCTACCTGAGGTATAACAGCCATTACTACATGTCTCCAGCCTTTATAGTGTAGAAGTAATGTCATCTATAATACCCGGCATCTGATGACACCTACCTGAGGTATAACAGCCATTACTACATGTCTCCAGCCTTTATAGTGTAGAAATAATGTCATCTATAACACCCGGCATCTGATGACACCTACCTGAGGTATAACAGCCATTACTACATGTCTCCAGCCTTTATAGTGTAGAAGTAATGTCATCTATAACACCCGGCATCTGATGAGACCTACCTGAGGTATAACAGCCATTACTACATGTCTCCAGCCTTTATAGTGTAGTAGTAATGTCATCTATAACACCCGGCATCTGATGACACCTACCTGAGGTATAACAGCCATTACTACATGTCTCCAGCCTTTATAGTGTAGAAGTAATGTCATCTATAACACCCGGCATCTCATGAGACCTACCTGAGGTATAACAGCCATTACTACATGTCTCCAGTCTTTATAGTGTAGTAGTAATGTCATCTATAACACGCAGCATCTGATGACACCTATCTGAGGTATAACAGCCATTACTACAAGCCTTGGTGGCTTTGACAGTAAAAAAACGATCAGCTTTTTATTTACAGAGACAATTTTAACAGGTGGCCCCCTATCAACATTGATTGTAGAGCTTTAAGGCTATGTACACCTTTAAGGACATTTTTTTATTATTGCATTGTACTCATTAAGGGCTCTTTCACACTGGCGTTTTTGTTTTCCGGCATAGAGATCCGTCGTCGGGTCTCTATGCCGGAAAAATCCTGATCAGGATTATCCCAATGCATTCTGAATGGAGAGAAATCCGTTCAGGATGCATCAGGATGTCTTCAGTTCAGGACCGGAACGTTGTTTGGTCGGACAAAATACCGCAGCATGCTGCACTTTTTGCTCCGGCCAAAAACCCTGAACACTTGCCGCAAGGCCGGATCCGGAATTAATGCCCATTGAAAGGCATTAATCCGGATCCGGCCTTAAGCTAAACGTCGCTTCGGCGCATCGCCAGATCCGACATTTAGCTTTTTCTCAATGGTTACCATGGCAGCCAGGACGCTAAAGTCCTGGTTGCCATGGTAAAGTGTAGTGGGAGCGGGGGAGCAGTATACTTACCATCCGTGCGGCTCCTGGGCGCTCCAGAGTTACGTCAGGGCGCCCTACACGCATGGATCACGTGATCCATGCGCATGGGGCGTTCTGACGTCATTCTGGAGCGCCCCGGGAGCCGCACAGGCGGTAATTATACTGCTCCTCCGCTCCCCACTACTACTATGGCAACCAGGACTTTAATAGCGTCCTGGCTGCCATGGTAACCTCAAAGCATTTCGAAGACTGATCAGGATCCTGATCAGTCTTCTAATGCTTTCAGGCGACTTGCGTTCTGACGGATCAGGCGGGACGGAAGTGTGAAAGAGGCCTAAGTTATAAATATATCTTTTTTTATTGGTCTTGATTAAAAACTTCGAGCCCCTTTCTCTGTATAGCTTGAAAGGCTTTGTATTTTGTACTTTCTGTCAAGCAGCTCAGTTGAGTACTCCGGATCTATAATACTCATCATAGCTGAATTCTTATCTTATTGACCTTTAGAGATAGGTGCCGGTCCCACCACTTTTTGCGGGCTCTGTTCTCAGTAAGTGCTGGTCACAGCGGTGATATGCCCTCAATGTCCCCGATGGGAATACCTCTTTGTTGTTAAACTGGTTTTCTCAGAACCCAGCTATTAGTGCGGTTTATTGGACCATAACTGGATGCTAAGCCGACTGCTCAGCCTGGAACAGGATAGAAGAGCTTACAGAGGATTTCTATGTGTTATGGCAGTGGGTGTGGAACCCCAATGTAACCGGTGGTGTCAGCCTAAGGGTGTTGTCCTGGCAGTGCTCTTTTATTCACCCATTATTCCCTATACAGGGATATGAACTTCGCTGCAGGGAACTACTTGCTGGAGTAGTCTCTATATGATCGACAACTGACCCACAAGGGCCAGAGACAGTAATGCAGGACACCAAGGGGTCTGGCAAAATCAGTGAGGGATAGGCTGTGGTCAGGGCTGGTAGAGTATGTGGAATATAGTATATGGCCCAATGTCAGGGCAAGAAGCAAAGGGTCAATATATAGGACAGGCACAGATCAGGTCAGGCAGAGGTTGGTACATGGGCAGACAAACAGTACAATTTTGCAGGGAATAGCAAGCTAAATAACCGACTGCTCAGACAGCCTCCGATAGGGGAAAGTGCCATAAGTACTCACATGTGGACAGCCATACTCTGATGTGAATTTGGATCCTTTCAGGGCCAAAGGGAGCACTTGTGCAAGCCCTATGATCTGCAGGGAAAAGCCTTGCTGACAAGAGCAAGCTGTGGCCTGCCATAAGACATGAGAACATGGTTGGATCCACGACAAAGAGGCTGACGAAGATCAGCAAATCTGGGCCAATAGAAGAAGAACAGGAGGGCGAGTGGACCAGCACTCACACTCACCTGAAAGAGCAGAGCTGCGGCAGGAATGGGCTGCTAATATAATACTATGTGCAGTCACCGCTCCCTCCGCTCCTGCACATAACACAGGGGTCACTGCCCGGAGTGCTACTTTACTGCAGCTCCAAGGTGGAGCCTCACCTGAAGAAACCTCCCAATTCCCTTCCTCCATTCATGATCCCATACCTGTGGTGACATGGACTGGAATGTCCTCCTCCACCTCACTCTTACACGGGGGATCGCCCATCATCCGCTCTTCTTCATCCTCCACTTTAATATCAGTCACATCTTCCCCCTGATTTGTCATCTGTAACAATTCAGGACAATACAGCAGACAGGTGGGAAATCTAACAGATCCACATAAGAGACCCCCACCATCTATGACCCCTCTATGGCTGCAGGACCCCCTATATAGATGTGTATAGGGCTCAGCTCCATCTACCTGAGGGTTCTCTGGGGGCTTCTCCTCTGGACAGTCCTGGGAATACAGAGGACGGGGACATCTCTCGGGGGGATTTTCTGTAGGAAACACACAGGGACGGGATAGATTGAGTATATGTGATGAGATGATGGGAGTAGTAGTCAGGTGACCCATGACAGCCCCCCTCCTTACCCTGCTGATCGCCCCATAAATCCGTCTCCTCTTCTTCTTCATCTTTAACCTCAACCTTAATATCCATCAGATTTTCATCCTAAAGAAGAGAAATGTAAAATGGTCTTTGGGTCAATCCCTTTCTGGTCAGACTCTGGGGAGACTTCAGCTCCATCTACCTGATGGTTCTCTGGGGGCTTCTCCTCTGGACAGTCCTGGGAATACAGAGGACGGGGACATCTCTCGGGGGGATTTCTCCTCCTGGATCCATCTGTGGAGACACAAGCACACAGTGACTGAATACACGGCCTCCTGTAGATCTGTCTATGGATCGGACTCTTCTCTCGGCTCCTTCTCTTCTAGGTTTAGTGATCGGGGCCTCAATAACAATGTTCTGCTCCTCACCAACCCCAAGATAATCCGGTCACCTCACATAGAAATCCCAGGCCTGGAGCTGATCTCCCATCCAGAGACTTGGCTTTCATTTCTTCCTCAGGGTAATTCATTCTCCGCAGGTGGAAGACACATAATATTATTTATTTATATGGCGCCAACACATTCTGGAGCACTTTACATTTTGAGGGAGAAGATGTTCAGGCAACATGAAGACTAATTCATGATTAAAATATCAAGTGAGGACCCTGATCACAGGAACTTACAATGTACGAGGAGATACATAAGGAGGGAGGACCCAGATCACAGCATAAGTGAGACATTACAGGGTTCCGATCCATTGCTACGACAGCCTGGGCCTTGTGAAGTCTACCAGGCCTGTCATAGTATGCAGCCTGTGAAGCCATGGCTGTGGCGGTGCTTCACAGGAGGTCAGTAAAAGCCCCATAGACTGAAATAGTATTCTGTTACCAGTTATTCCCTATTTACAGGATAGGAGATAACTATTAGATCTGTGGAGGTCCTTCTGTTGGGTCCCCCACTAATAACAAGAAAGAGGGACAGCGAGCGGCAGCTTGAGCATGATATGCCCATGACAGAGGTGAGACGATCTAAGAGAGACTGGCGGCACGTGAGGGTATCTGACAGTCTCTCTGTTTTCATCTTGCAGTGTTGTTGTTTGGTAATGACCACACCTCTTGTCAGGTGCAGCTTGTGGTCAGTACTAAGGCTCTATTAATTTCTGATTCATACTGCTCACCATGCGGTTGATATTTCCTGGTGGAGTTGGTTGAGCTGGTGTGTTGTTCCTTTGGATCTCCTGCTCCACCATTCTTCTTTTTGCTGTTCGCTTGTGTTTGTTGTTTTCTAGGCCTCAGTGAGACGCTGGTTCCTTCATCAGGGAACGGACCAGTAGTCTCATTCCCTGCCACCACTCCTAGGGCTCTCCATGGTCTCCAGGGCTAAGGTTCTGGCTTATGAGTATTTCCACCTTCTGGGTCTACTCATACTGGCAGGAGTCAGGGAGAGGTCTAGGGATTCCTAGGAGGTCACCATCCCTCTCCCTTAGCTTTGAGGCCTAGACTCCGGTGTATTAATTTCTGTGTGTTATCCCTCCCCATTACCTGCAGTGTACAAGTGCTCGGCTATTTCCAGAATTTCCCTAGAAATTCAACAACAAAAAGTTCAAAATGCAAATGATTCGATCAGTAATTCATATTCTTCTGGAAGGGGACATTGGATCTGAAAGATGCCTATCTCCATGTCCCTGTCCTTGATGAGAGCTGCCTCCAGGAATGCTCTTCTGAAACATTTAAAGATTATGACATCACATAGGTTTCTTATCAATGACAAGTTCTGCCTAGTTCCAGCAATGCCTTGTGTTTTTTGGGGGGTTCCTAATGGATTCCTCCAGTACAACCATCAAACTGTCCCCTCAACGAAGGATCTGGAGTGGTGGTTAGTCCCCTCATGCCTTGAAGATCTCCCCAGGTTATGGTAGCTACACTTGCGTCCAACCTGGGTTCGGGAGGCTGAGGGGCAAATCACATGGATCAGCAATAAGTCCACGAAAGCAGACTCACAACCAGAGGTGCTATTCGTCGAGCTGGAAAGAACTGAAAGCAGTTCAGTTAGCCCTCAATCACTTGAATCTCTTATGGACGTAAGCAGTTGTATTACGTCCTGGGCAGAAGATTTGCTGGGAAACTCTCGGCGGTCTATCTGAAGGGTCATCTGGATGCTCAGCCGGAAATTTGTGAAGCCAGGGAAATGGAGGCTGAAAATCAGGAGATTTCATCAGGTGGCCCGCAGGTTCAGTTATCCTGATAGAGATGTGATGGCCACATCTCAGAACAAGCAGACTCGTCAGGTTTGCTTTCTGACCCAGCATGGTCCTCCGGAGGCAATCAATGACCGGTCCCTGAGCTGTAGGAACCTGCTGGTGTATGTGACTCCTCTCCGCCTATCATTCCAAGGGTTTTCAGGAGGATTCAGTAGGAAGGAGATATGGCTGCAGCAATTATTCCATGTTGGTCTTGAAGAGGTTGGCTTCCTCTTGCATTAGCGCCATGTATGGATGGTACCTGGACGCAACCTGTTATCGCGGGAGGGATTAACAGATCAATATCCTTCGCCACCGTGTGTAACATGACAGGGGGATCCTAAGTAGCAAAAGTCTTTCAGCCCAAGTTGGGAATACCATCTTACGTTCTGGTAGTAATTCCACTTCTAGGGTATATGGGAGAATATGGAAGAAATTCTCTTCTCGGTCTGATGAAACAGTCCATCTTTACCACAGTCAGTCCTTCAGGAAGGTCTTAATTCAGCTTAAAGTAGAACGAAGTCCGGCTCTCAGGTGGTTGGGTCTTCTGACCTCTCCACACCCTCCGAATATGCAGCAAAAAGTCCAATTGGATCCAGCGAGTAAAATCAAGAGATTCTTATTTCTTTCATTAAAAATACAGGCGAAAACCCCTCAGATTGAAATGTAGAAGGACTTATTGCTGCAGGTTTCAATTTAGGCCTTAAATACAAGACTCTAAAAGACTTCTCCGCAATTCATTCATTATCGGAGGGTTCTTTTTCCAATTAAAGGAGATTCCTCAGAGCCTGACAGAATTTGAGGCCAGCGGTCAGCCTCTGGTTTCACCTGGAAATCTGCCTTTAATGCTGAAGCATCTGACAGCAGCACCTCCCGTTCTCCTGCACCACAGGCTGCTCCATCTGCACCACCAGCCCTCACCTTCTCCTACACCACAGGCTGCTCCATCTGCACCACCAGCCCTCACCTTCTCCTCCACCACAGGCTGCTCCATCTGCTCCACCAGCCCTCACCTTCTCCTCCACCACAGGCTGCTCCATCTGCTCCACCAGCCCTCACCTTCTCCTCCACCACAGGCTGCTCCACCTGTACCACCAGCCCTCACCTTCTCCTCCACCACAGGCTGCTCCATCTGCACCACCAGCCCTCCCCTTCTCCTCCACCACAGGCTGCTCCATCTGCACCACCAGCCCTCCCCTTCTCCTGACCACAGGCTGCTCCATCTGCACCACCAGCCCTCACCTTCTCCTGCACCACAGGCTGCTCCATCTGTACCACCAGCCCTCACCTTCTCCTGCACCACAGGCTGCTCCATCTGTACCACCAGCCCTCACCTTCTCCTCCACCACAGGCTGCTCCATCTGCACCACCAGCCCTCACCTTCTCCTCCACCACAGGCTGCTCCATCTGCACCACCAGCCCTCACCTTCTCCTCCACCACAGGCTGCTCCATCTGTACCACCAGCCCTCACCTTCTCCTCCACCACAGGCTGCTCCATCTGTACCACCAGCCCTCACCTTCTCCTCCACCACAGGCTGCTCCATCTGTACCACCAGCCCTCACCTTCTCCTGCACCACAGGCTGCTCCATCTGTACCACCAGCCCTCCCCTTCTCCTGCACCACAGGCTGCTCCATCTGTACCACCAGCCCTCCCCTTCTCCTGCACCACAGGCTGCTCCATCTGTACCACCAGCCCTCACCTTCTCCTCCACCACAGGCTGCTCCATCTGTACCACCAGCCCTCACCTTCTCCTCCACCACAGGCTGCTCCATCTGCACCACCAGCCCTCACCTTCTCCTCACCACAGGCTGCTCCATCTGTACCACCAGCCCTCACCTTCTCCTCCACCACAGGCTGCTCCATCTGTACCACCAGCCCTCACCTTCTCCTGACCACAGGCTGCTCCATCTGCACCACCAGCCCTCACCTTCTCCTCCACCACAGGCTGCTCCATCTGCACCACCAGCCCTCCCCTTCTCCTGCACCACAGGCTGCTCCATCTGTACCACCAGCCCTCCCCTTCTCCTGACCACAGGCTGCTCCATCTGTACCACCAGCCCTCCCCTTCTCCTCCACCACAGGCTGCTCCATCTGCACCACCAGCCCTCACCTTCTCCTCCACCACAGGCTGCTCCATCTGCACCACCAGCCCTCACCATCTCCTCCACCACAGGCTGCTCCATCTGCTCCACCAGCCCTCACCTTCTCCTGCACCACAGGCTGCTCCATCTGCTCCACCAGCCCTCACCTTCTCCTGCACCACAGGCTGCTCCATCTGTACCACCAGCCCTCAC